>BLSH010412885.1:170528-184211 GCA_018402905.1 Glandirana rugosa | reverse complement strand
ATAAGGAGGACGAAGGGGTACGAGTAAAGTACATGTTCTGTCCCCGAGACTATACCCCCCTGTAACATCCCCTAGTCCTGGATTTTAGGTTGTAAACCAGAGAGGGTTGATTTCTATTGGATCTCCCTGAACAGTCGTCCCATTTCTCTCGGAAATTTGTCTTATAACTTTTGAAACTCCGATTTAAGTGTGTCGACCCACTGTCTCAGTTTAATCTTCTCTATTAAGGGAGAGAGTGTGACGAATTTCTATTTACTTAACGGGTTCTGATCACAACTCGCTTGGGCCTGACATTGCAAGCCCAGGCATGGCTTGAAAGCCCACAGGCACAACCCGAACGATTTTTGAAATGTCCGGGTCCGGGTCCGTGCCACGGACACCCGAAAGTTCGGTACGGACCCGAACGTTACAGTCCGGGTTCGCTCAACACTAGTCTTGGGCAATTCATTTATCTTTAAGCAGTGTGAGAGAGGGAATTATCTCTTCTAATTTGACTCTGTCACCCAGCTGTGTGAATTTAGCCTCAAAGTTTTCAATATTCTGTTTAAAGGCTCTCTTTACCCTGCTGACAAGTCCCTCTAGGTTATCTTTAGTTGGGAGAGACCAAATGTTGGATTTTAGGTCCTGATCCCCTACAATGTCCCCCCATATCAGAGCCCCTGTCTTGTACATGAAATGAGCATGGGGAAGCAGGAGGAATAATAGAAACAGTCACTGACCTTGGAGAGGGGATCAGTGATGTGGGGGTGCTCCACCTGCTGCTGGCTGTCTTGTGGTTCCCACTCTAGCACCATCTTGGCCAAAGTGGCAGGCACTTTGCGGCGGACTGGAAAGTATGTGTTAATGGAGCATTAAGTTGATTCTATGCATTAAAGTATAAAAACCTTCTGGGTGTAGCTACCCCCAGCCCCCCTTATACTTACCCGAGTCCCATTTCAATCCAGAGATGCTCCTCTCTCTTCTCATTGGCACACAGCAGTGGGGACCATTGGCTCCTGTTGCTGTCAATCATGGAAACCCCCCCAATGAGGATAAAGAGGGGGGCATGGCCGAGCTGCACTCTGTGTGTCCATTAATAATGTTCATTAACTGGAGCGTGGCTCGGGAGTGAGCCTGCTCAAGTGCCTCCATAGCAAGAGGCTTGCTATTAGAGCCACTCGGCAGGGGGGAGGAGCCAAGACAACTAGTGGGAGACCCAAAAAGAAGAGGATTGGGGCTGCTCTGCAAACTCATTGCACAGAGCAGGTAAGTATAACATGTTTGTTATTTTTAAAAAATCACTTTAAGTAAATTGTACAGTAAAGTTCAAAAACAACTATTTGTGCTGGCCTCTGGACAGTGTCTCTCTAACAGCAAAGTAGTCTGGATCTGGTAATCCAGGCAAGCAGCTGGAGGGATCCTAGGGCAGGTTCAACACACAAGTGGCTGGAGGAGTCTCTGGCCTGAAAACAAAGATGGATGAACATAAGCGCAGGACCACCAGACTCAAGGCATACTACTCTGTAAAAATATGAAGCAGTGCTTTCTGCAGTGGCTGTGTCTTCTTTGAAAACTATAAATCATTGCCCTCCAGCCCCAGCTGGCCAAAAACAAAAATGTAATATGTTTTAGGTATTGTAGTGTTTTTAAGTATTAGTGTTTTATTATATCTGTTCTACAAGTAAAAAAAAAAAGATAGCTGTTCATCCAGCAAGAAATCTTGCAAGCTGTCTCTAGATTATTATCAGGTAGCACTGTTCCCTGCTACGTCCATGAAGTAAAAATCACCTCTTTCTGTTATGGAGAAGAGAGGTAAATGTCAAGTAGTCCTAACATAGCGTTAGCTAGTCCTAACACACTCCCTGCCCTTGGGGGACAACACTGCTCAGTATGGCTGTTACCCTGGGGCAGGAAGTGTATTAATGGCAAGATTACCAGGTTAAATAAAGGAAACGGGGAGGGTTATTTACCAAAGGCAAATCCACTGTGCACTACAAGTGCACTGTAATTGCACTTGGAAGTGCAGTGGCTGTAGATCCAAGGGGGTCATGCAAGGAAAATAATAAACATAATTTTTGATTGTACATGATTGGATGATAGAAATCAACACAACTTACCCTCATTCCATATCTTCCCCTCAGATCTACATGATTGCACTTTCAAGTGCATTTGGAGTGCACTTCCAAGAGCACTTGCAGTGCACTTGTAGTGCAGAGTGGATTTGCCTTAAGTACATGAACTCCAATGTGAAAAAAGAAAACGATTGCAGCCACTGCATCTGAGGGCATGCAACCTGCAATACTATACATTTTTATACCTGGGCTTAGATATGTTTTAATCACTTCCCATCCGCGCCATAGCCGAATGACGGCTACAGTGCAGGTCTAAAATGATGGGAGGCCGTCAATAGACGTCCTCCCATTTAGCTCGTGCTGGGCACGCTCCCGTCGGTGCCGCCGCACACCGCGTGAGCGTGCCCGCGGGTCTGGTGGACCTGATGTCTGCCGGAGACCCGCGATCTGCTCGCAGAGAGTGGGAATGGGGAACTGTCGATGTAAACACGGCAGTTCCCCATTCTGTGAGGGGGGCATGCCAGATCTACTGATCCCTGTCACTGGGATCAGTTAGATCTGTCATCCCCTACCAACCCCGCCCCTCACAGTTAGAACACACCCAGGGAACACATTTAACCCCTTCACTGCCCCCTTAGTGTTAACCCCTTCCCTGCCAATGACATTTACACAGTAATCAGTGTCTATTTTTAGATCTGATTGCTGTATAAATGTCATTGGTCCCAAAAAAGTGTCAAAAAGGTCCGATATGTCCGCCGCAATATGGCAGTCCCGATAAAAATTGCAGATCACCGCCATTACCAGTAAAAAAAATAAAATAAATAGAAACGCCATAAGCCAATGTCCATAGTTTGTAGGTGCTATAACTTTTGCGCAACTCAATCAATATACGCCGATTTCCCTATCAATAATAGAGGGGGGCCCTCTTCTCGCAACCCCCATCTGGAGATGCAACACATCCCTACTCCAAAATCCCCTGACGCCCCAACTCATTGCCCAACAGTTGTCTTCATTCTTTGAATCAAACGAAGGATTGGTTCACACTCTGTGGCAGGCTCACAAAGCCGTCATCAGAGGAATTTTCATCCAACAAGGTGCGAGGGTAAAGAGACGCCACAACTCCCGGGTCCAAAAATTAACTGCAGACATCCATAATCTAGAAACAGCTAACAAAACTCAGATCGACCCCACGATAACAGAAAACACCCGAATGCTTAGGGAAGAATTGAGAACCCTCCTATTACATCAATATGAGGGTCACCTACGGCTTTTGAAACTTACCTTTTACTCTTTTGCTAATAGAGCCAGGAAAATCCTAGCACGCAGAATTAAAACGGCCCGCTCTAAAACCCAAATTTCCCACCTAATCCACCCAACCTTGAAACAGAAAATCATGGACCCCCAGGCTATAGCGGACCAATTTGCAGACTTCTACAGCTCCCTATATAACCTCAAGGAAGACAGAGATACCCCACAACCTACCAACACAGCTAATCTTGCCTTCCTTGAAAAAATAAACCTACCCACTCTCTCCCAGCCCCACCTAGACCAACTAAATTCCCCTTTTGACCTCCATAGAGTTTTGGCTTCTCTCCCCCTTGGTAAATCCCCTGGCCCAGATGGCCTAACCAACTACTACTATAAAACATTCAGTACAACCCTATCCCCTTATCTTCTCCAAGTTTTCAACAAAGCAGCCTTAACATCTGAATTCCCGGAGAACATGCTTAAAGCCTATGTCGTAACAATTCCAAAGCCAGGCAAAGGTCCTACCACTCCAGCAAATTTCAGGCCTATTTCTTTACTCAACACTGATGTCAAAATCTTTGCTAAGCCTCTGGCCCTCCGACTGTCTAAGTTTCTCCCCCTTATGCTAAGCGGAGACCAGATGGGGTTTGTGAGGGGCAGGCAAACCTCGGACGCAACCAGGCGCGTCCTCAATGTTATCCATCAAGCGGGCTCTGTTCGAATGCCTTCTCTCCTCTTGTCAATAGATGCAGAGAAGGCGTTTGACAGGGTCCACTGGCAATATAGGATACATGTCCTCAAAAAAATTTGGTTTTCAGGGTCCTATCCTTCAAGCCATCCTTGCGTTGTACTCTAGGCCATCAGCCCAAATACTCACCTCAGGTCAACTATTAAAAAAAACGTATTATATCTAATGGCACACGCCAAGGTTGCCCACTCTTGCCCACAATTTTTAACCTCATTATTGAGCAACTGGCAGAAATGATCTGAACAGACCCCCTCATTTCCAGACTCACAACTGGTCACATACAACACTCCATAAACCTCTTTGCAGACAACATCATCCTAATCCTTACCCATCCCCTCTCCTCACTTCCACGTGCCCACCAAATTTTACTAGACTTCTCTCAAACATCCTACTACAAAGTCAACTTTGATAAGTCCCTCATCCTAGACTTAAACTTGCCCCCCCAGCTAAGATCCAAGTTGCAAAATGTATTCCCATATAAGTGGACCAGCCTATCTATTCCATATTTAGGCATTTTCCTCACACCCACTATCCCCTCCCTTATTGATACTAATCTAAACTGCCTTATAGAGAAATTAAAACCACAACTCCAGCATTCACAATATTGTGACCTCTCCTGGACTAGGAGATCCGCAGCTCTAAAAATGGTAATCCTTCTCAAATCCTATACATATTCGTGACACTCCCCATCTCCATCCCCCTCCGCCACCTTGACAAGCTATCATCCTTGCTATCCGCCTTCATATGGAATAAAAAAAAACCTAGGTGCCCACAAAGAACATTATTCAAACATAAACCCGTTGGGGGCATGGGAAACTTCCACATTAAAGACTACTACTGGGCTACCAAACTAACCCAACTCAAATATTGGTTCCGGATCATAGCCCCCCCCCCATATGGGTTGAAATAGAAAAGACACTCTCCCCCACAAGAGACCCTCACTCTCGCTTAATTAGGGACTCTTGGGTACCTTGGAATCTGTCCAAACTCCCCCACACATTAGCGGACTCCGTTAAAGCATGGAGACACCTACTGAGACTTCAACATGACTCTATCCGTATACACACTCCCCCCCTTAACACGCAAATCCTCAAAGTCATTATTCCCTCCTTGAGGCTCCATCACTTCAAGTCGCAAGGCCTAGACAAAATACAAAACTTCTACAATGGTTCCTCTGTTAAAATGTGGGAATCATTAAAACGGGAATACAGCATCCACCCAAGCGCCAGGTTTGACTATATGCGCATTCAATACTTCCTTTCAAGGCACCCCCTTCCTACTATTCAGATCCCCCAAAAAGCATGGGAATTTTTGAACTCATCCAACCCAAGCTCGAGTGGCACCTCCCTCTTTTACAATTTACTACAAGACAAGCTATTCTTCACCAAAGACACTCACATAACCAAATGGAAAGAAGACCTAAACAAGACATACACAACACGTGAATGGTAAACGGCCATCCGATCCACCCAGCGATTCTCCCACAGCACTGCCCACTGGGAACTAATGCTAAAAATAATAATTGGGAGACGAAGCGGAGGCCTGGGCCTCCCTAACTTCTGGTGGTATTACCAGGCCGCCAAACTTGCACAATTCTCCATTATATACTCCAGTAGAGGTAGACCAGAATGGGTAGAGATTGAAAGACAGGCAGCCCCAAAGCACACTCTCGACTACCTGTGCTGGTGCCAACATAAACTCCGCCCCTCCATACACTCCCCTTCCCTCTCTCATTCCATTGCCTTATGCGACGTACTCTATAAAACCCCTAAGATAGCCTCTCGATGGAACCCTTTAGGTCACATATTCCATAATCCCAAATTCCCCCCGGGGGAAAATATTCTTGCCTTCCAATGGTGGTTAAACAAAGGGCTATTCTGCATTGGTCATTTTTTTAATCTAAATGGTCCCATAACTATGAAACACTGCGTCAACAAACTTAACATGCCTCCCTAAGAGAGGTTTCGTTTTTATCAAATATCTCATTTCCTCCACTCCTTATGGTCTTTAAAAAACGATCACTTCACAGTCACTCCTTATGAAAAATGGTGCGCCGCAATCACAGATGCAAAGGGAGGTATCTCATTGATATACTCAGCCCTAGCTAATCCTACCGAAAAGACTAAATATATGCTTGACTGGGAGCGAGATTTAGGGATTGGGACTTGGACACCTGGCACTCCAATGTTGCACGTGCATATAAGGGTATCCATAATTTAGTCCTGATGGAAGCTAATCTCAAGGTGCTTATGCGCTGGTACATAGTTCCCTCTCGACTGGCCAAGATATTTCCAAATACATCTCCCCTTTGCTTCAGAGGTTGCGGCCATCTTGGCACACTATTACATACCTTCTGGCAGTGCCCAAGGATTAGGCATTTTTGGAATCAAATTTTTCATCTTATACGCAGAACCACGGGCATTCCCTTGAAACAAGATCCCCTAGTAACTCTCCTTAATCAAAGAATCCCAAACATAGTTACATAGTTAGTCAGGTTGAAAAAAGACACAAGTCCATCCAGTTCAACCAAAAAAACCAAAAAACATTTTTACACATATATATATATATATATATATACACACACATACATATATATATATATATATATATATATATATATATACATATATACATACACATACACAACCAAATAATCCCATATACAATCCTTCACCCACAGTTGATCCAGAGGAAGGCAAAAAACCCCAGCAAAGCATGGATCCAATTTGCTATAACTGGGAAAAAATTCCTTCCTGATTCCCCGAGAGGCAATTGGATTCACCCTGGATCAACTTTACCTAAAAATGTTAGTACCCAGTTATATTATTTACATTAAGGAAAGAATCCAGGCCTTTTTTAAAGCAATCAACTGTGCTGGCCAAAACCACCACTGGAGGGAGTCTATTCCACATTTTCACAGCTCTTACTATGAAGAAACCTTTCCATATTTGTAGATGAAATCTTTTTTCCTCTAGACGTAAATAGTGCCCCCTTGTCCTTTGTGATGACCTTAAAGTAAATAACTCCACACCAAGTTCACTATATGGACCACTTATATACTTGTACATGTTGATCATATCCCCCCTTAATCTCCTCTTCTCAAGTGAGAATAAATTCAGATCCTCTAATCTTTCCTCATAGCTGAGCTCCTCCATGCCTCTTATTAGTTTGGTTGCCCTTCTCTGCACTTTCTCCTGTTCCCCGATATCCTTTTTGAGAACAGGTGCCCAAAACTGAACTGCATATTCCAGATGAGGTCTTGCTAATGATTTGTACAGGGGCAAAATAATGTCTCTATCTCTGGAGTCCATACCTCTCTTAATACAAGAAAGGATTTTGGTTGCTTTGGAAACCGCAGCTTGGCATTGCATGCCATTATTAAGCTTATGATCTACCAACACCCCCAGATCCTTCTCCAGTATGGATTCCCCCAGTTGTACTCCCCCTAGTATGTACGATGCATGCATTTTCCTAGCCCCCAAGTGCATAACTTTACATTTATCGACATTAAACCTCATTTGCCACATAGTCGCCCAATTAGACAATGCATTGAGGTCGGCTTGTAAATTGGAGACATCCTGCAAGGAAGTTATTCCACTGCATAGCTTCTCTCAAAAAGTTCCCAACTCCTGATCCTCTACATCCTATTAGGCACTAAAATTTCTTTAGCCAAAGCATGGAAAACCCCCTCAGTCTCTATCTCCTCTGCCAGAAACAAAATATCCTGGATTATGGCACAGGAGAAGATAGCGAGCTCCATACTCAATATCTCTCCTCAATTTGAGAAGATCTGCAAACCTTGGTCGCATTAAATGGGTATCATAATACAAAGACGTGAAGCCATATTCATCTCTTCCCCCCCTTCACCGCGAACTCTGCGGTGGCTTCCCCGCCCGGACCCCTAACTCCTTTCCGCTCTTCACAGTCTATCCTTTCTTCTTCCTCTCCTTCTTGTTTCTCTCTATAGCTTGCCTTATACTAGGATGGGGGTCTGGATTACACCAGCCCCCCTATCCTCAAAACTGGTTACCTTCTAAATCTCTTTGGCTCTGCTAGGGGCCCCTGGCGAGAGTCCGTCTTGTCAGCAGTATAGTCACTATGACATTTTAAGTGCTCTGTTGCCCAGAGAGCTTAGGGGTCAGTGGGGTTCCCAAGACCCTGCTTTAAGCATCCAGACCATGGCCAGTACGGTCTCCCTGGATTGGCCGAGTCTGCCTGGAGTGGTCCGTGTGCTCCGTTTGCAGGCACAGTTTGCTCCCATTTGGGGTGTCTGGACCTGGGGTACACACCACTCTATCTACCTTCTCCCCTTAATCTTTGGGCCCTGGCGGGGTTCCTAGGTACACATCTAGCCAATAGCTGTCCATATTGGTGTAACCTCATGGCGTCATATAAGGCTATAGCTGTTTCTCTCTTCTCTTTTTGTTTTTTGTATCCTTTGGTGGATCTTCTTGTAACATTCCAAGGATCAGACTACATATGTATATTTTTGCTCTTATGGATATTAGCTTTGTTCAAATTGTAGTATGTTAGAGGGGATCCCCCTGGTAGACGTGGTGGACCCCTCTTTCTCTTGGCGGCCTGGCCTGTAGCTACAGCCTGTCCCCAGTTGGTGCCTCGAGGCCGGAGGGCTCCGTCGGGAGGGGAGAGGTGTGGATCACAGGTCAGCCAGGGGGTCTCTACTGTAGATAGTCATTGCTAATCTCCTTGTTTTGCAATGTTGAGAATTTATCTGAGTACATAACTTCCTGATGTTTTACACCCTGTGTTGTCTGTTCTCTTACATTTTTGGCTGATTTCTTTATTGTTATGCTTGAAAACTCAATAAAAATTTGAAACCTAAAAATAATAATTGGAATAGTGTGGATGTGCTACCAGATAGTGTTAATAGCAAATACGAATTAGTGAAGTATTATTACTGACTCTAATTAGGATTAGTCTAATAGTATGAGAAAAAGGAAAAATTATCACTCCATGACAATTGATGATTGATCAAAACTTGTGAATATAAAGTGCTGAGTGCTATGTTAATAATTCATAAACTGAAAATGATGTAGTCCAATAAATATAAAAGAAAAAAAGGAAAAAAAGGAAAAAAAAAGGAGAGACACAGTCCTCCTAGAGTTGTGCAAATAATGATCCAATGACTGCTTGTCCTCTTTCCATGCAACCTCCGTGATCCTTCCTAATGGTGTGCTAGCAAACCAAACAAAGTACAAGGTGCTCCCTCTACCAGGTGAAATGGACGCTCACCTTAAAGCGGAGTTCCACCCAAAAGTGGAACTTCCGCTTTAAGTCCTCCTCCCCAGCTCCAGATGCTGAAACGGAGCTTTTGGGGAGGAGGGGGGTGGGGATACCCTATTTTTAGGGGTACTTCCGCCCCGGTCGCCTTAGGCGATCGGAAGTGGAAGGACTCCTTCCCCCTCCCTCCCGAAGTCTTCTGGGACACAGGACAGGTCCTAGAAGACCTCGGGGACCAATCACAATGCGCAGCGCCGCTCGCGCATGCGCAGTGTGCGCCCGGCCGTGAAGCCGCGGCCAGGTGCCCACAGTAGCAATGCCGGCGCCACGGAGGGGAGGGGGAGAGGAGCTAGGCTCCGTGCGGCTCCATCACTGGACTGGGAGACAGGTGAGTGTCAGTTTATTAAAAGTCAGCAGCTACACTTTTTGTAGCTGCTGGCTTTTAATAAACCTAAGGAAAGGGTGGAACTCCGCTTTAATTGGCGACCCCCACTCGGGTCAATTCTCGTTTTAGGTGTGAAATACTTCTCTTGTATGAAAAAACTACCTCTTCCCAGTGCTAACCACACACAAAAAAACTGGATGGGAGTGCTAACCGCACAAAGATAATACGTGCTAATCGCACCATATGAGACAAACATGCTGAACGCACAAAAAGTATGTAATAACTAGCAATGCTAATCGCACCGAAAATATAATACAATATAATAACGTGCACAACGCACTGGACTTGATCACATTTCCTTCCAACTAATACATAGCTCAGTGTGCAGGAAACTTCAACACAATTATTCGTTGTGCGGGAAACTTCAATGGTACCAGAGAGTTATATTCTACCGTAGCTCCCATGCAGGCATGCAAAATAAAAGGATTTCATGGTGCAGTATGTACAGTCAAAAAATTAACCATGCCTTAAAATCTACTCAGATTTTATTAGACGCAAAACAGCATAAAAGTAGATAAAATCTCTCACATTCCGGAAACCACCGCCAGGCTATGTCTCTACATGTTACACCACCTTGGCTTCATCTGGAGTCAAGCCGAGCGGTTGCATTGGGGTGGATTATATAGGTTTGTATATTGCATATTGATTACAGCTGTTAATGTTTTTGCTGAACTGCAATTGCGCAGTCCGTGCAATCCGATTGGCGTCACCTTGGTGATATGAATAACCCTACAATGGTACTACACCCCGGCCAGGGTATCCATTTTTGCCTCAGACAAATCCCCCGTGTGTTGGTGTAATTGTGGCAAGGTAGGGAACCTCCTACACATCCTCTGGGAGTGTCCTACTCTTAATTCCTACTGGTCACAAGTATTCCGCCTTATCTCAAAGGTTACGTCGCTCAACATCTCCCTCAATGCAGGCCTGGCTACTTTAAATCTTAACATAGAGAGCATCCCCCCTCCATGTAGACCCACCATCACTCACATACTATTAGCAGCCAGACCAGCTATTGTCAGGCTATGGAAATCACCTGAGGCTTGCTCCCTCTCTGAAGTGATACATTTAACTAACCAAAACTACACGTTCGATCGCATGCTTGCAGTCAATACTCTGAAGCGAGTGAAATTTGATAGCCTTTGGGTACCTTGGTCCGTTCTTTACCCAACTGATTGTTAGAATGTCATACAATTGAATTGTCTACTGTTCTATTGTAACTGTGACTATTTATCTCTTGGTGCATAAACCATGTCACCTCACCCTAACGGACTATGCGTGGTGTACCCCCCTCCCCCCATCTTCTCTTTTGTTTACTGCTTATGTATGTCTATAAAACTCAATAAAGACAATTAAACAAAAAAATAAAATTAGTCTTTCAATGGGGTATTATAACGTTAACGCTCATATGAGATTGGTTGGTTTGGGTTTACATCAACTTTAACAAAATATGCTTGAGTTCTTAGAATTGCATTGCAAGGGTATATTTACTCATGTGCTCTGCCTGTGTGCACAGATTACCCCACCAAAATTCTTTTCAAGGACCAATATCTGTCCACAACATCTGATTAATAGCTGACTCTTAAATTGTTAGGACCTTTGCTACCTTTTATAGCATAGAACACATCAGGCAGTTGTTTCTGACAGTTTAAAATTGGCTTTCTTTTTGCAGCACCTCACTGCATCTTTTGATGCACTGTGCACCCTAAACACCGCACACCCTTGCTCCATATGCACCGTTACCCAGTGCTGTATCTTCGTGTACCTAAAAAGTGTTTAGTTGTTTCTTAGTTGAATGCATACAAAGAAAAAGGAATTGATTTATTCAAAACCATCTCCACTATCCAGTAAAAGTGTTTGGTAGCCCTCCAATCAGTGGAACATCCTTGACAAACAGTAGTACATTAGGATGAATGTTTTTAATCATTTTAGTTACAGCCTTGCCATCACTGCTTATGCTTGCTTGCTTAAGGCTGGGTACACACCTATGCAAATTGGATGCGGCTTACACCGCATCCAATTCGCAGGACACTTGAAACACATTGTTTTTAATGTGTCCAGTTCACAAAGGTGCAGTGCATTCACACTCTGCATTGCACAGAAAACGAGCAAATTTCCAGCCTATTATGTTCAAAAGAAACGCATCTGACAAGTAGATGTGTTCCGCACTGAACAGGGGTTTTCACTCCCTGCTCGCGGGCAGCTGCTACCTCCCCCCTCCCTCCCACAGGCAGCTGTTGCACTGTGAGAAAGGACAGGAGCAGCCGAACGGTGGCTCCGGTCCTTCTCACAGGCAAACAGGCTGGAATTTGCACCACTATTTATTTATTTTATTTATTTCAGGTACTTATATAGCGCTGTCAAATTATGCAGCGCTTTACATATATATTATACATTCACATCAGTCCCTACCTTCAAGGAGCTTACAATCTAAGGCTATGGTGTGAATCCAGCCTAAAAGTCTTCTGAAAGAAAAACAGAAATAATAAATACCGTTCATTGAAAAAACAACAATAAAGTGTAAAACCGTGCATATCAGATGTAAAAAAAAGAGTGCTAGCATTTATAGAAATGTTGGGCATGCCCAGGCCATGCACAGTTTCCACCAGCTGGTTAAAAAGTACCAAGCTGGCATACAGTCCCTGGGTGTGTGGGGGGTTTTAGGAACATTTTTTTTCTTCCACTCCAGAAAAGCCTAATGAGGGAAATATATTTCTGGAAATTATGGAATGGATGTTTTTTATTTCTAGGCCCCGTTCACATCTGGCATCTTGAGATCTTGGGCAGAATCTCTGTGATCCCAAATCACACTGCAATAGTGGCAAAATGCACCACGTATGTTGGTGCCATTTATTTTTAATGGTACCTAAATGCAGTGCAGTTTTGGTAGGATTGTCATGAGATAAATCATGCAACAAATTGCATTGTGCAAAGCTTGCCACCCAAAAGAAGCTCCTGCTTGTTTTTGGGCAACAAGCTTCACATGATGTGATTTGCCGCCATTGCTTCTCGATTGATCACAAGACAATCGTGGCAAAACCTCACTGCGTTTAGGTACCATTAAAAATGAATGGCGCCCAAACCAGTGTGGTGCACTATTATGGTGTGATTTGGGATCATGAGCAGAATCACAGTGATCCACACGTGAACGGAGCCCTAAGGATTCATTCTGGGGAAGGGAGGGCAGCGTAAGTCCATAGGGTTGTATGCTTAATGTTTACTGCTGCCTGCCTTTCCTCTCTTGTCCCTTGAGAAAGACTTATAGGAAAAATCCAACAAGCACAAATGTGAGATTGAAATGAGTCTCCCACCAAATGTGGCAGGTCCAAAAATTGCAATGGGGTTTCCCTTTACAGCTACCATTTTTTTATTGCTGTCCCTGCCCATATTTGCTTCACCAGCACAAGGATGGCCTTATGGGAAAAAAAGAAAAAAGTCAAATCCATAATTATTTTAACAAAAATAAAAATAATAAAAAAGGTGATGCTGGGTAAATATGTTCATGAACTGGAGGAAGGGGGCTGTTGTCAACAGTTCTTTATCATTTATAATTGGGTTGTAATGCTCCCCATATTACCCCAGAGCCTCTCATTATGCAATATTTGCCTAGGAGGAGTAGGTGGAGGAGATGGAGTAAAGGGAAGAGGTGAAATTATTCAAGCTCATTACCTATCTTCTTATTACCTCCTTTTAGGATTTTGTGTCATCTTTTGCTTTATGGTGCTGATTCTGCAAAGGGCTGTAGGATTCTACACTTAATGTTGATGCCTGCTCTTGCACCTGTGTTGTGGAAGGGCGGGCAATCAATGGCTGTAGATTTTTCCCCTACAACCATGCCTTTAGTAGAGGATTTAATAAGGTGGCACCAAATAGGGTTCCATCCACGTACAACTACTGGGGTTTAAGAGGGATGATACATCCCCCTTGAAGCCTGCTATATTTCCTCCCCCCCC
>BLSH010412885.1:108060-133782 GCA_018402905.1 Glandirana rugosa | reverse complement strand
GCGTGCCACGTACGCGCGCTAGCGGTGACAGGTGCTCTTTATGATGGCAGTCTGAGGACAGGTACACTTTATGATGACAGGTACCCTTTATGGGGGCATATGTGGTGACTGTTGGGTGACAGGTGCATGGGGGGCAGGGGGGGTCAGTGTCAGTGTGATTGTACTATACAGATCAGTAACTCACTGATCCCAGCTCTTCTCTCCTCACACTGGACTCTGTGTGAGGAGAGAAGAGCTGGTAACAGTGAGTTACCGCTCTGTTTACACTGGATGTGATCGGCTGTGAAGTAGATCACAGCCGATCACAAGGTATCAGCCGCCGGCTGGCGGCTGATACTAGTGTCGGTGACAGGCAGTGTTCCCCAGGAACACGCCGCCACCGACACGCACGCGCAGCGCGCTCCCGATCGCGCGCATGCACCGTGCGAACAGCGGGCGTGCCGTTTGTGATCAGCTGTGACTTCGTCACAGCCGATCACGTGGTGAACAGCCATAACCAATGGCTGTTCACCCCTGTCGGTGAAGCGGCGTGTCCTGGGGACACGCCGACACCGACAGAGCCGGGATGCGCGCGCCCGATCGCGCGCAATCCCGGCTTAAAGGGAGGACATCATATGACGTCCACCCGCTGTGAGAGCAGGACCGCTCCGCCGTCATTTGACGGTGGGCGGTCCTGAGGCGGTTAAAGATAGTAAGGATCTGATTTCACTTCTCCAGACAATGCGGGTTGGGGAAGATTGTATCGTGTTGATGTCAATTCTTTGTACACTAACATCAAACAGGACCATGCTATCATGGCAGTCAGATGGGCATTGGATGACATGGACCTGGCTGAGGATCAAAAATCCTTCCTACTAGAACTATTAGAATTGGCCATGAGCCATAATTTTTTCTGGTTTGACAAAAAATATTTCAAACAAATAAAGGGGGTTGCTATGGGGGCCAAATATGCGCCCTCGGTGGCCAACATCTTTATGAGCTGGTGGGAAGAGAGGGCCATATTTGAGAGCCCCCATGCACATCTCAGATTGTTCAGGAGATATATAGATGACATTTTGATAGTGTGGGCGGGATCCCGTGAGTCTCTAGTCCAGTTTTTGGATTCTATGGGTAACAACTCTTTAGGCATTTCTTTTTCTGAGCAAATCCATGATAGGGTCATCAATTATCTTGATCTAACCATTTACAAACATGGTGACAGACTCCTGACTCGCACTTTTTTTAAGGAAGTAGATCAGAACAGATACATACCCCTGGGAAGTTGCCATCACCCCAGATGGCTAGAGGGTATTCCCAGGGGGGCAAATGCTAAGGATCCGACGTAATTGTGACTCTATAACAGATTTTGATCAGCAGGCCGATATTATTTTAGAGAGGTTTGTACAAAAGGGATATAAGAGATCTACCCTTGAAGCCACTAAAAGTTTGGTCAGGAATTTAGATAGAGATATATTGCTTAAGAAAGTGGAAAAAGAAAAGAAAGATTATGGTATATCTTTTTATGACAGGTTTCTTTAAGGAATACAGGCAGTTTGAAAAAATCATTAAAAAGCACTGGCCTTTGTTGCATAGGGATAGGGACCTTATTGGTATCCTACCCGAAAGGCCTTTGTTTATTTACAAAAAAACCCCACCCTTGCGTCTCAAACTAGCCCCCAATGTTGTAGACCCACCTGTCAAGACTTGTACTTTTCTTGACCAGGTGGGATTCTACAGCTGTGGGAGATGTGTAATATGCAGGACTTCAGCGCTTAGAAAGCAGAAAACAATGGAGTTTGTATCCAGCTCTACGGGAAAGTCATATGCCATTAGAAAGTTTATAACTTGCGAAAGTTCTCACGTTACTTATCTTCTCACCTGAACTTGTGGTCTCCAATATATTGAATGTACCACGCGCAAGCTTAGAGTTCGGTTGAGAGAGCATGTCAATAACATCAAAAAGGTTTCAGACATCATAGCCTCTCCAACCACTTTAGGCTTGTGCATAATAGAGATCCAAGCCAGTTGACTTTTTGTGGCATTGACCGAATAGAGGGTCATTGGAGGGGTATGAACCTCACAGAATGAGACCCAGTGGATCCACAGAATGGGTACTTTGGATTCCCTGGGCCTCAATATAGAACTGGACATTAATTGTTTTCTATCTGATTGGTGATGACTAGTTGAGATATTGTGTATGGCTTACCCCTCAACATATGTGGTGATATGGGTGCCTTGCATATATGGGTTTTTAGTCATATCTATATTTCTTTTTTGGTTGGCTCTGAGTATTTAAATTGTGGACCCAGTTTATGTAATTTCAATTGTTATTATGTAGTTCATTTAGATTCATTTATTTTTATTAATTTGAAAAAACTTTTTTATTATTAATATTTTTATCATTATTATATACATATTTTTTATATAACCAATTTTTTATTATAATCATTTATCCTACAATTTATTATACATGTTTCCACATTTATTTAATTTCTTTTGCAATTTTGGTTTTTGATTGTCATATTATTATTATCATTATTATTATTATTTTTATTTTTATTTTTGTGTATCTAAGAATCTCTGTCCATTGTTGTTGTGTGTAATTGGTTTTGCACATAGTATAAGTCCATTTCCATTGGCTTCCCTGAAGGGAACTAGCTTGACAATTTTATCCTTTTTAGTTCGCATTTTTAATTCATTTGTATGATACGCCTGAATTGTGTCACTGCAGCTTGTGTTTCTACTTCTCACCACTGGAGGGCTTGTGTTGTGATTTTGTTGGACGGCTCACCGGCATTTATGACTGGATATTTCAGAGTGTCCTGATTGGCTCCTGCCACCTGATTGGGCGGGTTTTCTGTTAAAAACGAGCTGTTGTGACGTCATTTCCGGTCGCCGCAGCCGTCTACGCCACTTCCGGTTTTAGTGGTGGGAGAGTGTGGAGCGCACGCCGTTGTGGACACTCCATTGTTATCAGGCGATTTTAATCTGCTATCTTGTAAGTAGATTTCTGCTTGGCGCAATAAAGTGTTATTGTTTACAGTCTACACATGAGGATGTTTCTGATTATTTGAGCCATTCAGATGACATTTCTGTGTATGAAGATTGAGCTCCATTCTGAGTGTCCGGCCATCCTGCTGATATATTCCAGTTTTCCCCACTGACATAAGCTTGTTTGACCTCTGACTGAAAAGCAGTTGGTCAACACTTTCTGGTGAGTGGGGACACAAAGTGCGTCCGGCACAGCTTTCCACGTTGCACTTGGAATGAAATTTTGAGCACCTTATTGAGCACTTTCAAGCACAGGTCACTTTTGAAGATCATTGGTTGATTTATATGTTTATATTCAGCACCAGCACTTTCGATTATGGACTGATTTATATGTTATTTATATATTTTTCATGGATTGATTATGCATGGACATTTATCTGAGAATTAACACTTGTCACTCAATGTTTATTTATATGTTATGCACTTGGAGGGGAGGCGCTATCTATTATTATTGATTTATTTATGCTAGAAGCTTACATTTCTGTAATTCCTAAGGAAGGGAAAGACCGAATGAATGTCGCTAACTACCGTCCGATCTCTCAGTTCAACGTGGATGTCAAGCTCTTCGCTAAAATCTTAGCAACCCGTCTATCCCATCATGTGCCAGCCTGGGTTGGCCTGGATTAAGTAGGGTTTTTTCTTGGGAGAGAGGCCAGGGACAATACTATTAAAGCTTTAAACTTGCACCACTGGCTTACTTCCACCCAGCAGGAGGGATTCTTCCTGGCAATGGATGCAGAGAAGACGTTCGACAGAGTAGCCTGGGACTATCTGGATGTGGTTCTGAGCATGCTGGGGCTCATGCCACATACGTGAACCTTTATTTTGTCACTATATGCTAACCCCAACACTAAGGTGAAGGTCAATGTTCACTTGTTGGACGCCTTCTCCATTTATAATGGAACCAGGCAGGGCTGCCCCCTTTCTCCACTGCTTTACATCCTCATGCTTGAACCCCTCCTATTCTGTATCCGGACCAATCCAGACATTAGGGGCATACGGGTGCGGGATTGGGAATACAAGACCGCGGCTTTTGCATATGACGTTCTCCTGTTTCTGTCCTCGCTGTTAACATCTCTACCCAACCTCTTGCAAGCCCTTGAGCATTTCAAACTTGAAAATTAACTATTCAAAATCTTTTTGCTTAAAACGTAGCCCTACCCTCAGCATTGGTTAAACAATGCCAACAGCAACTTGGGTATTCAGCTTCCCGCTAACATACTGAGCTCTACAGTAGAAACTTCTGGGCTGAGCTGCAAATAATATGTCAATATCTCCAGAGGTGGGACAAGTCCCCTATCTCTTGGTTTGGGTGTTCATCCATCATTAAAATGACGATCCTCCCACGTTTGTTGTATAAAAAGCAAACATTACCAATCCGCCTACCACCTTCCTTCTTCAGGCTTTACAAGTCCATCTGTAGGTCATTCCTATGGTGTCATAAACCTGCACTGATACAATGCATGAAACTGGTATTGCCAAAGGCCTGTGAAGGAATTGGCTTACCTGATCTGCAACGTTATTACTGGGCGGTCCATCTAACGCGGATTGTTGACTGGAAACTATACTCCTGATGTAAGGGCTGGGTGACCTGACCTGCACTGCATTCCATGGCTGTCCAGGGAACACGTACCTCTCTCGGCTTTGACCCATCCCCTCACTGGTGCCACTCTTCACACATTCAATAGGGCTTGCAACTTACATGCACTTTCTGCTAAATTGTGCCCTGTTACCCCAGTTAGGGACAATTTCCCTCTGGGCTTAACTGGAGCCTTCATGAGGACAGAGTGACCGTATGCAGAAATATTGGCCAAACATCTCTTCCGCAGAGGCCACTTTCTGTGACAAAGTCGCAGAGATCTCAAACACGAGTTTGTTTCCATTTTGGTCTTATTTGAAACTCAAACGTTTCTTAGATGATCTGTCCTGCAGAGATGGCTTCACCAAGTCCACCACAATATTGGAATCACTATGCTCCCGCTCGTCCCCCCAGACACATGTTAAATCGACAATTTATGCTTCCTTAGATGCTCGGACGTGTTTCTCAAATTTTCCCCCTCAGTTTTCTTCAAGCGCATTAACCGTGTTGCGGAGATGGAGGAGCTGATCTTTATTTCCTTAGACAAGGTTTCCAAATTCACTAATGCATGGGAAGCATGGACAACCTTCAAAAACTCACAGCTATATGAGAAGCTTACACGAGACATGCAATAACTTCTTTGTAGGGCCTCATACCTTTGACCCTGAGGGTCAAATATATATGTCACACTAATGGCGTGACACGCCTTAAAGGTTCTGACTACTAGAAAATGGAGAGGGCAGCTGGTGATGTCCTCACCCCCTCTCCCTAATCTTCTGGTGTCCTTCCCCAGGTCCAGTTGAGGAATACTGAAAAGAATGCTTTTTCCCATACCTGCCCTGCCTGATTGCTCATGGTCAGTGTTGACCATGTGGGAACTTCCCCACCTCATGGAGGAGTATGTTTAATGTCTAGATGTGGTTCATTTGGTTTTTCTCTTTTATTATATATGCTTGTGACTATGTATGACACATGGACTCTTTTTCCTTTTGTATTGCCTGGAAAATTTAATAAAATGTTTATGCAAAAAAGAACATGGATCAGTGCCTTCCCATAGTTCAAGCACCTCCCCCACAGTGAGAAAGTGCAGGCTAGGCACACAGTTAACCATTTGATCGCCCCTGATGTTAACCCCTCCCCGGCCAGTGTCAGTAGTACAGTGACAGTGCATATTTTTAGCACTGATCACTGTATTAGTGTCACTGGTCCCCAAAAAGTGTCAAAAGTGTCAGTTAGGTGTCTGATTTGTCCGTCACAATATTGCAGTCCTGCTGTAAGTCGATGATCGCCGCCATTACTAGTAAAAAATGAATAAAAATTCCATAAATGTATCCCATAGTTTGTAGACACTATAACTTTTGGGCAAATCAATCAATATATGCTTATTGGCATTTTTTCCTTTCAATAGGTTTTTATTACGTTTTACAAGAGATATAAATGAAAGAATAAATTGCAAACAGGTGCGATATAACATACAGAGAAAAACAAACTTACAGAGGCATAAATCACATAGGACTGAGAAAGGTCGATCTGATTACAAGAGCCTTCTGGGTCTAACAAATACTAATATGTTCGTTCTCATCAAAAGAGGAAATAAAGGTCCTGACTATTGGCAAAAGTGCAGTTAACCTCGTGGATGTTTAGGGCGACACCCACTGTTGCCAAACCCGATTTATGGTGCCGAAGGGAGGGAGTTCTCGACCCCCCGGCATCACAAATGGGAACTATCTGTAACAGGAGGGGAGAGACTCACCCTATAACGAGAGATTGTCAATTATAATGTGTTTCTATGATTTCTGATCGGGAGGTGCTGAAGTTAAGGATGGAAGTCCTGGGCTCAGAGATACTATTCTTTTGAACACTGTACGTTTCTTTGTCTAGATAGCTAGAGATGGCAGTAGAGAAAGATTGAAGAAGGGAAAGAAAAGGAGAGAAGGAGGGAAGATATAAGCAGACTCACTCAAGGGTTAGCCAATCAAGTTGTGGCAGGGCCCGGGGCAGTTCCAGGAACAAAGAAAATCCTTACAAAAGTTGCCCAACGTTCCCAGGTGTCTTCAAATCTCTGAGTTGTGTCTGTCAAAATGCTAGATAGTTTCTTTTGAGACATAATCCAAGAAACCTTTCGTATAGTTGCTGTGAAGGGGACTTTTGTTTGTTTCCACTCTTTAGCTATAGTCAGTTTAGCCCCCAGCAGAATGAAATGTACCAGTTTCCGCTTCTGGGGACCTTGGTTTTGGTCAACCTTTTTAGTAAGGCTAAACATTTTTCTCCAGAACGGGCGCAGCCTTGGGCATTCCCACCAAATGTGGGGTATTGAGCCAAGGAGAGAGCAACCTCAGAAGTATATTGGGTCAGCTGAGGAGAACATGCTTGCCAACTTGGTCCGAGTGAGCTACCATCTGGTAATTACTTTTATGCTGCCCTCCATGAGGACTGTATTTAATATACCTTTAAATGATTTAGATAGGGCTACGTGCCAGGTCTCCAAGTCCCAGGAAAGCTGGAGTTCCTCTTCCCAAAGTTCCATGTAGGAGGCTTTCACTGTGGGGGAGGTGAGCGAAGAGTAAATTACCAAAATGCTCCCCCTTTGCTCCATGGCTTGGACACACCATAGTTCATAAACTGTGGTTATGAGCTTATCTTGCCATATCTGATGGAGAAAATGGGAGATTTGTTGGAATCTGAACCTTTCAGTCTCTGGAAGATCAAGCCTACTTGTGCAGTGGCTTATGGACAAGGGACCTAGAGGAGGTAAAAAGTGCCCTATACGGTACAGCCCTTGAATGCTATAATGTCTAGTTCTGGCAGAAAGCTTGGATTGTTGAATATATGAGCCAAGGGATTCATAGGGGAGACCAAACCCGGATGATTGCGTAAAGAGTCCCAGAGGGCAAAGGAGTTGGAGAGAGTAGGGGAGAGTATCGGGGGACTTTTTTTGGGGGAATCCAGAGTAGGAAGTATATTGTGTAGTTCGGAATCGCCTGTCTTTCAATCTCCAAAAATCCAGTCTGCTTTCTCAAATTTAGAATATACCAGAGAAAGTTGAGCGGGTCTGGCAGCTTGGAAATATTTATAGAAAAGTGGGAGGCCAAGGCCCCCCTTTTTCCTGTGGCGGTATAAAGTGTTTTGGGGAAACCTGTAACCAGATTTCCCCCAGATAAATATAAGGGTTTTACTTTGGAATGATCTCAGGTGGTCCTTCCTAATTGCTATAGGTAGGGAGCGGAATAAGTATAGCAACCTAGGTAGGAAGGTCATTTTAATTGCATTGATTCTACACAACCAAGAGAGCTTATTGATAGACCAGGTTTTCAAGTCAGACTCAAGTTTATGGTACATAGGGGGGAAATTATGGGAGTATTATTCTTCCGTCTTGGTGATTAAATTGATACTCAAATATCTAATAGAGGCAAAGCTCCATTTGTAGGGGAAAGAGTGTGGCAGGGAGGTTACAGTTTCTGGGGGTAGGGAAATATTCATTGCCTGGGATTTGGAGTAGTTCACTTTCAGACCTGAAATTACAGCAAACCCATCTAGGGCGTTGCATAAATTGGGGAGGGAGGTGTATGGGGATGTGATGAACAAAAGAATGTCACCCGTGAAGAGATCACATTTGTGATCTTGTAGGCTGCATGTCACTCCTTTGATGTCTGGGTTTAGGCAGATAGCAATCGCTAATGTTTCAATGGCTATTGCAAAAATGAGCGGGGAGAGGGGGCAGCCCTGTCTCGTCCCTTTAGCTATGTCTAACGGTCTTGAATAGTAACCTTGTGACCTTATTTGAGCTTTAGGGGAGGAGTAGAGAGCCCTAATGAGACATATGAAACGTAGACCGAGTGCCCATATTCCAGGAGAGTGAAAATGTAAGGCCATGAAACAGAATCAAAGACCTTCTGTAGATCTAGGGAAAGGACCATGCCCAGTTGGATTATAAAATAGAGATCAGGTCCACGGTCCTTCTAATCTGGTCCTGCCCCTGCCTACCTGGGATAAAGCCGACCTGGTCTTTATGTATTTAGGAATTAATAAATGAGGCTAGTCTATTGGCCAGGATTTTCATTAAGATTTTGATATTGTTATTGATCAGTGATATACAGTATCTAACAAAAGTGAGTACACCCCTCACATTTTTGTAAATATTTTATTATATCTTTTCATGAGACAACTCTGAAGAAATTACACTTTGCTACAATGTAAAGTAGCGAGTGTACAGCTTTTATAACAGTGTAAATTTGCTGTCCCCTCAAAATAACTCAGTTTGTGGATGTTTCGGATGGGTGTGTAAAGCCTGAAGGGATATGTAGGCTTTTTCAATTCTATCAATTTCTGCTCTCCGCTCTTTCTTTAATTGAGACGCTACCAGAATGAATTTGCCTCTGATACAGGCTTTATGAGCCGCCCACAGGGTTTCAGAAGAAAATATTTTTTCATAAGTTTATGGACTTGTGATGCATAGAGGACATCCCTAGTCTGAGCACCCATTCTGTGACTCCAGGATTTTATCTCATATGCCTGCAGGCTCCCTCTCCTGTTGAGCGCTGTCTCACCTGTCTCTCTTTTCAGAAGAAATCCCTTCCGTGTTGTTGATATGAAAGTACTCCTTAAGTGAGGTATTAAGCTCGGTAACCCTGATGGGATCTGCGAGAATCGATTTGTTCAGTCTCCAAAAGGCCTGTCTTGCATAGTGTGGGTCTGAGCGAATTCACAGAGTTACTATAGAGTGATTAGAAAGAGCATTGTCCACGATTTGTGAGTGTGAAATTAGGGGTATCGAGTTTATCTGAACTAAAAGATGATCAATTCTTGCATAGGAATTGTGTGGCGAAGAATAATGTGTCTCTCTTGGTTGGGTTGAACTCCCTCCAGACGTCTGCCAAACTGCCAATGGAGCGATTTAGCTACCTTAAGGCTAGCTTTTGAAGGGCACGTCAATTGGTTCCCTGGGGGGTTTAGACTTATCCTGTCCCTGATCAAAAACGAGATTTGAGTCTCCTCCCAAAATGACTCTCCCTTCTAGGTGAGGTTGGATAGTGTCAAGTAGTAGGGCATAGTACAAAACTAGAGTGTATAGGTTCCCCTCTATAGTGCCCTTGACCAGGACAAATCTCCCCCCTGGATCCCTTAGCTCCACGAGGGGAGAGAATCCGCAGGTTTTTGCTATTAAGATTGCAACCCCCCTAGTTTTTGTCTCTGCATTGGCAAGAAAGAAAGTGGGGAAGTGCGCATGTAGGAATTTAGGACTGTACCATATCGGGAAGTGGGTCTCTTGCAGCAGCATCACATCTAGTTTGAAGGATTTGTAGAGGGCTAGAATTTTCCTCAAGTTAAGACCTTGAAAGTTATGGGTGGCTATCTTAAGGTATCTTTGGGTGGGATTAGCCATGGAGCATGTAGGGTTTTAAGCGAATGTTTACATATCACTCACCTTGTGAACAAAGACCCTCTCGGAGAGGGTGAATAAATCTAAGAATCCTGGGAACTGCGGCTTAGGATTGGCGTTGTTTAAGTATCTAAAGTTGTCTGCAAGAGAAAAAGTTATCAGGTGTTTTATATGGGAACAGATGAAGTTAAAGCGAGGGAAAAGAAAGAAAGAAGTCTGAAGGATAAAGTTGCTTCTATAAAAGTCTACGGGGAAGAGAACCGAGGGGTTGTGATTTCCTCCATTCTCTTCACCCCTACCCTCTCCTGAGAGAGGAAAAATGGGGAAAAAAAGCATCTGACCCTTCCGGGGCAGAAAACTTAACCCAGGGAGATCCAAGGAAATCCGGGGGGGGTAAGTGGAGGCGCATGGGGACATCCCCCAGCCAGGGCTTCCCTCAGCTGGTCACATGTATAAGTTTCAGCTACAACACAGTAACATATTATTAAATTATAAGGTCTCTAAAGACCCGACAACAAAGGCGGGACCTCCTAGCCTGGTGAATAGCGACCTGGAGGACAATTTCTCAGTCTGAAAGCCTTCTAGGCAACAGCAGCCCCAACTCGGGGACCATTCTTAAATAAAAAGTCCAGGAAAACCACCTTGCAAAGTAAAAGAAGGAAATACGAAGAAGCTAAATGCTCTCAACCTGTGGGGTATTACATAGGGAGGCTTACACCCCAAACCTGAAAGAGGAAAGACAACAGTCTCTAAATGTCTTAAAGGGATAATTAAGGAAGCCTGCTGTCTTTGGTTTTCTTGCTCTTTGACTTGTTCCAGAGGGGGGAGACTGGGCTTGCAGCTAATGGCCTTTTAGTGCGGGGTCCAGCAGGGTCAGAAAAATCCATAGGGGCTTCTTGGGAAATTATCTTGAGATCTAGGAGGAGTTTGTCCCCTTCTGGGAGATTCATGAAGGAGTAGGTTTTACCTTTGTGAATGAATTTGAATGAGAATGGGAAAGCCCACCAATATTTGAAATCTTTTTGGTGCAAGGCTTGGAGGAGCGGTTTGAGAGATCTCCGCTTCTGGATGGTGGAAGGGGAAAGGTCCGTATAGATCTGGACTTGATGACCCATGCAGGAGATATTAGAACTGTTATGGGAAAGTCTCATCACGTCTTCTTTAATGGCATACTAGTGCGGTTTCACTATTATGTCCCTTGGGGACCCGTCTTTCCTCGGGGGTCCGAGCTCTGTGAGCCCTATCCAACTCCAGCCTATGTTTAGGGACGTTGGGTATCAGGGTTTGGATGAGGTCTTGTACTGCTGACGTTATCTCTGTGATGGATTCGGGTAGGCCTCTAATCCTAAAGTTGTATCGTCTCAACCTATTCTCGAGATAGTCAGTTCTTGCTAGGGCCATGTCTAGTTTGATTCTGCAGGACTTGGATGTGAGCTGAGTTTTGGTTGGTCCTGGAAACTGTAATGTCCAGGTTTTGTTCAATGGCTTCCATTCTGGTTCCCAGGTTGCGAAAGTCAGCTTTTATATCCCCTGTAATTTTCGCCACTGTATTCGAGAGCCCTCTTTCCAGCAGGTTAGAGAATTTGAGGAACAAATCAGCAGTATTAAGAAGGGGTTCCTGAACTGGGTGACCCTGGTTTTTGGATTCCGGGTGAGACATCGGGTGGGGATCTACTGGGGAAAAAGAAGAGACCCCTAATGTGTGGCCTATCAAAGATTCCGTAGAGGCTGGCGAGATTATCAAGAGTTGGTGGTTGTTCATATTGAGTAAGGGTAAGAGTAGCTGGAGCTTTCACCTGCCTGTAGTCTGAGGGTCCCTCCTGGGCTGAAGTGTGTAGGTGCGCCGCGGCAGTGGGCATAATGTGGCTGCTGGTCTGGTTTGATTCCTCAAATTGTTGTGTGAGAGACCGCCGGGCCTTCAAACTTAGCATTCAGGTTGATGCTGGGTTCTTTAGGAATTAAAATAACCTCCGAATCCCTAAGGCTGAAGTTGCGACTTCTGAGTGCTTCGCTGGGTCCTGTTTAATGCTAGGCCACAACGGCAGCCACCTTGGTACACCTGGCTGGGGGGGTAGTCCATAGGAGGTAGGCTTGGTGAGCCCAGTAAAGTTGTACCCAGCTATCCTGAGTTTGCCAGGGGACTTGGGGAGCTAGACCGCCTGAAATCTGGAAGTCCTAGATAGCCCGGAAAGCTCAGCTGTGTCCCGTTTATTCACTAGGCCGCGTCAGCGGGCATCTTAGTACACCAGTCCAGAGATGAAGCTGCAGTCTGCCAGCTCAGGGAGAGCTGTGGAGCCAGGCCCAGGATGACTGTGGGTGCTGAGGGTCTTGGGGGGCTAGGCAGACTGCAAACTGGTCATCCTGTGTTGTCAGATGGGTCCCGCTGTGCTCTGGTGGATTCCTAGGCCTTGACGGCGGCCATCTTTGTGCAAGCAGGCAAAGACGTGGATGCTGGCTGATGGCTCTAACGTCTCCCCGGAGACGGGTCCCTGGTACCCACGGGTGCCGGATGTCCTGGGGGGCTGTGTCAGCCCTATTCCAGTGTGTTGGAGGAGCTTAAATGGGCGCGGGGAGTGCCGCTGGCCGGGGAAGGTGCGGAGCTCCTGGTTCAGGCAGCCATTCAGGAACTCCTGCACATGCGCACTCCTATTGGCATTTTTTACCAAAAATATGTAGCAAAATACATATTGGACTAAATTTATGAAGAAATTGATTTTTTACATTTTTATTTATTGGATATATTTTATTGCAGAAAGTAAAAAATATCTATATTTTTAAAAATTGACGGCCTTTTTTTGTTTATAGAGGTGATCAAATACCACACAAAGAAAGCTCTATTCATGGGAAAAAAAGAACATACATTTTCTTTGGGTATAGCGTTGCAAGACCACACAATTGTCAGTGAAAGTAACGCAGTGCCGTATTGCAAAAAATGGCCTGGTCAGGAAGAGGGGTAAATCTTCCAGAGGTTAAGTGGTTAAGGGGACATGGCAGGGGGTGTGTCCTATGCCTACATATTTTTGTCAAAAAGGTATCCCTCATTTCCATCTCAAAAAGTTGGGAGGTATGCAGAAGGGGGTTGTGGGGGTTCTAGTCTAAATCAAAAAAGCTGTTTAGGATGACAACACTATCCCGCTATAGATATAGTCCACTTGGCTGAGTGCTGTCACTCTAGAACAGGAAGTGCTTTACTGGCATGATCACTAGGTAAAGAGCTTAAAAACTTTAAATTTAAAGTTTAAAAGAACTTTAATTTCTTGGCAGCCTCTGGCTTTATTATTATTTGAGCCATGACTCCTGATCTGCATACTTGTTCCAAATCAATATTGAAGCCATGGCTGCCAGACAGCTAGCATTTGCAGAAGGAGAAGTCAGCAGTGGCATCATTCATATGCAAGTGTCATTTCTCAGTTCAGCATCACGTGTACAACAGGATCAACAGGATTGCAGGATTGCAGAGAGAGCTGAGCAATTCACAGACCACAACCATCTTTATTATATGTGGTTTTGGGGCACTTTAAACACTTCAGCCCCTGAAGGATTTCCCCCTTTAGAACCAGAGCACTTTTTGCGATTCGGCACACTGCGCCGCTTTACCTGACCATTGCGCGGTCGTGCAACATTGTACCCAAACAAAATTGGCATCCTTTTTTCCCGACAAATAGAGCTTTCTTTTGGTGGTATTTGATCACCTCTGTGTCATTTCTGATCACCGATATAAACAAAAAAAGAGCGACAATTTTGCAAAAAAACCCCCCAATATTTCTTACTTTTTGCTATAATACATAGCCAAAAAAGTATATAAAAAACTATGTTTTCATCAGTTTTGGCTGATTGATATTCTTCCTCATATTTTTGGTAAAAAAAAATCACAATTGGCGTATATTGACCGGTTTGCGCAAACATTGTCGCGTTTATGAATGATGAGAAGTCATTTATGGGGTTTTTATATATTTATTTTTTCTACTAGTAATGGTGGCGATCTGTGCTTTTTAGCGGGACTGCGATATTGCGGTGGACATGTCGGGCCATTTTGACACTTTTTTGGGACCATTGACATTTGTACAACGATCAGTGCTATGAAAATGCACTGATTACTGTGTAATTGTCACTGACAGGGAAGGGTTAACCTGCAGGGTGCGCTCTAAGGGTTAACTGTGTTACTAACTGTATGGCGGCTAAGCTGAGTGGGGGAGATGAGTGATCGCGGCTCCCATATACTATACAGGGAGCTTGCGATCACAGTCCTTCCCCCTGTCAGAACGGAGATCCGAGCAATCCCTAGAAGCTGGCGGACATCGAGTCTGCCCTACCCGCTCCCTGGCTCCCCCAGAAAACATTGAGCGCACGAGCGCACCTGCGGCGGTGCGCGCACGCTCGCGATCCGCAATCTCACAGCCACCATCAAGTGACGGCGGTTTGTGATATCGAACTACTTTGCCATCGTCATGCGACGGCGCGCGGTCGGCAAGTGGTTAATTCAAGTGACTACTTAGTGTTGGAAGAACAACAAAATGTAATGTAAAGTTGTTTATATAAACTGACAATATGTACTGTATGCATTGTACCTTTCTATCCTGCAGGTGGCACTGCAGTATGTTAATCTGTATTCTATGGTACAAAGTAATAACAGGATGTACCATCTGTATCTAAATGTATACTTCTGTTTCCTGTCTGTCTCCATGATGACAAAAGGCATGTAATATATTCCTCCATGAATATAAAGTATTCTCTGCGTACAACAAACTTCCAAGCACATGATTCAATACTCAGCTAGCACTTAGAAGGATAGGGAAGATACAGATCTTGGTACTCTTCTGTGCCTAGACAGTGTTTCTAAGGGGTAGATTTACTAAAGGCAAATAGACCAATCACAAGCAAGGAAAATAAAAAAAACCCTGCATTTTTGGCCTGTACATAATTGGATGATGAAAGTCAGCAGAGCTTATGCTCATTTACTAAGCTCTGGAGCAACTTCTCTTCCAGAGGGCAACTGCACTTTTCAAAGTGCACAGTCTATTTGCCTTTAGTGAATCTACCCCTAAATGTCACTTTCCACATATAGCGAGGGGGGTGATGAAAATACGCCCATCTATCTGGTCAATAAACTGATCCATATCCTAGCACTCTATTCTTTAGGGTAAATTCCCTTTAAGGCAAATTGGGTTCATTTCTTATCTGTTGAATTATAAAGTAAATTACAGGAATCAAGTATAATAAAGTTCTTCCTATCAATAACTAATTTATCAGTACATAACAGTTTAAATGATCTAAACCTACAGACAGTAGCAATATGTATTAAGAGATTATCAAGTGATGATGAAATCACACAGAGCCACAAATGCTATCATAGAAATTGGCCCTTCTGTCAAACACCAAAATTGTCAGTCTGGGTCTGCTGTTAATTACAGTAGAATCCAGATGTAACAAAATGATCAGTAAACCAATAAAATATTAGGCTATATTAATATTTTATTTTCTATTAACTTTGCAGCAGAATGTTCTCAATATCAACAAAGTTTGGCTTTTCCGCCAAGCCTTCAGTCTAATGTAATGAAGAGCTACCCTAATGTTCTACTATGAAGAATTCATGAAAGGACAAAGAAATGCTGTTCCATGTGCCATCTAGTGGATTTGCTGGGCAACACATAGGGAATTCCCTTTCTCCACTAACTACAGTAGAATAAAAATAACTGAAATGTGAGTCTAGCCTATTACAGCAATAAGGATTTGGTGTCTTTAAGAGCTTTAAAGACTGGCCAGTGATCTATTCTTCACATAAAACTGGGTCATTTTGCATCCCTTCAATCTTGGGTAGCCTTCTCAGGAACAGTATTTTAGGAACATATGCACACAATGTGGACTAGATTGTGTAGTGTGTAATGGGTTGTTGTGTCAAAGACTTACAAAAGTAAGTTAGAATAGTCACCTTTAGGTTCAAAAAGTGACAAGTTGTGTGGATTATAATATTGCATTTATCAAAATGACTAACATATTTGTAAAAAATACAGAACTGTTATAAACAAGACATACCTTGGAAAAATGCACATACACCATATCTCCCAACTTTTTGAGATGGAAATGAGGGACACCTATTAGCAAAAATATGTAGGCACAGGACCTCCTGCCACACCCCTTATATTAGAACTATACCGAAAAAAAACAAAATATTAGTTAAACACACAAGTACTTTTTTTTTCCACTACTATTCCTTTATACTGGCTTTTGGAATTTACAAATGCAGCAACTTAGAAAGTCCCAAAGGTGTTCTATCGGGTTGTGGTCTGGACTCAGGTTAGGTCAGTCAAGTTCCTCCACCTCAAACTCGCTCATCCATGTCTTTATGGACCTTGCTTTGAGCACTGGTCCAAATCATTTGGTGGAGGGGGGGTTATGGTGTGGGGTTGTTTTTCAGTGGTTGGGCTTGGCCCCTTAGTTCCACTGAAGGGAACTCATAAGGTGTCAGCATACCAAGATATTTTGGACAATTTCATGCTCCCAACTTTGTGGAAACAGTTCAGGGATGGCCCCTTCCTGTTCTAACATCACTGCCCACCAGTGCACAAAGCAAGGTCCATGAAGAAATGGATGAGCAAGTTTGGGGTGGAGGAACTTGACTGGCCTGCACAGAGTCCTAACTTCAACCCAATAGAATACCTTTGGGATGAATTAAAGTGGAGACTGTGAATCAGGCCTTCTCGTCCCCATCAGTGCCTGACCTCACAAATGCGCTTCAGGAAGAATGATCAAACATTCCCATAGACAAACTCCTAAACCTTGTGGACAGCCTTCCCAGAAAAGTTGAAGCTGTTATAGCTGCAAAGGGCGGGCCAACTCAATATTGTACGCTACTAAGACTGGAATGCCATTACAGTTCATGTGCTTGTAAAGGCAGGCGTCCCAATACTTTTGAAAATCTAGTGTATCTTAGACAAAAATAAACAAATGATAGAAATCACTATTTTCCGTCCAATGGGTTTTATTAACTTCTTTATATATTCTTCTGCCAAAGAATACACCCAAAAACAAAATGGGAAAGAGTTCAGTATACAACTTATATAGTAGTATTTCATCTGTAGGCAAAGCAGCCAAACAGGTTAATTTTCAATTTAATGACTCTGCGGACATGGGCTACTTCTTCAATAAACCTTATATTTATTCTGGAGTTTATTTTCTGCATTTACTCGTGTCATTATCATCTAAACAACTCTGAATGAAAGGCTATAAATATGTAGGGTGGCATGTTCTCTGATTCCAGCACCACCCTCTGAGCCCTTTGTGGCTGTGCATGCACGGAGGCATGATGTGAAGTGTGCGCAGCACAAAACTTTTTTTCAGCGTCCTGTGGAAAGCCTGAAGAATGTGGCTGAAATGGATAGTATCAAACTGAGAATATATGCAAAGTAGATATTCTGAATTCTGTACAGAGAAACTTGATCTCCTGGGGAATAGTTCTTTGAAACATATGATTATTTGTTGCCTCAAGTTATTCTATAAAATCACCCATAATCTACAAAAGCTTACAGAATCACACAGAAAGAGTTTTAGAAATATTCTTAATTTCTTTTCTCCTTCTTGCTTCTATTCAGTGTTTAGTAGCAGCATATTGTAATGTTAACCATAAAGAAAATAGTTTATTATTTATTTATTATGTATTTGTTTAATATGGACACTAATATGGCACCATCAGTTTACGCAGCACTTTACATATGTATCGTACAGTTAAACATATAATTGAAAATATAATTGCCATTCATCTCCATTTGCTGGAGACAATTCATGTTTTGAGGGTTCTACTGCCAGCAAATGTCCCCAGCAGCAAAGGATTATACTGTGGTAATACAGGGAATGCTTAGACCTTTAATAGCTGCCAGACGGCTACCACATGACCAAGTCCCCCTAGCACCACACAGCCTTGTAGGTAGAACAGCTATGAAAGTGTGCACTCCATGGTTGGATTGGATCTCCTATGAAGTGTGTTCATTTTGATCACTGCATCATATGCTCCCAGCCCTATAGTGAGCCAAAATGCAAAACCTTGTGACCCGTTTGTATTGTTCCACACTGTCCACAGCCCAGTGCTAGATGTGAGAGCAGAACGACAGAGGTGGTCAAGTGACCATTACTTTGGAGCATTTCTTATGAGCATTTTTACAAGTAAGTAGAAGAAAAAAAAAACATCCAAAAAGGATGTTGAGAGCAGGAGATGGCCCTAGTGTGCCTTTTTGTTTTGAGCTGGGAACTGGGCTTTAACCATTACCTTATGAGCTACTAGCAAAAATCCCCCCCAGCCACAGGAGAGACTTAGGGATCTAGAAAAATCTCTGTCAGTAACCAGTCACACCAAGAAATTTTTCACATTATGGTAGGCAGTCTAAGCTATTACATCAGTTATTTTTTGCTGGGTATTACAGCAAGTGTTTTGGCCTATAAACTCTTGAGTTGATGCCTAAATAAGTATTATTTTTTTTGTGTTGTGTCTGAATGCCTTCTCAATGTTGTAATAAATAGTGGACTTGAGAAAGACTGGGCCTCATTTAGACTCCCCGGTAGAGCTTGTGTCTACAGCTAATGTCACAATAATTTCTGAGCCAAGAATCTGTTATACTGTGCAAGAAGGGGACACTTTAGTTACAACTGTCTACAGAAGTGGGGATGATTCAAGAGTCTAAAGGAGAGTGAGCCCTGGTTCACACTAAATACGGGTTAGAAATCATACGAGTTCAGCTTAACTTGCATGATTTCTAACCGGCATTGCAGTCCAACATTGGGGGCGATTTGACAGACATCTGTGCGAGATCATACACAGATGTTTATTCAATTCACCCCAGAAGTCGCCAAAAGTAGTACAGGAACTACTTTTGGGAATCAATGCAGCTCCACAAAGTCGGCGTCGCACCAATTTGGACTGTGCCATTGCTGGCAATAGCCGCCGATTTGGCATGTGATTTAACATGTCAAATCACGTGCCAAATCGGCCCAATGTGAACGTGGGCTGAATCACCTAAAGGTCTGTGCATTTTATCACTTCAAACCCAGATCTCTCTCTTTCAGAGACAAGATCACAATTATCTTCTGATATTTATGCTCCACCCATCGGTACATCTCTGTGTTTGAAGTTCTGTTGTTATGACCTTTGTACTTTTATGTAAGTTTCTTATGTACACACTATGTATGCTCCAAAATTACTTTCAATAAAATTTTTGTGAAAAAAAGTCTGTGCATTTAATTTTCCTGCAGCCTACCTCCACTTGGATCAAATTGCCCCTTATATATATGTATGGCACCTTACGCCACATGTTTCTTCTTCTTGATACCTTCAAGATGTCTCTCCTAACTATGTGTGGGTAGGTGCAGCATGATGTGGCGGGCAGAAAGCACATGGGGTTCAAGTGCAATAACAATACTATAGTGTAACAAAAATGAGCAATACTCAGCAGGTCCAGCAGGGAGGCAATTCAACCAGGAATACTCAGAAGCTGTAACAGTTATGGAACTGTAAACTGAAGACTTAGAGATGCAGAATACGTCCTCGTTGGTCCATACCCAAAAAGAGAGCTTTCCAGAGGTTTGGAATGGCCACTGTGCTTTCCCTATCCCTCCGGAACCTTTCCCTGGCTCTCTGTACTGTTGTGACAGACAGGTGACCTGTCCCTACTCTAGCCACTGGCAAAATGTGCACCAAACCCGGGAGCCAGGGTCTTAACTAGACTCTGCCTGACCCAAGTTAGCCGCCAAAGTCACACCGGGTGCCAGCATCCAATTGAATAGCTGCCTCCCTGAGACCAAGGAAACCATAGAGATGCTAGGATCCCTTCAACTTACTCGCTCGTCTGCCTTGTCACTGCGGACGAGCACCACGTGCAGTGGAGAAAGTAGACTGTCCCCTGCCTACATATGTATACATATCTTGGTGCTTCTTATTTTCAATATGTTTACCTTTAAAAAAAAAACAGCACATGCACAGATGCACTGCTGGTCTCTTCTTGGTATTTGAGAGCTGGCAGAGACTGGCGGTGCATCTGTGCATGTGGTGGGTTTCCACGTGTATATACAAGTACCATCAGCTGTTAGTAGATGGGCACTATTGCACCCAACAGCATTTGTGCATATGTACAGAAATCAGCCATGTGTGTACAGATGCGCTGCAAAGTCATGGCTTAACAATACACTGCCTCCTGGGATAGCTGTGTCGTAGCCATTCCTAGGGACAACGAGGCCCATCCTAGGGCTTTCAGCACAAGAACAAACACAAAGGTAAAACTTTTAATATATTTTTTAATATTTTTTTCTAGCTGTTGTGTAAATGGGAGGCAGATGAGACTAAATAAGAAAACCTTGAGTTAAGTTCTGCTTTAACTTGGATTGCAGAAGGAAATTTATAAGCAGACATTCAAGACAACCTCCCGTATATACTCGAGTATAAGCCGTCTCCAATATAAGCCGAGGCACCTAATTTTACCACAAAAAACTGGGAAAAGTTATTGACCCGAGTTTAAGCCTAGGGGGGGAAATGCAGCAGCCAGAACACAGGGACAGGGAGCCAAAACACAGGGACAGGGAGCCAGAACACAGGGATTGTAGCCAGGACACAGGGATTTTAGCCAGCACACAGGGACTCAGCCATTATACAGAGATTGCAGCCAGAACACAGAAGAGATGAGTAAGGTAGATTCACAATCTACAGAGCACTCTGCTTCTAAGAGCTGTTCTGTGCAAGAAACTGTGACCTAATTACATTGGAATGCAGAGAATGCAGAGAATGCTGAGAATGCAGAGAGCTGCAGATCTTCACTGAGAACAGGAGGTGGGCGGGACTGAACAGCTAACACCCATGTGTCCCGCCCACCTCCCGACATCAAGTTGAAAATCCGACACCTCTCTCAGCATTCTTTGCATGCCAATGTAATTAATTCACAGTTTCATGCACAGAACGGCTCTTAGAAGCAGCACACTCTGTGTAATGTGAATCTACTCATTACCCACAGACACTGACTCGAGTATAAGCCGAGGGGGGTCTTTTTCAGCACAAAAAATGTGCTGAAAAACTCAGCTTATACTCGAGTATATACGGTAATTGTATATTAATTTATATACTGCTGTGTGGATGCTTCCTTGAATATGGTTGGATTATACTAAATATATTTAAAGCAAGAGCTGCTTAACCACTTCAGCCCCGGAAGGATTTCCAGCTTTAGGACCGGAGCCCTTTTTGTGATTCGGCACTGCGTCGCTTTAACTGACATTTGTTCGGTCGTGCGGCGTTGTACCCAAACGAAATTTCCGTCCTTTTTTTCCCACAAATAGAGCTTTCTTTTGGTGGTATTTGATCACCTCTGCGTCATTTCTGATCGCCGCTATAAACAAAAGAAGAGCGACAATTTTGCAAAAAAACCCAAATTTCTTACTTTTTGCTAAAATACAAATCCAAAAAAAAATATAAAAAAACATTTTTTTTCACCGTTTTTGGCCGATTTATATTCTTCCTCATATTTGCGATAAAAAAAATCGCAATCGGCGTTTATTGATTGGTTTGCGCAAAAGTGGTCGCGTTTACGGATGATGAGAATTCATTTTTGGGTTTTTATTTTTTTTTTATTTTTTATTAGTAATGGCGGCGATCTGCGATTTTTAGCGGTACTGCGATATTGCAGCGGACATGTCGGAACATTTTGACACTTTTTTGGGACCATTGCCATTTATACAGCGATCAGTGCTATAAAAATGCACTGATTACTGTGTAAATGCCATTGGCAGTGAAGGGGTTAACCTGCAGGGGGCGCGCTAAGGGTTAACTATGTTCCCTGGGCGTGTTCTAACTGTATGGGGGCTTGCCTATCTGGGGAAGGGAAGTGGTCACAGCCTTCATGTACAGGAAGGCTGTGATCACAGCCCTTCCCCCTCACACAGAGCGGAGGTCCGTGTTTACATACACGGACCTCCGCTCCTTCACTCCGGGGGGGGCATCGCGGGTGGCCGGCGGCAATCGAAGCCGCCGCACCCGCTCCCTGGCCCCCCCGAACACAGTGAGCGCGCACGCTCACAGTGGCTCTGTATCGCGGCCGCCGTCGAATGACGGCGTTTTGCGTTACAGAGCCACATTGTCGCCGTCAATTGCCGTTCAGCGGTCGGCAAGCGGTTAAAGAACTCAACCAAAAAAAAATCAAGGTCTGAAAAAATACTGCAGAAATACAGAATTTAGCTATATATCAGAACAAAAATAATACTTTTATGTTTTAAAGTATAATTAAAGAAGTGATATTTCTGTATAGATGTCCAGTTTATGAAGAATGCAATACACAACTGTGTTTACTGTGTTTACTGCACAAGACCTTAAGGTATGTAACTTCAGGCCTACTTGAAGATGATGCCATCAGGTTCCTTTAGGCTTAATGTCAATTAGCGGACATGGCCTATGGACATACAAGAAAAACCAGAGCAGGAAACAAAAGTCACCATTATTTTTCCTGTTTAATCTAAATGTCACGACTGAATTCAAACTTATGCTTCCTCTAAAGTTTTTATTCACCCTGCATTACACTTCCTGTACTTGCACTGCACTCATCATACCTTTCTTCCATTGACCTAATACAAGTATACATGTTGACTTGCACATAGAATATCTGGGGATATAGGCACAACCTAATTTAATGAACTCAAAAGAGAAGGGCGGGAATTCAACAAAATAAAAAATCATACTCACCTAGATGGCTGCAGCACCGATCCCATCTGGCATCTGTCCCCCGTCGGCTCTATCCCGAGAGCTAAGTGATCAAAAAATGCTGATCGATCAGTTCCCCCTCTACACTCTGAGCAGAGAGCTGTGACTGTCAGTCACCAGCTCTCTGCTCTGCCCCTCCAGTGCTGAGCAGTAAAGGGGGCGGGAGGGGCTGGCTCAGGCTCTCAGTGTCATGCTGAGAGTCTGAGCAGGCTGCTGGTACAAGCATCTGAGTGGGTCTCAATGCTTGGGTGGATACTGCAAACTTCAGATCTTTCCCGAACCTGAACCGGCAGAGTTACGCAGGAAGGAACTGCACTCCTGTGATCCATAGAAGTATCCACTTCAGCCCCGGAAGGAATTCCCCCTTTAGGACCAGAGCACTTTTTGCAATATGGCACTGCGCCGCTTTAACTGACAATTGCGCTGTCCTGCAACGTTGTACCCTAACAAAATTTGCATCCTTTTTTTCCCCGCAAACAGAGCTTTCTTCTGGTGGTATTTGATAACCTCTGCGTCATTTCTGATCACTGCTATAAACAAAAAAATATTTCTTACTTTTTGCTATAATACAAACCCAAAAAAAAAAATATAAAAAACAATTTTTTTATTGGTTTTGACCGATTTATATTCTTCCTCATATTTTTGGTAAAAAAAATTGCAATCGGCATATATTGACTGGTTTGCGCAAAAGTTGCCGCGTTTACGAATGTTGAGAAGTCATGGGGTTTTTATTTATTTTTTACTAGTAATGGCGGCGATCTGCGATTTTTAGCGGGACTGCGATATTGCGGCAGACATGTCGGACCATTTTGACACTTTTTGGGACCATAGGCATTTATACAGCGATCAGTGCTATGAAAATGCACTGATTACTGTGTAAATGTCACTGGCTGGGAAGGGGTTAACCTGCAGGGGGCGCTCTTAGGGTTAACTGTGTTCCCTGTGTGTGTTACTAACTGTGTGGGGGCTGGGATGAGTGGGGGAGGAGAGTGATCGCGGTTCGCATATACGGACATCGAGTCCGCCCTACCCGCTCCCCCGGAACACAGTGAGTGCGCGGACGCACCTCCGGCGATGCGCGCACGCTCTCGATCTGCGATCTTGTGGCCACCGTCAGGTGACGGAAGTTTGCGACATTGAACCATTTTGCCGCCATCATGCAACGTGGGAGGTCGGCAAGTGGTTAAAGCTAACAGCGGTATTAAACCCAAAACCAAACATTTATTATACTGCAGCTTAACCATTCTTAGATGCAATGGCTGCTTTCTTTTACTTCTACTTTTTAGCCAATGTGATCCAGCCAGTAAGGCTGTTGTTTTTTCAACAGAACAAGGCATCCTGCAGTTATAGTTACAGGTTTGAGACAAACTATTTGCCACTGAAAGAGGTACTTACAATGGCCAGTTTTTGTTTATTTATGTAAAACCTTTATCCCTGAAGGAAAAAACTAATGCTGTAACTGCTTCAAAAGTCTGAGCTGGAGTATGGCTTCAAGTTGTTAGTGTATCTAAATCTGCTAGAACATGTAAGATTACCCTTCCCCTCAGACTGACAATGCTGCTGTCCAAAGGTTTCTCCATTGTTCCTTATCCAGAGTGGGGACAATCTTATATAGAAAATGTTATTGGCCAGATCACCAGGTGAAAACAGAAGGGAAAAAGACTAAAATAAGAGAATGAATGCAGCCACCACATCTAAGGATTGGTAAACTGCGATATATGACATTTTTGGTTTGGGGTTTAAAACAGCGCAGTTCTAGGTCTCTCATACCATATCCCCATGTATAATAATATTCAAGAAAAAGTAACAAAAGGGATATTTGTGGGGTGCAATTAATACAAATAAACATCAAACAAAAATAAGTGTTTTTATTGTGTTTTTCTCATTAAAGTAAGGTTCACAAAATGCTTCTGTATAAAACAAATAGGTTCAGAAATATGCATGATCTAATATAATAGGCTTACAGTATCTCACAAAAGTGAGTGCACCCCTCACATTTTTGTAAATATTTTATTCTATCTTTTTGAAGCGCCCCCATAGCATCGGTGCCTTTTTGTAGAAGGATTTTTCTAAGAAAGGCAAAATTTACACTGACCTACCTGACATATACACTGACCTACCTGACACATACATCGACCTACATGACACCTACACTGACCTACCTGACCCCAACACTGACATACGTGACGCATACACTGACCTACCTGACACATACACTGACCTATCTGACGCCTACACTGACCTACATGACACCTACACTGACCTGCCTGACCCCAACACTGACCTACTTGACACATACACTGACCTACCTGACACATACACTGACCTACCTGACCCCAACACTGACCTACATGACACCTACACTGACTTACCTGACCCCAACACTGACATATGTGACAAATACACTGACCTACCTGACACCTACACTGACCTATCTGACACCTACACTGACCTACCAGACACATACACTGACCTACCTGACCCCTACACTGACCTACCTGACACATACACTGACCTACCTGACCCCTACACTGACCTATGTGACAAATACACTGACCTACCTGACACCTACACTGACCTATCTGACACCTACACTGACCTACCAGGCACATACACTGACCTACCTGACCCCTACATTGACCTACCTGACACATACACTGACCTACCTGACCCCTACACTGACCTACCTGACCCCAACACTGACATACATGACACATACACTGACCTACCTGACACATACACTGACCTATCTGACGCCTACACTGACCTACATGACAACTACACTGACCTACCTGACCCCAACATTGACCTACTTGACATATACACTGACCTACCTGACACATACACTGACCTACCTGACCCCAACACTGACCTACATGACACCTACACTGACTTACCTGACCCCAACACTGACATATGTGACAAATACAATGACCTACCTGACACCTACACTGACCTATCTGACACCTACACTGACCTACCAGACACATACACTGACCTACCTAAACCCCT
>BLSH010412885.1:89145-101207 GCA_018402905.1 Glandirana rugosa | reverse complement strand
GTCCATCCAGTCACATATACAGACAATCCAGTCACATTCACATACCATCCAGTCACATCCCCATTCCATCCTGACACATACACTGACCTACCTTACCCCTACACTGACCTACCATACACTTACACTGACCTAACAGACATATACACTGACCTACCTGAAACCTACACTGACCTACCTGACACCTACACTGACCTACCAGACAAATATACTGACCTACCTGACACATACACTGACCTACCTTACCCCTACACTGACCTACCATACACTTACACTGACCTAACAGACATATACACTGACCTACCTGACACATACACTGACCTACCTGACTCATACACTGACCTACCTGACCCCAACACTGACCTAAATGGCACCTACACTGACTTACCTGAAACCTACACTGACAAATCTGACATATACACTGACCTACCTGACACATACAACGACCTACCTGACATCTACACTGACCTACCTTACACATACACTGACCTACCTGATCCCTACACTGACCTTTATGACACATACACTGACCTACCTGACACCTTCACTGACCTACCTGATACATATATGAACCTACCTGACAAATACACTGACCTACCTGGCCACTACACTGACCTACCTGGTCCCTACACTGACCTACCTGATACCTTCACTGACCTACCTTACACCTACACTGACCTACCTGACACCTACACTGACCTACCTGACACATACACAGACCTACCTGACACATACACTGACCTACCTGATCCGTAAACTGACCTACCTGACACCTACACTGACCTACCAGACACATACATTGACCTACCTGACACCTACACTGACCTTCCTGACACATACACTGACATACCTGACACATACACTGACCTACCTGACCCCTACACTGACCTACCTGACCCCTGCACTGACCTATATTACACCTTCACTGACCTACCTGGCCCCTACACTGACCTTCCTTACAACTACACTGACCTACCTGACACCTACACTGACCTAACAGACATATACACTGACCTACCTGACACATACACTGACCTACCTGACCCCAACACTGACCTGCAAGACACCTACACTGACCTACCTGAAACCTACACTGACATTCCTGACACATACACTGACCTACCAGACACCTGCACTGACCTACCTGACCCCTACTTTGAACTACATGATACATACACTGATCTACCTGACACCTACACTGACCTACTTGACACATATAGAGACCTACCTTACACATACATTGACCTACCTGACCCCTACACTGACTTACCTGACACCTACACTGACCTACCTGACAGATACACTGACCTACCTGATACCTACACTGACCTACCTTACACCTACACTGACCTACCTGACCCCTACACTGACCTATATGACGCATACACTGACCTACCTGACACCTACACTGACCTACCAGACACATACATTGACCTACCTGAAACCTACACTGACCTACCTAAAAAAATACACTGACATACCTGACACATACACTGACCTACCTGACCCCTACACTGACATACCTGACCCCTGCACTGACCTATCTTACACCTACACTGACCTACCTGACCCCTACACTGACCTACATGATACATACACTGACCTACCTGACACCTTCACTGACCTACCTGACACCTACACTAACCTACCTGACACCTACACTGACCTACCAGACATATACACTGACCTACCTGACACATGCACTGACCTACCTGACCCCTACACTGACCTACAATACACCTACACTGACCTACCTGAAACCTACACTGGCTTTCCTGACACATACACTGACCTACCTGACACATACATTGACCTACCTGACACCTACACTGATCTGCCTTACACCTACACTGACCTACCTGACCCCTACACTGACCTATATGACACATACACTGTCCTGCTTGACACCTTCACTGACCTACCTGACACATATAGGGACCTACCTGACACATACACTGACCTACCTCATCACTACACTGACCTACCTGACCCCTTCATTGACCTACCTTACACCTACACTGACCTATCTGACACCTACACTGACCTACCTGACAAATACCCTGATCTACCTGACCCCTACACTGACCTACCTGATAGCTAATCTTACCTACCAGACACATACATTGACCTACCTGACACCTACACTGACCTACCTGACACATACCCTGACCTACCTGACCCCTACACTGACCTACCTGATACCTACTCTGACCTACCAGACACATACATTGACCTACCTGACACCTGCACTGACCTACCTGACACATACACTGACATACCTGACAAATACACTGACCTACCTGACCCCTACACTGACCTAGCTGACCCCTACACTGACCTAACTTACACCGATACTGACCTACCTGACACCTACAATGACCTATATAACACATACACTGACCTACCTGACACCTACACTGATCTACCTGACACCTACACTGACCTACCTGACACCTACACTGACCTACCTGACACCTACACTGACCTACCTGACACCTACACTGACCTACCAGACATATACACTGACCTAAGAAAAAAGGACACAAGGGCGCACTGGCCTAGCGCATTATCCTTGATACCTTTATTGTATAAAAGTCATAAAAACATACTCACAGACAAATCTTGTGACAAGCATCAATGTGAAGGAGTGGGTCACATCAGTACAACCGCCTCCCACTGGTAGCCTTGATGGATTGCAAGGTGTCAGGTAGGTCAGTATATTTGTCTGGTAGGTCAGTGTAGGTGTCAGGTAGGTCAGTGTAGGGGTCAGGTAGTTCAGTGTGTGTGTCAGGTAGGTAAGTGTAGGTGTCAGGTAGGTCAGTGTATGTGTCAGGTGGGTCAGTGTAGGTGTCAGGTAGGTCACATTGATGCTTGTCACAAGATTTGTCTGTGAGTATGTTTTTATGACTTTTATACAATAGAGGTATCAAGGATAATGCGCTAGGCCAGTGCGTCCTTGTGTCCTTTTTCCTTGTTTCTCTAGTTTGGGACAACCCCAGTCCAACAGGAGGCAGCAGGCCAGCCTGTTATCCGATTCCGACACCACATACATCCCCTTCCTCACCACTGCAGATAAGCCACTCTCCTGGAGCGCGGATGAATAGGATTTGTCTTTGCAAATATACACTGACCTCCCTGACACATGCACTGACCTACCTGACCCCAAAACTGACCTACAATACACCTACACTGACCTACCTGAAACCTACATTGGCATTCCTGACAATTACACTGACCTACCTGACACATACATTGACCTGCCTGACGCCTACACTGACCTGCCTTACACCTACACTGACCTACCTGACCCCTACACTGACCTATATGACACATACACTGTCCTGCCTGACACCTTCACTGACCTACCTGACACATATAGGGACCTACCTGACACATACACTGACCTACCTCATCACTACACTGACCTACCTGACCCCTTCATTGACCTACCTTACACCTACACTGACCTACCTGACACCTACACTGACCTACCTGACAAATACCCTGACCTACCTGACCCCTACACTGACCTACCCAATACCTAATCTTACCTACCAGACACATACATTGACCTACCTGACACCTACACTGACCTAACTGACACATACACTGACCTACCTGAAACCTACACTGACCTACCTGACACCTACACTGACCTACCAGACAAATATACTGACCTACCTGACACATACACTGACCTACCTTACCCCTACACTGACCTACCATACACTTACACTGACCTAACAGACATATACACTGACCTACCTGAAACCTACACTGACCTACCTGACACATACACTGACCTACCTGACACCTACACTGACCTACCTGACACCTACACTGACCTACCAGACAAATATACTGACCTACCTGACACATACACTGACCTACCTGAGCCCAACACTGACCTACATGACACCTACACTGACCTACTTGACACCTACACTGACATACCAGACACATACACTGACCTACCTGACCCCTACACTGACCTACCTGACCCCTACACTGACCTACCTTACACCTACACTGACCTACCTGACCCCTACACTGACCTATATGACACATACACTGACCTACCTGACACATAGATTGATCTTCCTGACACCTACACTGACCTACCTGACATCTACACTGACCTACCTGACACATAAACTGATCTACCTGGCGCATACACTGACCTACCTGACCCCAACACTGACCTACATGGCACCTACACTAACTTACCTGAAACCTACACTGACATACCTGACATATACACTGACCTACCTGACACATACAACGACCTACCTGACCCCTACAATGACCTACCTTACACCTACACTGACCTACCTGACACCTACACTGACCTACATGATACATACACTGACCTACCTGACACCTACACTGACCTACCTGACACATATAGAGACCTACCTTACACATACACTGACCTACTTGACCCCTACACTGACTTACCTGACACCTACACTGACCTACCTGACACATACACTGACCTACCTGACACATACACTGACCTACCTGACACCTACACTGACCTACCTGACACCTACACTGACCTACCTGACACACACACTGACCTACCTGACACCTACACTGACCCACCTGACACATACACTGACCTACCTTACACCTACACTGACCTACCTGACACCTACACTTACATACCTGACACACACACTGACCTACCTGACCCCTACACTGACCTACCTGACACCTACACTGACCTAACAGACAAATATACTGACCTACCTGACCCGTACACTGACCTACCTGACCCCTGCACTGACCTATCTTACACCTACACTGACCTACCTGGCCCCTACACTGACCTAACTTACACCTACACTGACCTACCTGACACCTACACTGACCTAACAGACATATACACTGACCTACCTGACACATACACTGACCTACCTGACCCCAACACTGACCTACAAGACACCTACACTGACCTACCTGAAACCTACACTGACATTCCTGACACATACACTGACCTACCTGACACATACACTGACCTACCAGACACCTACACTGACCTGCCTTACACATACACTGACCTACCTGATCCCTACACTGACCTATATGACACATACACTGTCCTACCTGAAACCTTCACATACCTACGTGACACATATAGGGACCTACCTGACACATACACTGACCTACCTGATCCCTACACTGACCTACCTGACCCCTTAATTGACCTACCTTACACCTACACTGACCTACCTGATACGTACACTGACCTACCTGACACATACCCTGACCTACCTGACTCCTACAATGACCTACCTGATACCTACTCTGACCTACCAGACACATACATTGACCTACCTGACACCTGCACTGACCTACCTGACACATACACTGACATACCTGACACATACACTAACCTACCTGACCCCTACACTGACCTAGCTGACCCCTACACTGACCTAACTTACACCGACACTGACCTACCTGACACCCACAATGACCTATATAAAACATACACTGACCTACCTGACACTTACACTGACCCACCTGACACTTACACTGACCTACCTGACACCTACACTGACCTACCTGATACCTACACTTACCTACCTGGCACACACACACTGACCTACCTGACCCCTACACTGACCTACCTGACACCTACACTGGCCTACCAGACAAATATATTGACCTACCTGACACGTACACTGACCTACCTGACCCCAACACTGACCTACCTGAAACCTACACTGACATACCTGACTCCTACATTGACCTACCTTACACCTACACTGACCTACCTGACCCCTACACTGACCTATATGACACATACACTGATCTTCCTGACACCTACACTGATCTTCCTGACACCTACACTGACCTACATGACATCTACACTGACCTACCTGACACATAAACTGACCTACCTGACACATACACTGACCTACCTTACCCCTACACTGACCTACCATACACTTACACTGACCTAACAGACATATACACTGACCTACCTGAAACATACACTGACCTACCTGACTCATACACTGACCTACCTGACCCCAAGACTGACCTACATGGGACCTACACTGACTTACCTGAAACCTACACTGACATACCTGACACATACACTGACCTACCTGACACATACCACGACCTACCTGACCCCTACACTGACCTACCTTACACCTACACTGACCTACCTGACCCCTACACTGACCTACATGATACACACACTGATCTAGCTGACACCTACACTGACCTACCTGACACATATAGAGACCTACCTTACACATACACTGACCTACCCGACCCCTACACTGAACTATATGACGCACACACTGACCTACCAGACACAAACATTGACCTACCTGAAACTTACACTGACCTACCTAAAAAATACACTGACATACCTGACACATACACTGACCTACCTGACCCCTACACTGACCTACCTGACCCTGCACTGACCTATCTTACACCTACACTGACCTACCTGACAACTGCACTGACCTATCTTACACCTACACTGACCTACCTGACCCCTACACTGACCTACATGATACATACACTGACCTACCTGACACCTTCACTGACCTTCCTGACACCTACACTGACCTACCTGAGACCTACACTGACCTACCAGACATATACACTGACCTACCTGACACATGCACTGACCTAACCGACCCCAACACTGACCTACAATACACCTACACTGACCTATCTTACACCTACACTGACCTACCTGACCCCTACACTGACCTACATGATACATACACTGACCTACCTGACACCTTCACTGACCTACCTGACACCTACACTGACCTACCTGAGACCTACACTGACCTAACAGACATATACACTGACCTACCTGGCACATACATTGACCTACCTGACACCTACACTGACCTGCCTTACACCTTCACTGACCTACCTGACCCCTACACTGACCTACATGATACATACACTGATCTACCTGACACCTACACTGACCTACCTGACACATATAGAGACCTACCTTACACATACACTGATCTACCTGACCCCTACACTGACTTACCTGACACCTACACTGACCTACCTGAAACATACACTGACCTACCTGACACCTACACTGACCTACCTTACACCTACACTGACCTGCCTGACCCCTACACTGACCTATATCACGCATACACTGACCTACCTGACACCTTCACTGACCTACCTGACACATACACTGACCTACCTGACCCCTAAACTGATCTACCTGACACCTACACTGACCTACCAGACACATACATTGACCTACCTGAAACCTACACTGACCTACCTGACACATTCCCTGACCTGCCTGACCCCTACACTGACCTACCTTATACCTACTCTGACCTACCAGACACATACATTGACCTACCTGACACCTGCACTGACCTACCTGACACATACACTGACATACCTGACACATACACTAACCTACCTGACCCCTACACTGACCTAGCTGACCCCTACACTGACCTAACTTACACCGACACTGACCTACCTGACACCCACAATGACCTATATAAAACATACACTGACCTACCTGACACTTACACTGACCTACCTGACACCTACACTGACCTACCTGACACATACACTGACCTACCTGAAACCTACACTGAACTACCTGACACACACACTGACCTACCTGACACCTACACTGACCCACCAGACATATACACTGACCTACCTGACACCTACACTGACCTACCTGACACCTACACTTACCTACCTGACACACAAGCACTGACCTACCTTACCCCTACACTGACCTACCTGACACCTACACTGACCTACCAGACAAATATATTGACCTACCTGACACATACACTGACCTACCTGACCCCAACACTGACCTACCTGATACCTACACTGACATACCAGACACATGCACTGACCTACCTGACCCCTACACTGACCTACCTGACCTCTGCATTGACCTACCTTACACCTACACTGACCTACCTGACCCCTACACTGACCTACATGACACATACACTGATCTTCCTGACACCTACACTGATCTTCCTGACACCTACACTGACCTACATGACATCTACAATGACCTACCTGACACATAAGCTGACCTACCTGACACATACACTGACCTACCTTACCCCTACACCGACCTACCATACACTTACACTGACCTAACAGACATATACACTGACCTACCTGAAACATACACTGACCTACCCGACTCATACACTGACCTACCTGACCCCAACACTGACCTACATGGCACCTACACTGACTTACCTGAAACCTACACTAACATACCTGACACATACACTGGCCTACCTGACACATACAATGACCTACCTGACCCCTACACTGACCTACCTTACACCTACACTGACTTACCTGACCCCTACATTGAACTACATGATACATACACTGATCTACCTGACACCTACACTGACCTACTTGACACATATAGAGACCTACCTTACACATACATTGACCTACCTGACCCCTACACTGATTTACCTGACACCTACACTGACCTACCTGACAGATACACTGACCTACCTGATACCTACACTGACCTACCTTACACCTACACTGACCTACCTGACCCCTACACTGACCTATATGACTCATACACTGACCTACCTGACACCTTCACTGACCTACCTGAGACATACACTGACCTACCTGACCCCTAAACTGATCTACCTGACACCTACACTGACCTACCAGACACATACATTGACCTACCTGAAACCTACACTGACCTACCTAAAAAAATACACTGACATACCTGACACATACACTGACCTACCTGACCCCTACACTGACCTACCTGACCCCTACACTGACCTACCTGACCCCTGCACTGACCTATCTTACACCTACACTGACCTACCTGACCCCGACACTGACCTACATGATACATACACTGACCTACCTGACACCTTCACTGACCTACCTGACACCTACACTGACCTACCTGACACCTACACTGACCTACCAGACATATACACTGACCTACCTGACACATGCACTGACCTACCTGACCCCAACACTGACCTACAATACACCTACACTGACCTACCTGAAACCTACACTGGCATTCCTGACACATACACTGACCTACCTGACACATACATTGACCTACCTGACACCTACACTGACCTGCCTTACACCTACACTGACCTACCTGACCCCTACACTGACCTATATGACACATACACTGTCCTACCTGACACCTTCACTGACCTACCTGACACATATAGGGACCTACCTGACACATACACTGACCTACCTCATCACTAAACTGACCTACCTGGCCCCTTCATTGACCAACCTTACACCTACACTGACCAACCTGACACATACCCTCACCTACCTGACCCCTACACTGACCTACCTGATACCTAATCTGACCTACCAGACACATACATTGACCTACCTGACACCTATACTGACCTACCTGACACATACACTGACATACCTGATACATACACTGACCTACCTGACCCCTACACTGACCTAGCTGTCCCCTACACTGACCTACCTTACACCTACACTGACCTACCTGACACCTACAATGACCTATATAACACATACACTGACCTACCTGACACCTACACTGATCTACCTGACACCTACACTGACCTACCTGACACATACACTGACCTACCTGACACCTAAACTGACCTACCTGACACACACACTGACCTACCTAACACCTACACTGACCCACCTGACACCTACACTGACCTACCTGACACCTACACTGACCTACCTGACACCTACACTTACCTACCTGATACACACACTGACCTACCTGACCCCTACACTGATCTACCTGACACCTACACTGACCTACCAGACAAATATACTGACCTACCTGACACATACACTGACCTACCTGACCCCAACACTGACCTACATGATACCTACACTGACCTACCTGACACCTACACTGACATACCAGACACATACACTGACCTACCTGACCCCTACACTGACCTACCTGACCCCTACACTGACCTACCTTACACCTACACTGAACTACCTGACCCCTACACTGACCTATATGACACATACACCGACCTATCTGACACCTACACTGATCTTCCTGACACCTATACTGACCTACCTGACACATAAACTGACTACCTGACTCATACACTGACCTACCTGACCCCAACACTGACCTACATGGCACCTACACTAACTTACCTAAAACCTACACTGACATACCTGACACATACTCTGACCTACCTGACACATACAACCACCTACCTGACCCCTACACTGACCTACCTTACACCTACACTGACCTACTGACCCCTACACTGACCTACATGATACATACACTGACCTACCTGACACATATAGAGACCTACCTGACACCTACACTGACCTACCTGACACCTACACTGACCTATATGACGCATACACTGACCTACCTGACACCTTCACTGACCTACCTCACACATGCACTTACCTACCTGACACATACACTGACCTACCTGACCCCTAAACTGACCTACCTGACACCTACACTGACCTACCAGACACATACATTGACCTACCTGACACCTACACTGACCTACCTGACACATACACTGACATACCTGACACATACACTAACCTACCTGACCCCTACTCTGACCTACCTGACCCCTGCACTGACCTACATGATACATACATTAACCTACATGACACATATAGGGACCTACCTTACACATTTACTGACCTACAAGACACCTACATTGACTTACCTGACACATACAATAACACATACAGTGACCTACCTGACCCCTACACTGACTTACATGATACATACACTGACCTACCTGATACCTACACTGACCTACCTGACACATATAGGGACCTACCTTACACATATACTGACCTACAAGACACCTACACTGACTTACCTGACACCTACACTGACCTACCTGGCACCTACACTGATCTACCTGACACATACAATAATGCATACACTGACCTACCTGACCCCTTCACTGACCTACCTTACACCTACACTGACCTACCTGACACCTACACTGACCTACCTGACACATTCCCTGACCTACCTGACCCCTACACTGACCTACCTTATACCTACTCTGACCTACCAGACACATACATTGACCTACCTGACACCTACACCTACACTGACCTACCTGACCCCTACACAGACCTAGCTGACCCCCACTCTGACCTACCTTACACCTACACCGACCTACCTGACACCTACAATGACCTATATAACACATACAATGACCTACCTGACACCTACACTGATCTACCTGACACCTACACTGACCTACCTGAAACCTACACTGACCAACCTGATACATACACTGACCTACTTGGCACCTACACTGACCTACCTGACACACACACTGACCTACCTGACACACACACTGACCTACCTGACACCTACACTGACCCACCTGACACATACACTGACCTACCTGACACCTACACTGACCTACCTGACACCTACACTTACCTACCTGACACACACACTGACCTACCTGACCCCTACACTGACCTACCTGACACCAAAGGAGTCCTGGGGCAGGGGGAGCTGGAATATTGTACCATGGAGAGGAATGCTTGAATGCCTCACCAGAGGTGTAGGTGTCTGGGGGAGGCAATAGGCTGTGTCATAGACCCTCAGGGCAGCAGATGAATAATTTTGCGCCCAGTGGTCAAGTCAAGAAGAAAAAGTTTGGGAACTCACCAAAGATTCCCCCCCCCTCACATTTTTTACTGGCACAGCAAAAAAGTACCTAAAATGGCCTTTTTAGTGCTAAATAGTGCAAATATCAATATTTAACCCCTTCAGATCCGCGCTATAACCGATTGACAGCTACAGCGTGGATCTAATTTGCCGGGAGGCCATAAATAATCGTCCTCCCCTTTGGCTTGTGCTGGGCGCGCTCTCGCCGGCACAGCATGCCGTGTGAGCATACATGCGGGTCGGGCGGACTCGATGTCCGCCGGAGACCCTCGATCTGCTCACAGAGAGCCAGAATGGGGAACCGCCGATGTAAACACAGCGGTTCTCCGTTCTGTGGGGGGGGGGGGGGGGG
>BLSH010412885.1:58857-87155 GCA_018402905.1 Glandirana rugosa | reverse complement strand
CACCCCCCCCCCCCCCAGAGATTGCAGACATGATAAAAGACAAGAGATGGTCATAGATTGCAGAAATGATACAAGAGATGGTTAGATGCTGCGGACATGGTACAGGATATGGTTACATGCTGTGGACAAGGTACAGTAGATGGTTAGATGCTGCGGACATAGTACAGGAGATGGTTAGATGCTGCAGACATGGTACAGGAGAGAGTTAGAGGCTGCGGACATGGTACAGGAGGTGGTTAAAGGATGCAGACATGGTACAGCAGATGGTTAGAGGCTGTGGACAGCCATATTTTTTATGGGCAGCCCGTTAATTAATGGGCGGTTGGCAACACTGCCCCACACAGTAGTGTTCTCCTCTGCTTCCTTCTGTCACCCTCCCCCCACAGTAGTGTCCTCCTCTGTCATCCTCAAGTAGTGTCCTTCTTTGCCCTCCTTCATATCATGACCCCCCAGTGCAGTGTCCTGCTGTGCCCCCTATATCACCCCCCCAACAGTAGTATCCTACACACACTGCCCTGTCCAGGTGTATGGTCACAGTTGTGCACACCATGCATCTATACCCACTGTTCTTGATAGTAGACATGTGCAGTTTGTTTCATTCTGAATTAAAATTTGGACGAATTTTAATTTTTCAGAAATTCGGATGTACCTGAATTTCCGAATTACAATAGTACCGAATTTAAACGAATCCGAAATAACGAAAAAAATTATTCGGACGAAATTTGAATTTGAATCATTTTCAAATCGTTTTCAAAAACTTTTTGAATTCAAATAGTTTTTCAAATTCGAAAGGATTTCAAATTCAAATAGTTTTCATATTCGAATTCGAAAAGTCATCAAATTTGAATAGTTTTCCTATTTTCAAAGAGAACAAAATAGAATAGAAAACAAATGAATAGAACAGAAAAAAAAAACAATAGACTAGAAAAGAATATAACAGAGAACAAAAGAATAGAATACAACAGAGTAAAACAGCTCTGTTCCATTCCACCACATTATATTCTTTCATTTTCTGTTATATTCCCCTCTATTGTATTCTATCTTTTTCCATTCCATTCCTCCACTTTCCACTGCACCCCATTCTCCTTGGAAATTGGAAAGCTATTTGAATTCCAAAACTGTTTAAATTCGAAAATGATTCAAATTTGAAAACTATTCTAAATTGTTTCAAAAAATTTTCAAATCGATTCCAAAACGAATAAACAAAACAAATTCCAAACACGAAAGACAAATCTACCTAAACAAATTTACGTAAATAACGAATCGAAACAAAACTAAACAAATTTTTTGCTCTGCACATGTCTACTTGATAGGTTACCTGCCCAGATGTACTAATCACAGGTACTAATCACAGGTACTAATCTACATACCAGGCACCTATACTCACTATTCCATATAGGTGTAGTGATCACAGGTGTACCTTTGCCCTGCAGAGCTTCATCTGCCACTGTGCCCCAAACATACCCCCCTCCCCCAGTCTGCCCCTAGTATCACCCCTCAGCAGGTGCACATCGTGTTGGTGTGATGACACGCCACTCCTCCTTGTACTCTCTGTTACCTGTGGCCACGCACACAAGTGGTTAACCGCACGTGTCCACTGCTCAGCCAATCACTGGCAGAGAGGCTGCACACACCCCCTCTGATCACTGCCCGCTCTGACGGTGATGCCTGGATGGACATCAGTGACGTCAGCAGAGAGCGGACTCTGCTGAAAACAAGTCACAGGAGTGCAAAACAAATTGCTCTCATGTGATCCATAGGAAAAGCCCAGCCAAACGAGCTTTGGCTGGACTTCTCCTTTAAAGCACTCAAGGCCAGGCGTTGTTCTAAACAAGCCTCAATTGAATAAAATGCTAAAAACATCAGACAGTTTGCCTAATAAAACACCCAACTGATGACAGGCTTTAAAAAAAAAATCTAATTTTTTTTGTAGCTAAGCGAGTTTTTAACCCATGCAGCATCCTTCAGGAGCTTGCCTGCTCCTCTCTTGGGGCCATTGCCATTTTGGCGAAGACCAGTGGAGGGCCTGGAGAAAAAGTCGGCCAGCTTGTGGGACCAAAACTGCCGCATTGTCATCTGTAGGGGCTCTGTAGGAAGCCCCGGCAGCCGAGCGGAGCTCCTTCAGACAGCGGCCAAATCACAGCGCGGTTGCCACACCCCCAGGAGGAGGAATTTGGTGACAGTACTAGTTGCTAGAAGCCATGCGGCAGGTGCCTAGCAACGAGTTAGGAAAGTGAGCCAGCGGGTGGTGTATTCTCGAAAAATGGTTCCTAGCCGGCCCCCCAGGAGTCCACCAGGACAAGTCACAGCGGCGATGTAGTAGCTTATTTGGGGGGCATCAGATCACGGCTGCTAATGGGAATGGCGTTCCTGCTGTGGAAAAAGTGCAGGAACATTGTTCCCATACGTTCCCGCAGGACTCAAGCCCTGTTTGCGCCCCGCTAAATGTCTATCCTGGGGTGAGATGGCTGGCTGCCCCTCACATGCTACGCCACTGGCCTTGAGCTCCCGGGGTTAATAATTCTGTCTGAGAATTATGAGACCCGGGGCTTTTTGGGGGCCCACTCGGGGCTATAGCCCCTGTCAGCCCCCCTGCCGACACCACTGGTCATTACATTGCAGGGGGTTGTACTGTAGCCTTGGACTTGTTTAGAGACTCTAGACATTATTTACTTGATAAAACCCAACATCCACAGCTAAATACAATAACATACTTTTGAATCACAGAAGCAATCCACATTTTTTAGACATGTAAATTCCACAGATTTCTGAGAAAGTAAATGATATGTATATATACAACTCTGACTAACAACCTCCTCTTTCAAAGAAGGAAAATCTTACTTACTTATGTCTCTCTTTATAGTAATAACCTGACATCTTACTGGAATGAAATTGTGTTTCAATTATAGGGTGATTCCATTTTTAAAGGTTATACTTCTAGCCAGAGTCTTTTCAGAGTGTCATACATAGCAACATAATTTTACAACAAAAAGAGGAATATCAGTGAATGACTCTTCACTAAAGGAAGTTGATTATTTCTCAATCCATCCAGTACAAAGTAAAGTGGAAAATGGTGGTGGAGAGGTGCAGTGTCGAGCTAATGAAAAGTCTTTCAATGCCATGGTATGATGTGTGATGATTGTGAAAGGAAGAGGCCATAACAATCAGCCTGAAGTCTCTTATAATCAGATTTTCACTTGAGCAGTAACAGGAATAGGAAATAGGAATAGGAAATAGGCTAATTCGGTCTGCCTTTGGATAGTAATTCTCAACACTGCCTCTATACAGCCTCTATACAGCTTATTAAAGTTTTGCCTCTTTATTTATCACTTTCCCCAGTTATTAAGCTAATTGCAATAGTTCTTTCTTTTGCTGCAATCATCTGGCTCCACCTTACCTTCAAATTTTACCAGTTGCCACAGGCAATCAGTATGTACAGGTGGACTAACTGTAGATGTTCAGAAAAACCGTGGCTGCCCCAACTGCCCTATCATACCTGCTATGTACAGTCCTGCTCACAAAGGCCTCAGCAGCAGTGGCGGGTGCTCCATTAGGGTCGCAGGGGCGCACCTATTTCAATGTGCCCGGTCCCTAATCTACATGCAGGGCCCCGGACACATGGATTTCAATGTTTTTTTTTTTTGGAAGCATGTGATTAGAGCCCGATGCTCTAATTGGCTTCAAAAAAGGTGGGCTCGAGGCGCAGAGCCCACCCAGTTGTGTGACATTAGCAAATTAATATTCGCTAATGTCTTCCTGCTTCTCCTCCTGGCCATTCTGAAAGCGGGTCCTGAGACCCGATTGGCTAGAAGTCCTAAGTGCTGATTGGCTGGGAAGCAATCACCGGGACTCAGGAGAAGACGCGGGGGGTAAGCCATCAAAGCCGCTACCTGGATGGGCTGGTGAGGGGCCTGGCGGGCGAGTGGAGTGGCGATCAATCAATCGATCGAGTGACAGGGGAGTGGCGATCGATTGAGAGACAAGGGGGTGGTTGGTTGGCTGGCTGGGGGAAAAAATGATGCACCAGCCGCCACTGCTCAGTAGTAGTGATTGGATCATGCTTTAAAGGTTTTTTTTTGCCTTACTCTAGATTACTGTGGGTACAGGAATCTGTATTTGGGGGTGTTCTATTTATTTATTACTTTTTTCTATTGATTGAGCTATATAGACTTGTGTCTTTTTTAACCACCTGCCGACCACTCACAGTAAATATACTGTGAGTGGGCGGCAGGTACAGGTACAGGCACAGTCACGTACATGTACGTAACCAGCCTGCTTCTAGATTTGAGGCATGCATATGCGTGCCCCCCTGCCGACCCATGCTGTGGTTGCTCAAACTCAGCATGAGTTTGGCAGCAGATTTCAGCCAATAATTTCCGCTGAAACCTACTAATCAGCTGTGACTAATCACACACAGAGTTCTGTTTACAAAAAGGGAGAAAATACAGCCAGAGCAGAAAGTAAAAGCAGCACACATTGCACGCATTACACATTGTTGGACACACAGTTAACCGTTTGTGTCATTAGTACAGTGTCAGTGTACAGAATCATCACTGCTCTCTATTAATGTCACTAGCCATGTCATATTTTGTAAATGCTATAACTATTGCTCAAACCAATTAAAATGCACTTATTGGTATTTTTTTTATCAAAGACATGTAGCAGGATACATTTTGGCCTAAATTGATGAAGACATTTGATTTTTTTACAATTTATTTTTTAATTGGATATGTTTTATAACAGAAAGTAGAATTGTTTTTCAAAATGATCTGTCTTTTTTTGTTTATATAATAAAACAATAAAACCCCAGTGATGATCAAATGGCATCAAAAGAAAGATCAATTTGTGTGAAAAAAATTATATAAATTTAATTTGCGCACAGTGTTGCATGACCACGTAATTGCCAGTTAATGTAGCACAATGGTGAATAGCAAAAAATGCCCTGGTCATGAAGAGTAAAACCTTCCAGAGGTCAAATGATTAACCTGCTTACCTATGTAGCTTTAAATGCAAGAAAAACTCAAAACATTTTTTTCCCACCTTCATACCACCAAAATCAAAGAAAACTGTAGCTGAAGATTCAAACAAACTTCTGTTATGAGAAGTGGCGGTTCATCCATTAGGCCATGCCGCCCCCTAATCCATGTGCCCAGCCCCTAATCTACATGCAGGGTGCCGGACTCATGGAATGCAAAGGGTTTTTCTTTTTTTTAAGCACGTGATTAGAGCCGGAGGCTCTAATTGGCTTCAAAAAAGTAGAAGTAGAAATTATAGCGCTCAACCCTGTATACAGGGTGTCCACACAAAGAAATGTGGAGAACCTATCTATTAAATTAAGTTTTCAGGTGAATATAGCGACAACTAGTAAGTATATCCTGGTGTAACCTTTCCTGTCCACTGGGGACCTGATATAGCCAGTGAAGTCTATAAATCACGTGACTATCCACAACCTGGTATTAATACATAAGTGGGTAACCAGTAGAGGGATATGAAACAACCCTCTAGTGGTTAAAAGTGATTAAATAGAATAGAAACACAATAAATAACAATAACGTGAAAATAACATTAACAGAGCAAGTGCATATGTAGTATTAGAGTTCACCTCAAAATAATGAAGACCTAAAGAGAAAGCAAATAAAATAGCATTGATGCAATGTTCCTTGTGACAGATCAGTGTCCGTGATATAAGGAAAAAATTGTTATTTACACAGTCTGAATTAAAGTGCAATCGTGTTCCAAAAGTATGTGTTCATCCAGGGGTTGATAAAAGAAGAAAAAATCCGTTGGAGGTTGGGGTGATCCCCTCAGGATTAGAGGCTTACCAGAAAGGTGCAATATTTACGCCTTATGCAAATATTGTATTCGGGTTGTGTCCAGGGCGCGTCACACTTTCCTCTTCCTCCAGGGGACCTTTAAACGGACCTCCAAGGGGGGAGGTGGGGTGGATCCGGGGCGTCACCGGGTCCTTCGCTTAACCGTCTACGGTATCTGGTGAAGGTGTTCCTCGGCCTCAAGGTTTCAAGTAATCAGGATTGTGCTCAGATGGGTGTAAAGACAAAATGACAAGGGGCTTCCATCGCGTAAAAAAGCCTCGGTCAAGAGGTATGACTTTATTCGATAAAAATTCTATAAGCTTATAGACATCAGGTAAAATAGCATAAATCGGTAAAAAGGCAGCGATCCAGGGTCAGCAGTGCCCGACGCGTTTCGTGTAAAAACTCTTCCTCTAGGCTTCAAAAAAGGGTGGGCTCGGGGCGCAGCCCAAACACTTCCTTTGACGTAGCGAATTAATATTCACTAATGTCTTCCTGCTTCTCCTCCCGGCCAATCAGGAAGCATCTTAGGACTCCCTGCCAATCGGGTCTCCGGACCAACTTCCTGTTTGGCCCTGAAAAGAAGCAGGGGGGCACTGATCGTCACTGTCCATCTCCCGCAGGGCGGGGCACTGATTGCCGCCATCCATCTCCCGCACGGGAGGGGGCACTGATTGCCGCCGTCTGACTCCCACATGTGGGGTAGGGCACTGATCGCTGCCATCCGCCTCCCGTGAGGGGGGTTAGGGTGGTGGGGAACGTTTGTTTTCTGCCCCCCAAAAAAATATTGAGCATCAGCCGCCACTGCTTATGAGCATTGCTGCCAAAGCTGATATCAATAAAATCAACATTATATAGTAATTCTTTCCTTACCTACCATATCCTAGGTTTTTTTTTTTTTCATAATCATAAATGATTAGTGTTCTTATTGTCTCTGTCTACATCAAACTTCAATATAATTCTTGTCTTTTCTTGTTGCATTTTATCATACAGTCCATCTCAGCACATTGAGTTCTTCTTCCGGTACTTCTTTGTTGATGAAGACAAAGAATTTTACATTCAAAACACATTGGAAAAAGGCGCCTGTCATTCTCCTTTTCACAGCAGTTTCAATACTGAGAGATTTACACTAGTAGCCAGCAGAGAGTGCGACAGAACATCAAAAACTCCTAGAGTACTTCAAGGTCTAAGTGCCATTCCGATCCAGTATAGGGAGCTTTGTATATGGCATATATACTTTGGCAGATATGAGTCCGAAAAAAGGAAAGACACTACTAGTACTGCTGGAATGACATTAAATGTAGATCTTTATTAAAGTATGTCTAAAGCCAATTAATAAATCCCATATAAATTTTCAAATGTTAATACAGTTCCAACAGTTGTTTATAATCCTTTTTAATATGCAGCTTTCATTAGCAGAATGCCTGGTGGCTCTGCGCTGATGGTTCAAGCATTTTCTTTTATAGGGTCGCAATTGTCTCCCACATTGTCAGCCAGCCACAAGTGGCCCTGCTGACATGCATTGTGCAGGCCTGGTCCACCGCAGGAAACTGGTCTTGAGCAATGATAAATAATTCATGTTGAAGTAAATGCATGTGGACAGGAAGTGGCTAAATGAGATCGGCAGCACAGATATGCAAAAAAAGATGAAAAGAGTATTTCATGAAAACAAACATACATGGCAGTAGTTTATGATATACTAGTAGTACTTTAGAAAATTAAATGTCATCAATCAGTAGCGAATAAAAAAACCAAAAAACTCATTATATTGCAGCTTACAAGTGTGGGGGCTGCATTTGTTTATTTTTTTAGGCTGCTTTTCTTTTTTAAATCCAAAAACGGAAATTTATTACAGCAAGTCCCCATACATATGAACCTTCAAATTGCAAACTTTCAAAGATAGGAACATGTGTTTGCACAGTTTTATTTTGTTCAACCCAGCGGGCTGAATGGCTTTATTCCCTTTATTTTTGTCTAATGACCCTGACATTAAGGCCTTATACACATGGGCGTAATAGCAAAACGTCGGGACCGACATCAGGCAAAAATCGGCGTCAAAAACGTGATTTCGTCGGCGTTTTGCATCGGTGTTAATGAGCTTTAGTGAGCATCAGTGAGCGTCGGCGTGAATAGGCGTTTTTTTTAAAATAAAAAACATTCCTCTGCTATTTTTTAACCTGAAAACACTGGTGCTGAAAACGCCACTTAATGTCGCTATGACGTTAATGTGCATTAGTGAGCGTTTTGCCGGCTCAGCATCAAAAACGCCATAATGTTACAGCCTCTGAATGCGTGGGTCCTGCGTTTGATTTACAGCTTAATAACGCAGATGCCATCTACAGTTCAAAAACGTTTGTGTTTTTATTGGGCCATTGAATAACATTGTGCTGCAAAAAAACGCTAAAAAACGCGGCAGTAAAAAATGTCCGTGTGTATGAAGCCTAACGCACTTCCTGTCTTAGGATGGGTACACTAATTTCTCTACTCTGCACCACCCTTGGACATCAGCATTGCCAACCTGTTGAGGCGGTAGTGTTAGATAGACTAGTAGATTTAGATGGACTTCACATAAGTGGCTAACAAATGAAAGCCTATTTCCAACTAATACATTTTAAGAAGTTATAGAAATATTTATTTTTTTCCTTTTGGGATAAAAACCTTACATAAATAAATGAAAGCTGATCATTGTAAGCACCCCTGGCAAATGGTTTGTCTCAACTCCTCAACTCTCTAACTACTACTTTGTCTGGACAGCTTGATCTGTTACAGGGGGATGAAAAATAACAGACTTACTGGCTGGATTACCAGGTGAAAATAAATGAAAAAAACATAAAAAAAACAAATGCTGCCACCACAGAACTAGTAAGCTGCAATATATTCCATTTTTGTTTTTGCAAGTAGATAGACTTTAATTTAATGTGTTATGTTTTTTTTGTTTATCAATGTTTTTAATGTATTAAAAGAAAACAAGAAAAACTCTCATAAAATGTTTCATAGATCAAGTAACAGTCTTGTACACATATTTCTTAAGTGTTGAGAACATGTACAAAAATGATGGCCATTGTCCCTTTTGGAATATAGTGAACTAAGTCAATCCAGATTTTTCCTAACAGAATGGCAATGGAAACAGACTTTAAACAGTAAAAAAGAGAAAAAAAGTAGAAAAAAAAAATCAAGTACCCAAAATTAAGACAGAATAAGAAAAAATATGAGGATATCCAATACTTCTGTGTAGTAGTGCAGGCATGTTGCTGTTCATGTGTTTAAGCACCTACAAATCCATAAGCAGGCTAAGACTATCCACAATAGTATGGCGCACCCTCGCCATAAGCTGAATAGCCTCCATATGTCTCCGACATTGTTCCCAAGGGACCTTGGGGGTGCACCAGTGTAATGCAATTGCCCAGTGAACTGCACTGAATAAGGTGTAGGGCAGTTGCAACCCCGTTATTAGAGCAATTTTAGCAGTCACCATCTGCCATACTGACTTTATCGCCCTACAGCTCCAGAAAATGTGTAGGTGTGTGCCGGTATCCGGGAAACCTCTGAAACAAGTTTCTGGGACTCTGGGGGACATGGAGTGTAGTACCATCTAGAACAGGGATAAGCAATTAGTGGACCTCCAGCTGTTGCAAAACTACATTGCATATCCCTGATCTAGAATGAAGCTTAACAACAGTTTCTTTAATTGCCATAGACTTTGTGCATATAAGCGAGCAGGAGAAATTTCTTGGCCTTTCTCCTCCTCCCTGCCAAGCATTACTGAGGATTTAGAAAAACTGTATAAACACTGCGCTAAACGTGAGCAATACACAAGAGCTGCAGCTCAAATACTCAAGTTCAGTATAGGCATATAGATAACACAGGAGCTGCGCTAATACATCATGGTGTCCATATTAGTCCATATAAACTTTCAAGATGATATTTATAAGAAGCAGATTCTAATGGCGAATAAGCCCCAAACACATAAGGAGCCTCAATCGTTGCAATGTAGTCCCAAGGGTGGAGAGCAAACCACCAATATCAGAAATCAAGGCTTACCAGCTGACAACGAATTGTGCGCCCTTTGAGTGACAGACTAGAACTCTTCTGAGACCAGGTCGGGTGGGATCAAATCTCCTAGAAAAGAACTCTGTCCTCCAAAGACTCCCAAGTTGTCATCACAGGATGTTGGGCATGGACAAAAAAAGGGTCATATAGTGAAGTACATCCTAGACATCAGTGGGCTACAATGTACACCTTATACCACCACCACAGTGTGCACAAGTGCAATCAGTGTAATCCACCACCGTCAGGACTCAAGGCTTACCCCGTCCCTCTCTTGTCCGCAATTGGGTAATATAAATCGTGTGCTTCCTCTCCTAATGTCCCAATGGTCGGGCAGGGGTTCCCTTAGGGTGGCTTGGCAGAAGCCCGGTCACTCTCTCTAGCATTGTCTGGTTATTCCAGCTGGGGACCAAGGTCCAGATAAAGTGCTGGTGGTAAAGTACCAGACCAGATTCTGTTGTTCAATCAGTTCAGATAGAGGATGCCTCTTTGAACACGCATCAGATCTCCATATGGACTGACTTCCAGATATCTGAACTGATTGAACAACAGAATCTGGTCTGGTACTTTACCACCAGCACTTTATCCGGACCTTGGTCCCCAGCTGGAATAACCAGACAATGCTAGAGAGAGTGACCGGGCTTCTGCCAAGCCACCCTAAAGGAACCCCTGCCCGACCATTGGGACATTAGGAGAGGAAGCACACGATTTATATTACCCAATTGCGGACAAGAGAGGGACGGGGTAAGCCTTGAGTCCTGACGGTGGTGGATTACACTGATTGCACTTGTGCACACTGTGGTGGTGGTATAAGGTGTACATTGTAGCCCACTGATGTCTAGGATGTACTTCACTATATGACCCTTTTTTTGTCCATGCCCAACATCCTGTGATGACAACTTGGGAGTCTTTGGAGGACAGAATTCTTTTCTAGGAGATTTGCTCCCACCCGACCTGGTCTCAGAAGACTTCAAGTCTGTCACTCAAAGGGCGCACAATTCGTTGTCAGCTGGTAAGCCTTGATTTCTGATATTGGTAGTTTGCTCTCCACCCTTGGGACTACATTGCAACGATTGAGGCTCCTTATGTGTTTGGGGCTTATTCGCCATTAGAATCTGCTTCTTATAAATATCATCTTGAAAGTTTATATGGACTAATATGGACACCATGATGTATTAGCGCAGCTCCTGTGTTATCTATATTACTGAGGATTTAGATGGGAAGATCCCTCTCATTAAGATATTTGAGGATAATAGAGATTGTACTCTTATCCCTGGAGGAGGATACGCAATGTGTTGTGTTTTTTTAAGGCACAATTACCTCTTATACCTTATCCAATAATCAAATAAATTCTTGGCGAATAACACTGCAAATAAGGATGAGAGTAAACATTAAAAATTCAATCTGTTCATTTGCAACTGTTGCGGGCTGTCAGGCTGTCATCCATTCACTCACTTTGAGCAAATCAAATCAAACACCAATATATCTGATCTGGTTCACTCACCTGTAATCATAGAAAACACATTCAACACTGATTTCTACTCCTTCTCCATGTGTATCAATACATATTTCCTCTCATATGACTTTTGTTTCTGTTTTAAGTTCTGAATATTCCTTGTAGCAAATGACAAATATATATAATTTCTCCTGCACATCATAGATACTTTACTTTTATTTTTTTTTATATGTGGCAGCACTCTTGTGCACCGGTGCCTATATGAAAGGGCATTTTGTATCCTTTGTTAAATATGTTTTCCAATCAAGCAGAGCTTCTGAAAAAATTGCTGTGAAATAGAATTTCTGTCCCCGGAGAAGCCCCTTGCACACAATACATGTTTTTTTTTTTTTGCATGTCCTCTTGTGGGTAACCCTCAATGCAGTTTTGTCATCCCTGTGATATTTATCAGATTAGAAATGAAAGATATTTGATGTATTCTCTCTTCAGTGTTCTATTTTGTTATATCTAAACCTTTTGTGACTTTTACATATTTCCTGTTTTTTTTTTTTTTATTTCATTTTTCAAAGCCTTATTTTTGTCATTTTCTCACAGATCTCACCTTCAGTTTACTGAACAGTGGCGGCAGAGAAAACAAGCCAGGAAAGACACAATATACTGTTGCTGGGGAGAACACACAATGACATTCCACTTTGTTTCCTCAGACCATATTTTTATTTTATATTTTCAAAATGTACAAAAGAAAATTCTTCAGCTGTGACCCAAAAATGGTAACATTACAACTACAATGATGTGCAATATTTTGGTTTAGCGCAAATATTCAAGCAAAAATATGAAACCCCATCTGTATGATAAAAACTGCTCCGTTTTTTAAGTTCAAAAGCTTAATTCCCTAAGCTGTATTGCATTTGTTATTTGCCATAATGATCGTTATTTTCAGCCATGTGACTGGTATTTTCGGCTCTAATTGGCTCTAACTATGTTTTCTATGAAAAATTGAGCACCAGTATTTTTTTTCACTTTTGAAAGCCTTTTACTGTCCCAGTTTTCACAGGTTGGACTGTAGAAGAATTAAGGTACACTAGTATTGATGTTCTAAGCTGAAGGAAGAGAGAATAAGCTATAACACAAACCTAGAGAGTACACAAGTTTATACAAAGAACTTTTTTTTTTCTCCTGAAGAGAATCTATCACTTTGTTCTCCTTGAACAACTATGAAGATTGTGTAACCCTTCAGTCTTCCCAACCTTTTTGAGACTCCCATAAACAACGAAAGTGTGGAATGCAAAATCCAAGAATTTCACCAGTAAGGAAACCGTGAGTCAAACCTGGAGTTTAGGTATGGCAATTTTTACAAAGTTACATTGGTCCAGCTTGGACCAAGCTACAATTGCCTGTGACATACCTATAGAAACCCCAAAGGAAGCTGGAAATCACTGCAGTAGACACCCCACCAAAGTGATTGCTGCTAGATTCAGTGTCCCATGCCAAATGGCTGACCTGCTGCTCCTATTAGTGAACACACGGTGTTGTCTGATGAGCATAGGTGCCATTCAGAAAACACTTTGCATTTGCTCATTTAATACAAATGTCCTCTGACTGGATGAGGTGGGGATGTGGGGTGATGACATCATGATCTCCACCTTGTCCAATCAATATAATTCATTGAGAAAATGTGAAGTGTTCGCTGAATGGCACCCATGCTAATCAAGTGACGTCCAGTGTTCAGTAAGCAGCAGGGCAGCTGCTCAGCATGGGATCCAGAAGCTAGCAGCAATAATTGTACTAACAGTGTTTGAGTGATTTCCAGCTTTAATGGGTTCCCTACAGGTATGGCACATGAGTTGTGCTCATAAGTTTACACACCCTGGCAGAATTTATGATTTCTTGGCCATTTTTCAGAGAATATGAATGTTAACACAAAAACTTTTCTTTCACTCATGGTTAGTGTTTGGCTGAAGCCATTTATTATCAATCAACTGTCTTTACTCTTTTTAAATCATAATTACAACAGAAACTACCCAAATGACCCTGATCAAAAGTTTACATACCCCATTTCTTAACACCGTGTATTTCCCCCTTTAACATCAATGACAGCTTGAAGTCTTTTGTGGTATTTGTGGATGAGGTGCTTTATCTTCTCACATTGTAAATCTGCCCTTTACTCTTGGCAAAAAGCCTCGAGGGAAATTCTTGGGATGTCTTGGGTTGTCTTGCATGAACTGCCCACTTGAGATCTCCCCAGAGTGGCTCAATGATATTGAGGTCAGGAGACTGAGATGGCCACTCCAGAACCTTCACTTTATTCTGCTGTAGCCAATGACAGGTTGACTTGGCCTTGTCGACTTGGACTTGACATTGTCATGCTGGAATGTCCCATGTTGGAATGTCCCAAGTACGTCCCATGCACAGCTTCTTGGCTGATGAATGCAAATGTTCCTCCAGTATTTTTTGATAACATACTGCATTCATCTTGACATCAATTTTGACCCAATTTCCTGTGCTTTTGTAGCTCACACATCCCCAAAACATCGGCTATCCATTTCTGTGTTTCACAAGCCTCGTTGACTCCTCTCCAAATGTAGAGTTTATGGTTGTGGCCAAAAAGCTCAATTTGACTTTGTGCCAGAAGGTTTGAGGCTTGTCTCTGTGCTGTTTGGCGTATTGTAAGTGGGATACTTTGTGGCATTTGATAAGTAATGGCTTTCTTCTGGCGGCTCGACCATGCAGCCCATCTTTCTTCAAGTGCCTCCTTATTGTGCATCGGGAAACAGCCACAGCACATGTTTTCAAAGAGTCCTATATTTCACCTGAAGTTATTTGTGGGTTTTTCTTTGCATCCTGAACAATTTTCCTGGCAGTTGTGGCTGAAATTTTATTTCAAGTCATTTTTATTGAATTTTAAAATGTGCACTTTTAAAGTTTACAATTGTAAATAAAACATTTAGTAAAGAGTGGCTTTATGCCAACATGGCTGTACGGCATATACAAGACATATCAATTCGTAGCAATAAGAAGTCAGTATGTACAAAACATTAAACTATAATCAATGGAGTTGTAGAAATAGGTACAGGGCATAGGTGCCTTTCCAGTACAAAAGCGTAGTTAGATATTTGGATGGTGTTTATCGGTACCACTCAACCCATGGTTTCCAATTTTTGTCAGTAAGTGTGTTGGAGGATGTTCTGAGTGCCAATAGCTTTTCATATTGATGGTTGAGGTTAATTTGTGTCAGTACCTCTGATGGATTTTGGGTGGAGTTGGTTCTCCAGTGTTTTGCGATGACTAATTTGGTCTCTATTAGGATGTGTGTAACTATCATCCTGAATGGTGGAGGAAACTCATCTATTCCTATATGCAAAATGGCCATAGCTGGGTTTGGCGTTTTAATTATGCCTGTGATACTAGCAATAATACTAAATATTTTCTTCCAGTAGCTCGTGAGGTTTTTGCAAGCCCAAAAGATGTGGAGGATTATTCCAGGTTGGTCACAATCTCTCCAGCAAAGGGCTGATTGAGAGGGGTAATATCTTGCTAATTGTTGAGGCGTTCTATACCAGCCCAATGTTATCTTCTGGGTTAATTCCCAGTGGTTGATGCAATGAGAGGCTGTGTAGTTATATTTGAATGCTGTGGTCCATTGTTTTGGTGTGAAGGTGGTTTTCAGATCTGCTTCCCATAGTTGCATCGGCGGGGATTTCTCGAACATTTGTTTTTGTTGTAATATGTTGTATATTAAAGAGATGCCTTTCTGGGCTGGGGTTGTATCACTGTAGTAGTTCCATAGTTGAGTATTAACTCTGATTTTAGGAGGGTGTTTTTTTTTTCCCATCTGTTAGTAGGTCATCAACCCATTGGAGTCCTAGTTCTTTCCATTTACCCACCGCTGTGTAGGGAATTAGGTGCTCTAGCATTTCTACGGGTAGTCTGATATTCCTATATTCCATATTGCGTGCGGAATTGGTTTGCTGGAGAAATGTCCTCCAAGCCTGAATTGTGGCTTAGAAACATAGAAACATAGAAACATAGAACAGTGACGGCAGAAAAAGACTGAGTAGTCCATCGAGTCTGCCCCTTTTTATTAATTTTTTTTTATTTATTTCTTTTTTTATATTTTTTTTTTCTATATTTTTTTTTTTACATTAACCTTGTTGTTTGACTATGGATTTATGTTTATCCCAAGCATGTTTAAAGCCATTTACTGTTGACTGTCTCACAACCTCTGTTGGTAGTTTATTCCAATCATCAACCACCCTTTCAGTAAAATAATACTTTCTAAGATTAGTTTTGAACTTCCCCCCAGTTAGTTTGAGGTCATGTCCCCGTGTTCTTGATTTTGGTTTCATATTGAAAAGACTGCCCTCCTCCAGCATTTGGCTTTGACTGTTATAGGGAAATTGGATATGGCAAGTGGCTTCCATATGTCTGCCAATAACAGTGTTGGTAGGTGGGGAGTTTTGGAGCCATAGAGCTTCTAGGGGCGTTCTGAACCTATGTCTGATTTGGGTTAGGAGAGTGGCTGTGTGGTAATCCATTATATCCGGTAGACCCATTCCTCCCGCTTTCCTATGTTTGATAAGGTGTTTACATCTGTTTTTTTTCCCCTGCCATATGAAATGTTTAAGTGTTTTGTTGATCTCCATTAGGTAGGATGATTTAGCTGTATTGGGAGTGTTCGAAATAGGTATAAGATTTTTGGGAGTATCATCATTTTGAAGGAAGCAATTCTTCCCGCAAGGGAGATTTGAACTTTGGCCTACGTGTGATGTCTTGTCTAATGGTGCTGAGTAAAGGTTTTACATTAGCTTCCGCTAGTTGAGATACTTTGGGAGTTAGGTTCAACCCTAAATAAGGGATAGATCTGTTCGACCATGTGTACGGAAGGGTTGTTTCAAGGTGCTTTCTGGCGTTGGGTGCCATTTCCCAGGTCCAGGATGAGGGATTTGCTGAAGTTTACTTTATAGTATGATAGAGTACTGAAATGGGTGAGAACTTTATGCGCAAATGGGAGTGATACAGTGGGGTTCGTCATTAGGAGCAAACAAATTAACAACATGTGGGTTCTGATGGAATTTGAACCCTGATATATGAGGGTGTGTGCGTATGCTTTCTGCTAAGGGTTCTATCACCAGGTTGAAGATTGACGGGGATAGGGGGCACCCCTGCCTTGTTCCATTTGTGATGTCGAAGTTTTTGGATAGAATACCTTCTGTGTAAACTTGGGCAGAAGGGTGGGAATACAGGGCCATGATAGCGGACAGAATATTTCCCTTAAAGCCAAATTTTTGGAGAACGGCATACATGTATCCCCAGTGGACTCTGTCGAACGCCTTCTCTGCATCAATCGAGAGAAGCAGAGAAGGCGTTCGTTTCACCTCCGCTTAGTGTATTATGTTTATGATGCGCCTGGTGGTGTCAGAGGCTTGTCGTCCCTTGGTGAAGCCTAATTGGTCTGGCCTTATTAGAGAAGGGATTATGTTAAATAGTCGTTTGGCCAGCAATTTCGCATACATTTTGATATCTGTGTTGAGAAGTGAAATTGGGCAAAAATTGGGTTGTGTAGTTGGGGGTTTACCCGGTTTGGGAAGAGTAACAATATGTGCTGCTAACATTTCTTTTGGGAAGGAACCTGAGGTGGCTGCTTCTTGAAGAGCAGATTGCAAATGGGGGGTTAGAGTATGTTTAAATATTTTGTAGTACTCATTAATGAGACCGTCCGGGCCTGGGGATTTTTCGTTGGGTAGGGAGGAGATGATATTATCTATTTCCTCTTTAGTGATTGGCGCATTAAGGTCTGCTAGATGGTTTGGTGTTAGGGACGGTAGGTTCAACAAGTTCAGGAATTCCGCAATGTCATGGTCAGATGGTTGTGTGTGGTGGAAGCATCATCCTTTAGATTATAAAGTGAACTATAGTAATCAGCGAAGGTATTTGCTATTGATTGTGGGTTAATATGTTTTTCCTGGGTCATTGGGTGTATGATATGGGGGATTTTAGTTTTAGTTCTCTGGGTCTTGAGTCTCTTCGCTAGAAATTTGCCCGCTTTATTATTATTTGCGTAGTAATTTAATTTAAGTCTGCGTAGGTATATATCGTTTTGGGTGCACATTAGTTCTCTCAGGGTAATGCGTAAATTGGATAGTTTCTCCGCTAAGAAGGTTGTGGGATTTGATTGGTTTTGTTTATCTAGAGTGCAAATTTCTAATAGGAGGGAGTCTAATTTCGCTGTATAGTTCTTTTTTAGTCTAGAGCTACATTTAAGTATTACACCTCTCATGAATGCCTTATGTGCATTCCAGTTGGTAAACGAGTTAGTATCATTCGAGTTGTTGAAATGGAAAAATTTGTCCAGGTGTTTGTTGATTTCTTTTTGGTATTCCGGGTTCTGCAAGACAGATGTGTTGCATCTCCATATTCTTGCCGTGGCAGCAGAGCCTCCCTCCTCCACCTGTAGTGTAATGGGGGCATGGTCAGACCATGTGATATCTTGGATGGAGGAAGAGGAGATTCTCTGCAGGAGCATTTTGTCAACCAAAAAGAAATCTAGGCCTGAGTAGGAGTTGTGACTTGGTGAGTAATAAGTGTATGACTTTTCCTCCGCATGCTGGCACCTCCAAGGGTCATACAGGTCTTCGCCCGCTAGGAGGCTGGCCAGGGAAGAGGGCCGTCTCCCAGGAGGTGAAGAGTTGTCAAGGGCTGGGTTTATAGTGACATTAAAATCTCCACATAGCAAGACATTACCAAGTCGCATCTGCGAGATACTCCTAAAAATGTTTCTAAGAAATCTCAGCTGATGTGAGTTGGGAACATAAACTGTAACCAGAGTTAAAGGAAGATTGTTGACAACACACAGTAAAAAAATATACCGGCCTTCTGGATCAATCAGAGAGCTTTTCAGCTCAAAAGATACCGAGTCTCGAATTGCCAGAAGTACTCCTCTTTTCTTCTCTGGCATGGATGCGGTAAAGATGTGGGGATATCTAGGGTGTGAGCATTTCGGGCTGGAATCCTTATGAAAATGAGTCTCTTGCACCGCTAGCACATCTTGCATGTTGCAACGCTGTTTGCCAAAGGGATCTGCATTTGGCTGGGTGATTGAGTCCTCTGGCATTGATAGATAGGAATTTAAGTCCCATGTCGATGTTTCCAGACGATGTAGAATTCCTCAAGCTTGTTTGGGTATGTGTCGTATGACTTCTGGTAAGCACATCTGGAGAGCTTGGGCAGGAAGAGTTGATTCGAGTCTATTTTGTTCCGAGGACCAATAATCCTGGTTTGATTCACAGTCTTATGGTTGAGGTTTGGCTGCACACATTTGTACTGGTTATGCCAAAAGGAATGGGAAAAAAAATCTGGAAGAAGCCAGAGCTGCACTCTCACTAACTTAAAGGTGTGTAAACAAAGGCTGCACTCAATTCCGAGCCTTAGCCTTAAAAAACTAAGTCCAACGTGGACTACAGCAGGGAATCTGCCTGTTCTTTGGAGGGACTGGGTACGCTGACATGTACCCTCCGACATACAGGGGTCAATTTGCGAGAGGAGGGAATGGTCCCTCATAAAGCGCTTCAGGTTTTCTTTTTGGCAGATTTACGGCGGGAGACTTGCCAGTCACTTTGGAAATGTGATGGGGTTTTCGATTGTGCCTGGTGGGGAGAGCCTTGGTCAGGTGGAAGTATTTTCCAGGATCTCAGGATCTTTATGCCTTCCTCCAGGGTCGTGATGCGATGATTAGAGCCGTTGTGGGAAATTTCAAGTTTCGCCGTGTATTTCCAGCGGTAGATGGTTTTGTTGTTTCTGAGTGTTTTAGTGATGGACGCTAGATTTCTGCGTTTCTGTAGGGTATATTGGGAGAAGTCTGGTAGCACTTGAAGGCTTGTTCTGGCAAATTGTCGCTGCGTCTAAATGCCTCCAGGATTCTTTCCTTTACTTGAAAGAAATGTATACGCGTGAGCACATCTCGGGGCACTTCTGCTGGTAGGTATGATGGTTTGGGGACTCTGTCTATCCTGTCAATTGTGAGGTCCGCCGAGCAAAGTGATAGGATCACCGCTTTAAATAGATCACGGACAAAATGTGGAAGCTGGTTAGATTGCATGGATTCATTTATACCACGTATTTTCAAGTTGTTTCTCCTCGAGCGATCCTCGAGGTCCGCAAGTTTTGCTTGGAGTCCTTCTATGGTTTCTTGCTGGGAGGTATGGGAGTCCACCAGTACAATGAAGGAGGTTGTGAATTCGCCCAATTTGTCTTCAACTTGATCCACCCTGTTTCCTAGTTCTTGGACTTCTGTATTGCATTGTTGAATGCAGGCCATCATGTCGGACTGCAGGGCCATTCTCAGAGACACGAGCATGTCCTTTAGGGTCATGTCAGAGATTGGTTGACCCGTAGTGGGGAATTGCATAAAGGGGTCTGAAGGCTCAGTGAATTGTGGCCGTACATTTTGTGTACTTTGCACCTCCATCGGGAGTGCTAGGGGGTCTGTCTCTGTGGAGTCTCTGGGGGGTTTGGACTTAGAAGGACTTCTGAAGGTGGGTGAAGCTAGAGCTGAATGGTCAGGCGCATTGTCTTTATCCAAAGTGATGGTTGTTGTGAAGTTTGTGCTCTTTTCGTTCGTGGGAACGATCACTTTATTCGTGGAGACGCCCGTTGTGGGTTCACGATCGTTCGTAGTCTCACGATCGTTCTTAGAGGCGCTCACTAGAGGTCTGGCTGGTGACGATGAGAGAAGGCCCCCGTCGCCATCTTGTTGTAGCCCGAGGCCCATCGTCGGTAAGTAATCCGACATTTTCTGTAACTTTGGCGGGTCCTGGCATTGTCTCCTCATCCCCTCTGGTGCAGCAGATGTTGGGGAGTTTGTGTGCTGAGTTGATAAACGTTAGGAGCAACCTGAGCGTTGATACTCTGGTCGATCCCCTGAAGGAGAGCGGAGCTCTAGGTGTATGCAGCCATCTTCTCTGGCGGTCGCCACGCCCCCCCCCCCGTGGCTGAAATTTTAGTTGGTCTACCTGACCATGGTTTGGTTTCAACATAACTCCTCATTTTCCACTTCTTGATTAGAGTTTGAACACTGCTGATTGCCATTCTTAGTTCCTTGGATATCCTTTATATATTTCTTTCCTGTTTTATACAGTTCAACTACCTTTTCCTGCAGATTGACAATTTTTTTGCTTTCCCCATGACTCAGAATCCAGAAATGTCAGTGCAGCACTGGACGAAAGATGCAAGGGTCTGTCAGAAGTCCAGAAACTCATTGACCTTTTATACACACTAATTACAAGCAAACAGATCACAGGTGAGGATGGTTACCTTTACAAGCCATTCAAACCCCTTTGTGTCAACTTGTGTGCATGTTATCAGGCCAAAATCACCAGGGTATGTAAACTTTTGATCAGGGCCATTTGGGTAGTTTCTGTTGTCCTTATGATTTAAAAAGAGTAAACACAGTTGATTGATAATAAATGGTTTCAGCCAAACACTAACCACGAGTGAAAGAAATGTTTTTGTGTTCTCATACTCATATGTATGTACTCATATTCTCTGAAAAATGGCCAAGAAATCATAAATGCTGCCAGGGTATGTAAACTTATGAGCACAACTGTACTTACATTGGGCCAAGCTTTTACCAGGGGCCACAGAGGAAGACCACTGAGAGCCAGAGGAGGATACGGACCACCCAGACCCCAAGGAGGTTGGGGGCCCCCAGAAATCAATATTGGGTCCCCCTAAGAAATCAAGGGTGGCAAAATATGTGGCGACTTCCAAGACCCACATACTCAAATAACAGAGAGGTCAACTGGGAACAAGGAAAAACCATTGTGAAGAGGAATCACACAGACCCCAAGGATGGGGAAGAGGAAACGGGCCAGAGGGAAACAAGGGGGGACAAAGAAAAAGAAGATGAGAACAATAGGGGGCAGCGTCTTTAATTTAAGTGATGTTAATTTTCATGAGGAGGAAATTAAAATATTGGACTTAGGACTAAAGTGTGCCCCGGATATGGATTTGGACATATTTGAGGGTTTTAATAGATCTGCATAAATTTATAAGAAAATGAAACATCAAAAAAAATTCAATATGAAAAAAGGTGAACAACAAAAACTAGATAAAACACAATTGAAACATACAAAATTAAGGAATAATTCCATATTTAACCCAAAAACTCCAAACAATGACAGCTTAGAAGTATTTAAAAGAATGGTGGAAGAAGATATCAGGAAACTGCAGTTGGAAAAACTCTAGAAAGGGGAATATCTGTAAATAATTAAAGAAATAGAAAATAAAAAAGAAGTGGTTATCCGACCAGCAGATAAAGCAGGAGAACTGGTTATCCTCAATAAGAGAGACTATGAAACAGAAATGAAGACTGTATTGGGTATGGAAGGCTCATATTAGAAACTCAAATGCAACCGAGAACAGAATATGAAGAAGAGCTGAAATCATATGTAAAGAAAGGGAAAGAAAGGGGAGTCTTGACTAAAAAAGAAGCTAGATACCTAATTCCAAAAGCGGCAAACACACCAGTGATTTATTATGTTCCAAAAATCCACAAAAACCAAGAAAACCCCCCAGGTAGACCTATCACCAGTGGGATAGAGTCCCTATTTTCAAGATTAGGAGAATATCTGGACTAATATTTACAACCACTGGTGCCAGAAGGAAAGTCATTCCTAAAAGATAGCAGGAAACTAATCTCAGTATTAAAAAAAATGTAAAGAAGAGGATGGGGTCCTCTTGTTCATCATAGATGTAAACTCATTATATACCAACATTATGCAAGAAGATGGAGTGAGTAGTGTGGAATGGGCATTACAAAAACAAACTGATCTGAAAAAGGAACAAATATATTCTATAACAGAAGGCCTAAGGATGGCGATGAGTCACAACTATTTCTGGCACAAGGGGGAATATTATGCTACTATGCTCAAACAAAGGGAGTGGCAATGGGAGCTAAATATACACCTAGCATAGCAAACCTATTTTTGAATAGGTGGGAAGAAGAACACATATACAGTGTGGAAAGACCAAATTTGAAACTCTATGGAAGATACATCAATGACATTGTGATAGTTTGGAGGGGCTCAGAAGAAACATTACAAGAATTCTTTGATGATATCAGTCAAAACATCTATGGAATCTCCTTTGCAGGGAGTTGGAGCAAACACAGTATTGATTACCTGGACCTACAAATCTATAAGGAAATGGGAAATTATGTACCAAAACTCTCTTTAAAGTGGATGTAAATCCAAATAAAAAACTGAATTAATAATTCTGTCAAGTAGAGTATAGGATTCCATGTCATCTGTGCCCAGTCTTGCCACGAAGAGTTAATCCAGCTCTGAGCAATTCCCTTATCTTTTTCCAGTAAGAAAAAAAGATGACTAACTGAGAAATAGGAGGTGTTTCTTCCCTGTGCTGTGTGAGTAACAGGTAATTTCCTTATCTTCTTATCTAATGCAAGGAGCAGAGGAAGCTTCATACTCCCCCCTCCTTTCTACTCCAGCTGTCCCAGGATTGGCTGCTCCACACCTCAGCAACATTGGGCATGCTGAAGTCATGTGGTGTCCTTCCTGAGTTTTGACTAGACGGTTCTCAAAACTAAAGAAGCGCAAAGAAGGAGAGTGTAGAGGTGGATGGGGAGTCTTGTGACATCACAACTCCACCCACGAGCTCCAGCAAAAAGACCTACCCACTGATTCCAGAGTTTTGTGGGACTGCTACTGCTGAAGGGGTGACATTTGCAAGGTAGGGATACATGCAGGAGGCTTGCATATCTATATACATTAATACTGTGCCATTAGTTTATACTGGGTGAGTGGTGGGTTTACATCCACTTTAAGTAAACTGACACAAATGGGTACATACCCACTAAAAGTTGCCACCGACCAAAATGGATAGGAAATATACCCAAAGGATGATTAATGTGAGTACACAGAAATTGCAGCAACCCAAAAGATTATGAAGCCCAATCCAATGCATTAATACAGAGGTTCATTGAAAAAGGTTATAAAAAGAAAAATTTAGAAGCCCTCAAAGAAAAGGTAAGAACAATGGACAGAGAAACTATGCTAGAAGAAAAGAAAGAAAAGAAGAAAAATAAGAACATAGATATGGACTTCCTTATGGGTTATAATAGACAATACAAGTCATTGAAAAAAGTAGCGAAGAAACACTGGGCAATTTTCAAATCAAATAAAGTATTACAAAAACAATACTTCCACAGTGACCCACCTTCATTTACAGAAAAACACCCACCTTGATAAACAAGCTTGTTCACAACGCATTAGACCCTCCCAAACAAGTAAAAATGTTCAAGGAACTGAAAGGATTCTACAAATGTAAAATATGTCTACCATGCAGAACCAGTCAAAAAACAGGTCAGAAAAAAGAAACATTCAGATCTACAGTCGTGGGAAAAGTATACAGAATTAGGGAATTGATCTCATGCAACAGCACGCATGTGACGTATGTCATAGAATGCCCATGCCAACTGCATCAGGTCTGAACTGCAATGCCTCTATTTGTTAGAACGTATCAATAATATTAAGAAAGGATTCATCAAACATAGCGTATCTAGACACTTCAAAGAATACCATCAAAAAGACCCATCTGTCATGACCTTCTATGCAATTGATAAAATAAAAAGGTCATTGGAGGAACAAAAAAGAAAAAAGTCTCACAGAACAAAGCAAAATGGATATTCTTGCTTAATACTCTTCAACCAGGAGGGTTAAATATAGATATAGACCTTAACTATTTAATTTCCAACTTTTAAATAAAGATCATGATAATGCATATCTTATCTCCCACCATGTTTAATACATATATATAGAAACAGATTATAAATGTAATATTTGTCACCATTCAATAATTACAATTCCCTCGTAAAATGTACCTCAGGCTACCAAATAATAAGTTTTAATTTCACTTTTATTTTAGCTTATTTTTTTTATTTTTATCTGTTCTATATCCCTACAAATATATTCTTTGTAATTGTTGTAAGTTTTACATTCTTAAGTGTTTTTAGTAATTATCTGTCAGTAACATTTATGTGATCTGCAAAATCAATTTTTAGTATACTATAATATGTGGTGTCCCCCATATGGAAATACATGGGACTTCCTGGTTGGAGGACACAACCAGAATGTTACATGTATAATGTCCAGGCAAATTAACAATCTTATGTAACAGGTGCCTAACCGAGAGGCCGGGAAAAACAAGAAGTTAAATTATGTATACCAGGACACAACCAGCTAAGATTTATCCGTGGGTAAACAATGGTATAACGTATTCAGGTATCCGAACACTGGACTATCCAAAAATGGGAACCGCATCTGCATGTTAAACTGATTTCCGGACTAACCAAAAATGGCGTGGGGTTGCCAGGTTACCACATACTATATGTAGCTGGGAAGTGTAGCAAGATGTCGCTACTCCTGATGACGTCTTCATGACTAAATGCATAGGTAGGATCTTCCAGCATCATTGTGTCACTTCCTGTTTGAAGCCATTAAGTGCATACTGTCCGGGTATGTTAAGTTAAATGCTTTCTGATTACTGAGAAATTGTGTACATTGAATACATTTTCTACTGCATACACAAAATAAAAGGTTTTAAAACCATATTATGCTATGGGATGGAAACTTTTCCCAGCATATGGATGAAATGGAGGGACTGAGCTATCAAAGAGCAAGGAGAGGAGAGCCACATAGATGCATGGATCTGGTATCTTTCTACACAGTGGCATATACTGTGAAAGTGAAATACCCCCTAGAGCACAGGTGTAAAACTAGCGGCCCTCCAGCTGTTGTGAAACTACAAGTCCCATGAGGCATTGCAAGGCTGACAGTCAAAAGCATGACTCCCACAGGCAGGGGCATGATGGGACTTGTAGTTCCGCAACAACTGGGGGGGCCACCAGTTTGACATCCCTGCCCTAGAGGGAGAAGATTTCTGGTGAGTGCAGCACCATAGGGGGAACACTATAAGAAGCACAAGTACAAGCATAAGCTTATGGAAAACTGGAATGAAGAGTACCTGTCATTTGATTTATAAATAGAAACTATATGTGTATTTACCAAGGACTGTTTATATGTTTTGAACATTCAAGATTGATCAACTGTTAACACAAGAGCACCAGTCACTTTATCCATATTAATGTTCACCCATTTTTCACATGGTTCAAGGTCAATTTATTTACATGTGGGTTGAATCTTATTAATTTGTACATATCGTATTTATTTTTACTTTTGCTTTTTTTTTTGTTTACAAATGCTTTTTATTGGGTTATAATAAAGAAAACCATATACAACAGTTAAGACTTAAAATAGAAAGGCACTGAAAGGCTATTCATCCATAGTCACAAATTTGTGTGCTAAACAGTATTCATATGCCTTGTACAATATTGTAACAGAACAAGAAAAAAAACAGAAAGAAAAACAGAAAAAAATCTTGGCAAGCAGTGTAAACTTTGGCATGATAAAGTACTTCATAGTTGGTGAACAAAAACTTCATTGGTCTTATAAAAAGAGAATAAAAAAACACAAAAGCAGGAGGCGCATGCGCGGAAGCTCCCTAGATGGACGCTTAATCTGGGAGCTCCGTCCCGCTCCGGAAGACCGCGGCTTCTCACGGCGCACCAAGCCCTAATTTGCTTGCCCGCTCCAGCACTTCTAATAGGGGAGACCCCCCTGGACCCCCCGATGCAGCAGGGATCAGCCAAAAGAGATCTGAGACCTCAATTTGACACGAGCGGAGCTCGGGCCTACTCCTCCAAGATGGCCGCCGCACCTCACACAGCATTGTCGATGGAGCAGATGCTGCTATCGCCAGGCCAGAATCCATCGCCATCCGGACTCCCACAGCACTCAGGAGCCCTGATTGCCTGCTCTGAGGTAGGACAGTCATCCCCTGCCTCCACAGAATCCCTTATTAAGCGCACACTGGAAGAAATGCTGCTCTCCCCCATTACCCCATGCTTCCTAAGCCTGGCAGGGTCTCAGCAGGTTTCTCCCCAGAGCAACAAGAGGCCTAATGGACATGTTTTCTAAATTTGCTGACCTATTAGACAGAGGATTAGCCAACACAGCTCATAAAATTATGAATGAAATCAAAATTGACTTTCAAAATCTCGGATCGCGCATGGAATCGATCAAGCAAAAATTAGACTCCACAATCACTAGAACCAGCCAGAACACAGACAGGATCCAAGACCTCCAATCTCAATTGGAAGCTGTTTCATACAAATTAGACAATTTGGAAAATCGTAATAGGAGGTATATAGAACAATAGTGAAGCGCAATCCTATATAAAAAAACTTGCCCTCTTAGGCTATGGCAATGGAGGCTTCATAACTGTGAACATGGTATATATATATTCATTTTTTTCGCTTGCTTTTCCCAAATAGTTTATGCAGCCTCTGACTGATGACTAATATATTTGCCACTGTATGGTTTAAATTTAAGGAGGTTTGAATGCCGGCTCTATGTACTTGCCCTTAATAGTAATGGCGAGAGCGGCATCGCACTGGCAGCCGTATCTACTATAAAAGTATTAGGACGCCACCTAACATACACCCCTTGATAAAGTCACGTGACCCAGTGACGAAACGCGTCGGAAAGGAGCCTAGGTGACGTTCAGACATTGCTGTCCCTGCATCTCCAGTGGCCGTGGGCAAATCTGTTATACAGTATTCACACTGTTTATACATGGAATGCGGTACCCGAGTGTACCGGTGGTAGTACACAGGAACATGTGAGTGTATCAACATTTGTTTTAATAAAAGTTATTTAATCTAAATGATTCAGCGCTATGTTAGATCTTTTCTCTGTTTATATGAACCTACATCACTGCTGAGATCAATCTGTGGAGGAGGATTGTACCCCAGTGGGGACCGTTCTACTTGACCCAGGTGGGGTCGCTCCCTGAGGTGAGTGCATATTATCACCGGGTGGTGGCGAGTGTCTGCACGTTTTGGAAGCACTTTATTTTTTGAGCTCAAGATACACACTTGGATTTCTGCTGTCAGTGGCGATTCAACATCTCTGTTAAGCAGGACTGTTTTTAAACACTGAATGCACTGTATTGAGCCAATATATGGATGTTTCTGTTGCACTTTAATTTTATATTATCTTTATGTTTTATTGATATGTATATGTTACAGATTATTTATGTATTCACTTTCACCATATGGGTGATTTTTGTTCACTCCGACCACTAGGTGGCACTATATAAGTGTTTTTTTTATATAGGATTGCGCTTCACTATTGTTCTATATATGTTTAATGGTTTAGTGGGGTTACTTTTCTCAGTGCAAGCAGCAGCCTTTCATTCATTACTTATTATTTATATGCAGGTAGCGCGGTATTATTAGTGATTCCTTGTAATAGGAGGTATAACTTCAGAATAAGGGGGGTTCCTGAATCTTTTAAAGACACCCCGAGACTGTTTGTATGCTCATAAATAGAGTTGATCGAACCCGTGGATGTTCGGGTTCGGTGGGTTCGGCCGAACTTCGGAAAAAAGTCTGGGCTCGGTACCGAACTTGACCCGAACTTTATCCCGAACCCCGAACCCCATTGAATTCAATGGGGACCCGAAATTTGTGGCACAAAAATGACTGTAAAAGAGTCCTGGAAAGTGCTAGAGGACTGCAAATTGATTTTAGAACAATAATCTGTCCCTTACAGCAACAGCAGGAACCTGACCCTATAGAACTAGGAGATGATTTTAGAACAATAATCTGTCTAAGCAGTAGACTCTCCCTAGTCCAGTCAGATCTTTCTGTAATGCAGGATGAGATCTGCAATCTGTCCCTAAAAGCAGTATTGGTAGTAATCTCTAACTATCTATCTATCTGCACTATATAAGTGTTTTTTTATATAGGATTGCGCTTCACTATTGTTCTATATATGTTTAATGGTTTAGTGGGGTTACTTTTCTCAGTGCAAGCAGCAGCCTTTCATTCATTACTTATTATTTAT
>BLSH010412885.1:12157-28519 GCA_018402905.1 Glandirana rugosa | reverse complement strand
GCGTCAACAGAGTGGCGACAAAGACAGTTTGTATACAGGTCAAGGTTAACCCGAAAAAGATTATCAAGGGACAATAAGACCCAACCCCTTTAGACTTTAACTAGTCATCGACGTGCTTTTCAAAATAGTGCAACAACATTCGCAAATGCTATAAGAAAGGCGAGTACCCTTCAGACCGAATATATCTGTGGAGAATATATACCAAACACACGAAGGGTATTCCACTCTCTTAGATGCAATCCACAACTCAACCACCTATATATGAGATCCTCGCTCAGCCTTTCATGCAAGGACACCCAACCCAAGCAATCTTCCGATAGCAGGTATCTGGTTGGAGAAACACTTCCTCACCCCTGATCCCTCCTCTCTCTACACTCATGACGTAATACCAGTCTGGTACTTGATCTTCCGACTCGCTCCTAGAGTATATATCCACCAACTCAACACCTAACGTAGATTCTCTCACCTTATGGGAAGCACACAAACCATATATAAGAGGTGTCTATATAAGCCAGACTTCCCATGAGCGGAAAGAATATCGTAAACGCTTACAACAACGTGATAAAACTTTTCGTGCAGCTACTGATCAATTTCAGATTTCCCCAACCCAGAATAACAGGGAACTATTAGAAAAAGCCCAATTGGAACTGGACATATGTTTGACAGAAACAGCGGTGAGACAACTGCGTAAAACGAGGCATACAGTATATATGCGAGCCAATAAGCCAGACACGTTCCTTGCATTGGCACTCCGTAGGGCAGACTATACCCCTAAACCAATCAGACTGAAGGTTTCCGCCAACTCATATACTAGTAACCCTCTGAAAATCCTAAATGTTTTCCGCAGAAAGCTCTCGGAGCTTTACAGTGACGCCTCACAATTCAACCAAACAAAACTAGACTCCATGCTCGCAGACATCCTCCTTCCATCTCTTACCCAAGAACAACAAACAGCTCTAGATCAACCTCTGACGACCGAGGAAATAATAGCTACAATTAAAAGTCTGAAGCCCCACAAACGTCCACGTCCGGATGGCCTTTCTGCCACCTACTATAAAAGATTTTCGGATATACTAGCTCCACTGTTAGTGAATGCCTTTAATTCCCTCCTCAAAGGTAACCAATTTAGGCCAGAGTCCCTCACAGCATCAATTTCGATGATTCCTAACTCTGATGATTCCGCCTGGTCAAACTACAGGCCGATCGCCATACTTAACCTAGACATCAAAATTCTTGCCAAAACCCTGGCTACCAGATTACAACCAGCCATAGGCGCTCTTATTCATAAGGACCAAACGGGATTTATCCCTTCTAGGCAAGCTGGGGACAACATACGCAGAGCAACCCTCTTAGCGCACGCAGCACGCACAAGACGCATACCAACATGTTTCCTCTCGCCAGACATACGCAAGGCATTTGATTCACTAGCTTGGCCTTATCTCAGCTCAATACTTCAAAGGTGGGGTTTTGGTACAAATTTTCTTACGTGGATTCTAGCTCTATACTTTAACCCCAAAGCCTATGTCACTTACTCAGGATTTCGATCGGACCCTTTCTCTATACACAGAGGAACTCGGCAGGGTTGTCCCCTCTCTCCCCTCCTCTTTGCCTTGGCGATTGAACCGTTAGCATCTCTCATTCGGGTAAACCCTAATATAGCTGGCCTAGAGATGGGAGGCCATCATCACAAACTCTGCTTGTTCGCTGACAATGTTTTATTATTTATGACATCGCCTCTAATATCTGCCCCAAACTTAATGAAATTACTTGCTGACTTTGGCCAAGTATCTGGGCTGCACATTAATCCCCAGAAATCTAAAGCCCTAAATGTTTCCTTGCCTCCTAACTTGTACTCCCAACTCAGGGAATCCCTCCCCTTCTCCTGGTCCGAGACCCATCTCACCTATCTAGGCATCAAATTTACACCTGATCCAGCTGACCTTTACGCCGCCAATTACCCACATATGCTCGGCCATCTCGCCACCTTAATGTCCAAATGGACATCTCTTCCCCTATCATGGCTAGGACGGATCACAGTCATTAAAATGTCCATACTCCCAAAAATGTTATACTTGTTCAGAGTATTACCGGTCAGAGTCCCACTACATTACCTCAGGATACTGCAGCGCAAGGCTTCCGCCTTCATCTGGGGCTCTCATAGACCGCGCTTACCCCCACAAACCCTCTATACCCCACGCATAAGAGGAGGACTAAGTGTTCCCAATTTTGCTAAATACTATCAAGCAGCTCAACTGGCAATGCTACCCAAATATCACGCCACTAAAGAAGTCCCCCTTTGGGTGGCCCTGGAATCAGTTGACTGCGACCCTCTTTCCACTGCTAACCTCCTTTGGTTGCCCCCATCGCTACGAAATACCGTCACCAACCCAATTACTAAACATAGTTTAAACGTCTGGGATAAACTAAAGACTCACTTTGGCCTCCAGTCACCACATAATCCTCTCCTCTCCTTCATGCGTAACCCAGGCTTTTACCCAGCATGGACGGCCCCGAACTCCTTCTCCACCTGGTCAAGAGCTGGGCTCTTGCAAGCTCATCACCTCTATAGTAATAATAGCATCAAACCCTTCCAAACCCTGAGTGACACACACCATCTACCTCCCACTGAAATCTTCAGATACCTACAAATAAAACACTTCTATTCGCAATATCCCCCCCAGATAGAACCTCCCCATCTCTATCGATATTTGAGCATGCTTGTCACAAGGACCCACACAAACGAGGTCTTGTCTCGGAAGTATACTCACAACTCTTATCCGCATCTACCGCAACACCCCCCAGTTATGTTGGGAAGTGGGAGAACGATCTCAACACTTACATTGCAGATATCAATTGGAACCAAATCTGGCAGACCACTAAGTCGGCTTCGCCTAACATTGTTGCCCTAGAAACGAATTATAAGGTCCTCACTAGGTGGTACCTGGTCCCTTCCCGGATATCAAAATTCCACCCGAGATACTCCCCAGCCTGCTTTCGGGGATGTCCAGATCAGGGCACGCATATGCATATTTGGTGGGATTGCCAGATAGTCCGTACCCTGTGGTCCGAAGTCTTTCAACTCCTATCTCACATCTTTGAAAAAACGTTAGCACCGGACCCTGTAGTGGCTCTCCTGAATGGCAAACCTCATACTCTAACTCAAAGGCAATTTAAACTATTACTGTTTGTGACAACTGCTACTAAGCAGGTTATCGCTAAGGCCTGGAAAACTACTACTTTATCCATAATCCCAGTCAAACACCGGATTAATCAGGCGTTTGTGCACGCCAAAACGGAGGCCTTATACCTCGATAAGTTGTCCCAATTCGAAAAGCTATGGCAGCCCTGGGTTCACAGAGGGTTGCCGAGCAATTTTGATTACTCACTAATCATTAACAACAGATGAAATCTTGACACCATTCCTAAATATAGAAGGTTGTCGTAAACCTGGAGCCCCCCCTCTGGAGATATCTCCTTCCTCTTCCGTCCCTACTTTACCTTGACTCTTTATGAGTTATATGTTTTTTTGTTTTTTTTTTTTTGTTTTTTTTTCTCTCTTTCTCTTCTCCTATTTCCTTGTGGATGCTGGATTGTGGGTTCTGTGAAATCCTTGTCCTCCAATGTAGGTTGGGCCACGTGTCGGATCCCAACAGGAGGACTTGGGATCTTGGAGTCTCGTCTACCTACTATGAGCCGCCTATTCCCTGTTTTTTACCCACAAGCTCGGAAATGTTGATGAGTCTACTTATGCGAACTGAACACTGAACGGTTAGTAGTTCTATTTGCTCAACCTGAAATACTAAGGTTTATGTTGATACACTGTTATATTTGATTCCCATTGCCTGTACGCAGTCGCTATACTCTGGTGGCGAACCGCAAACACATCAATGACATACGTGTTCACCCACACTACCTACTCAGTACTTCTTGGATCTTGTACTTCATTTTCATTCTAATGTATTACGGTTTAATGAAAACTTCAATAAAATTTTGAAACAGAAAAAAACAGATTCACTGTAAGTCTTCATATATTTAAGGCCTGGACAGTCCCCCATTAATAAAGTTCCACCCCCCCATCACTTTTTTTTTCATTATTTACATATTTACATTATTTACATTTATATTCATTTTTATGTTTTTAAGGCCACCCCCACTCAGAGCAAGCAAACATGGGCAGTGGCAGCAAACAAAATATTTTAAAAATCAAAATCTTAAGTTCCATTTGCAAACTTGCAATGAACCCCATAGTCTGTTCCATGCAATACAATGCTGGGGTAATCAAAGAGAATAGCATCCCTGAATCATAAAAGGTAAATAATTGGTGAAAACAACCTCCCTCCTCTAGTTAATGGCCTTGACATTACCGGGTGAGCATGTAGGTACCCACATCTCAATCTTGTTATGTATTTTCATTTTTGTTAAAATATGTTTACAAATGTACCTTTTTATAATTTTTCTTTTTTTTTTCTTTTGTAAGGCAGACCCTGATCTGGTCTAGTGAATTTGGGCAGGGATGGCAAGGCTTTTAACATAAAAAAAGGGAGTGATGGATGTCAAAGGTGTACCATTAGATGACGATGACTCAATATATTCCCTGGTCAATGGTCTGATGCAAAGGTGACTGAGAAGTTGTCTTGTATTTAAATACATCAGGCCTATATCACAGAGGACTACTAAACACCCAATGCAGATGTTACAATTAAAAGCAATAAACATATTTTATATCCATTTGACAAAGAAAAGACCAGAAACCTCTCCCTCTTATTCTTGCTGTTGCTGCCACTGATGCCCACATCCCCTGGCCCGTCTGTAATTTTTTTCTTCTTCTTCTTCCCTTTACCAGGAAAAAAATTGAACCCCCTAAATCCAAAAAGGGATGAAGCTTTAGGCCCCTTTCACACTGAGGCGCTTCTAAGCTGCCATGAAAACACTGAGCACTTTTGAAGAGCTTTTCAAGTGCTTTTGAAGACCTTTCCATTCAGAGAGAGAAGGGCTTTTTTCCCCGCCCTGCCAGCGCACTGCCCCAGTGTGAAAGCATTCATTGATTTTAATGGAAATAGGTTTTCATTAACTTTTCAGGAACTTTTTTTTGCATGAAAGCGCCTGAAAAGCACCTCTGTGTGAGAGGGGCCTTACTTTTTTGGGGAGATCACTCTCTGTGCCTTCTTTCTCAGCATTTGGCCTTGCTCCCACTCTCCTATGTCCCCACATTTAGACCTGTGCTTGTTTGGAAAATGTGGTCCCACAGTTGCCAATCTGTCCTAGACCCAACGTGCATATCCATAGGAGTTGCCTGGCATTCACAAGCACATCCTGCAAAGATTGGTGCACTTCAGAATGACTCCCAAGTTGGGGCCCCAAAGTATACTATGGGACATATTTATAAAGTAGTGAACATGACTTTCACCAAACATTCACTGATGGAAATCCAATGTCAATTAAAACACAAGCATCAGGTAGACCTGGAGTGAATGTTTGATGGATGTTAATTGCTTTTAAATATGCTTCTAAGTTTACATCTTTTCTTGCCATTTGAAAAAAAATACTGACCACTGTGACTTACCTTTACACATTATGACCTATTGGAACAGATCTGCCCTGCCTCAGCTCACAAGTGTATCTTAATGTTTATTGTGAAAAAAAATTGTGCCCAAACAGTTTTGGCTGCTATACTTGAATATGTTTTTTTTATCAAAAAACAAAACTTTATTGTGCAAAGTATATTTGACATTACAAAGTCCAGAACATATGCACTCCATTTGGTTAAAGCATTGCATTAAACTGACACACAGCATTATATTAAACAGCAGAGTAGAACAGTCTGCACTAAAAAGCCAGTTAACTACTTCAGCCCCGGAAAGTTTTACCCCCTTCCTGACCAGAGCACTTTTTGCGATTCGGCACTGCGTCGCTTTAACTGACAAGTGCGCGGTCGTGCAACGTTGTACCCAAACGAAATTTGCGTCCTTTTTTTTCCCACAATTAGAGCTTTCTTTTGGTGGTATTTGATCACCTCTGCGTCATTTCTGATCACCGCTACAAACAAAAGAAGAGCGACAATTTTGCAAAAAAACCCAAATTTCCTACTTTTTGCTAAAATACAAATCCAAAAAAAAAATATAATTTTTTTTTTTTCAACGGTTTTGGCCGATTTATATTCTTCCTCATATTTTTGGTAAAAAAATTGCAATCAGCGTTTATTGATTGGTTTGCGCAAAAGTGCCCGCGTTTACGGATGATGAGAATTCATTTCTGGGGTTTTTATTTATTTATTTTTTTTCTACTAGTAATGGTGGTGATCTGCGATTTTTAGTGGTACTGCGATATTGCAGCGGACATGTCGGACATTTTTGACACTTTTTTTGGGACCAATGACATTTATTCAGCGATCAGAAATTTAAATGTTCACTGATTACTGTATAAATGTCATTGACAGTGAAGGGGTTAACCTGCAGGGGTAGATCTAGGGGTTAAGTGTGTTCCCTGGGCGTGTTCTAACTGTGGGGGGACTGGGCTGCCATGGACATAAGAGATCTAACTGATCCCAGTGACAGGGATCTGTAGATCTCCTATGCCCCCACTAATAGAGCGGGGAACCGCCGTGTTTACATCGGCGGCTCCCCGTTCTTTGGCTGTGGCCGCTCATCGCGGCTCGTCGGCAGACATCGGGTCCGCCCAAGCCGCAGGCACACTCCTCAGGAGCATGGAGCCCCCTAGCGGCAACTTGAAGATCGCCGCGGCGATTCGCGCTAAGCGTCCACACTGCCGCCGTGAATATACGGTAGGCGGTGTGGAACCAGTTAAAGATACATGCATGTGTTAAATCAGAAATTCACAACTCTAATGTCCACAGGCATCTTCATGGACCTATGACAGTCTATACACGACCAATAATAATAAGGTCAACCGTTGCCAATCCCGGCACATCCAGCCAAGGAGCCCAAAGCTTATCAAATTTCCCAAAGCTGAAAAAAATATTTTTCCAGGCGGTGGGTATCTCCCATCTGTGCTATCCATTCTTTCAATGTGGGAGGATCAGGTGATGTCCAATGCCGTAGGACCTAGCCTGTTTAGGGGTGCCCTCTACCGGGAGGTCAGTTAACATTGTTTAGGTTCCTCTGACACCTGAACCTGAAACACCTGATTTATAGTAGTAAGAACCCTCTTCCAGCACCTGCATAACTTTGGGCAATGCCACATCAGGTGTATTAGGTCCCCATGGTCTCTGCAGCACCTTGTACAAATTGGGTTTTCTCTCACGTCCATAAGATGCAGCCTTGCTGGTGTATAGTGTACCCGCAGAAGCAAATATAGTTGTGAGAGACTTTGGGCCACATTCAGGGAGCTTTGTTTAATTGCTAATAGGGCTTCTTCCCATTGATCTTCCTCAAAGGTACCCACATCTCTCTCCCACTGGGATATCACACTCATAGGATGATCCTTAAGTAAGCTGTGCAATAGCATAGAATAGCACTGTGAGATGAACCCTTTGTAAGTGTCCACCTCATACATGTAATTAAACACCAGGGTAGGAGATTGCAACCACAGATCTGTATCACCCTGTGCTGTTATCGCATGGTAAAGCTTTATGTAATAAAAATACATCAATGCAGGGAGGCGAAACTGCTCCCGTAACTCTGCAAAGGAGCACAGCTTACCTTTGGTGAAGATAGGGTGCAAGTGGGTCACTCCGTAGAGCCTCCACCTTCCACCAGTCTTCAGTTTAACTAGTTCTGGGTAGTGTGCATTATTTCATATAGGACTGAATCTTGTAAACCCGTAACCTGTTGCAGCTGTCTGAGCTTATTCTACAGGGTGGGCCATTTATATGTATACACCTTAATAAAATGGGAATGGTTTGTGATATGAACTTCCTGTTTGTGGCACATTAGTATATGTGAGGGGGGAAACTTTTCAAGATGGGTGGTGACCATGGTGGCCATTTTGAAGTCGGCCATTTTGAATCCAACTTTTGTTGTTTCAATAGGAAGAGGATCATGTGACACATCAAACTTATTGGGAATTTCACAAGAAAAACAATGGTGTGCTTGGTTTTAACGTAACTTTATTCTTTCATGAGTTATTTACAAGTTTCTTACCACTTATAAAATGTGTTCAATGTGCTGCCCATTGTGTTGGATTGTCAATGCAACCCTCTTCTCCAACTCTTCACACACTGATAGCAGCACAGCAGGAGAAATGCTAGCACAGGCTTCCAGTATCCGTAGTTTCAGGTGCTGCGCATCTCGTATCTTCACAGCATAGACAATTGCCTTCAGATGACCCCAAAGATAAAAGTCTAAGGGGGTCAGATCGGGAGACCTTGGGGGCCATTCAACTGGCCCACGACGACCGATCCACTTTCCAGGAAACTGTTCATCTAGGAATGCTCGGACCTGACAACCATAATGTGGTGGATTCAAAATGGCCGACTTCAAAATGGCCACCATGGTCACCACCCATCTTGAAAAGTTTCCCCCCCCACATATACTAATGTGCCACAAACAGGAAGTTAATATCACCAACCATTCCCATTTTATTAAGGTGTATCCATATAAATGGCCCACCCTGTAGTTTCTTCACATGAGGGCATACGTAGGGTATGATTTATTAGATTTACAAAATGCCAGCCCCTCTAAGCCTTTCTCAATCTCCTCCATACCCACTACATGAATAATTCAACTAGTAGAGGAGTCCCTGTCCCCCTCGCCTGCACCATCAGCAGAACCCATGGAGCGTGCTATATGCTGCATTTGGGAGGCTAAATAATATAGTCATAGGTTAGGTAGGGCCAGACCCCCAGTATCTTTTGGTCTTTGGAACTGCTCCAATTTTACTCTGGGATTTTTGGACAACCAAAGAAGGGACCGAAAAATTGAGTTGACTATTCTGAACATTTTCAGAGGGGTGACTACTGGGGAATTGTGGAGTATATATAGTAATTGGGGCATAAGGATCATCTTAAGAAGGTTGGTCCGACCAGCAAGAGTCATTTTAAGTTTCAAACACACTTTTACTCTGTCCCAAAATTTAGCAAGTTTAAGTTTAGACTTATATATTGTAAGGGATGGGGGGGTCACCTGAATACCCAGGTATTTACACAAGGAACAAATTGGTATATTGTTAGTAGCCAGGGAAGGAGAGTCAGATGCCACATCTAGAGGCCTGAGGGAGGACTTAGATCAGTTTATGATCAAAACTGAGTATGTGCCGAATTCAATAATTACCGCCATGACTTCTCTAAGAGAGGAGGTAATATAACCCAGCATCAACATGGTGTCATCTGCGTATAGCATTAATTTCTCATGCAGGGACCCATATTTGGAATCAGTAATAATAATGTTGGATCGGATAAGCACTGCCATGGATTCTATGGGAAGGGCAAATAGGAGTGGGGACAAAGGGTAGCCCTGTCTAGTTCCCCTATGTAAGTCAAAGCAGGTGGATATCCTACCCGACTCCCTTATAACCACCTTTGGAGAATGATACAGTAGCTGGACCCAGGAGATGTACTCCTCCCCAAACCCAAATGTATGCATTAGTGCCAAAGGTAAGCCCACTCTACACTATCAAAGGCTTTATGCGCATCCAGTGACAACAGCACCCTAGCCCCAACATTATCTCCTGGTGATTGTAAGTTAAGAAATAGTCTACATAGGTTGAGAGATGTGGATTTTGGGGCATAAAGCCCACTTGGTCTACGTGGATGATAGATGGTATCACCTTGTTCAGCCTGAGAGCCAAGACCTTTGTTAGTATTTTAATATTGCCTTTCAATAGTGAAATGGGTCTATAGGACCCTGGGTCCAAGGGATCTTTGCCTGGTTTTAACAATAACACAATGGTGGCTTTAGACATAGATAGGGGAAGACACAGATTAGTCCTTGCTTCATTAAACACTTTAAGTAAGTAGGGTAAGATCTCAGCACCATATATCTTGTATACTTCCATAGGTAACCCATCCCTCGGCGCTTTGGAATTAGGGAACAAACTGGCCACTGCCTGTAACTCTTCTAGTGTCAGAGGGGCATCAAGCAAACTCTGTGAGGTAGCAGTGAGAGACGGTAATGGAATACTATCACTATACTGTAACAGCTTATCTTCCAGGTGAATTTGCTTAGACTGATAAAGAGTCGAGTAGAAAGTGACCAGCTCAACCATGATCAGGTCTTGTGAATTTACTATTCGGCTGTCCTGTATTCTCAGTGCTCCTATAGCAGGAGAGGCCTGATGAGAGTGTGCCAATTTAGCCAAAAGGTGGCCAGTCTGTTCCCCTCCTCATAGAATGCCAATTTGTTAAAAAAGCACTTACTCTCAGCTGCCATAAGTAGTGATGCAAGAAAGTGCCTCCTGGGCAGCCAACCACCCCTCCCAATTCATATCTGATGGATCAGCAATAAACTTTGACTCATGTTTTCGTACCAGCTGCTCCATTTGCCCACCCTGTGCTGTTGTTGCTCGTTTTATAGCCTGCACTTCAGAGATGAACCAACCTCTCAAGAAGGCCTTAGACGTTTCCCAGGAGGTACCCACCCTTGGGTGATCAGTATGCCTATGCCAGAAATCAGAGATTGGGGCTCGAATTTTACCATGGGATGGAATAAGGGGCAGCCAAAAGGCATTTCGCTTCCAAGGGGCCCTCTATAGATCAACCCTTCACTGTAACGTTAAGCTTACTAGCATTGGAGAATGATCAGACACTCCCCGGGGGCATAAGAAATATTGTGCACATACCATGCAGCCAGAGGGGTGCACAGGCACATGTCTATCCTAGACAGGGATGTATGAGACTTTGAGAAACAGAAAAACTGCTTTTCTTCGGGATGCATACCCCGCCAAGGGTCAATCCAGCCTACTTCCCTAGAGAATTTTGCTAGGGACGTGCTGCATACTCCCCACCCAGTTGGAACAGGGGGAAGCTTATCTAACTTGGGGTCTAGCCAGCAGTTAAAGTCCCCCATAATGAACAAGGGTATATCTGGGCAGCACAGCTGGTATGTCAATAGTGTTCTCAGTAGCTCACTATTGTATGGAGGGGGTATATAGAAAAAGACTAGGATACATTGCAAAGTGGATAACCAACAAGTCAAAAATACATATCTGCCCTCTGGGTCAACAGAGTGATCTTGTTCTTGGTAGTCTAGTGAGCTATGAACAAATACACTCACACCTCTCGAATACGTGGTGTGGGTGGAGAGATATGCTCTCCTGACCCATGCAAAACTAAGACAGGACAATGAGTCACTAGTGAGGTGTGTCTCCTGCAGAGCAGATCCCTGGCAAGTGTTTGCACAGGGTAGTGGATACCATAGTGCTTTTAAGTGGGTCATTTAGCCCACAGACATTCCATGAAACCACTGATACAGTACTCATGATATTACAAAAAGAACATGTAAAGAAGCAGGGTGAGACTTATGCATATACGTGAAGCCAAGGATAATAAGAAATAATGTGTGAAACCCATGGAGAGGCGTATTGGTCAACTGTTCATGAAGGTGTAACATACATACGGCACAGGTCTCCCATGTATCCATATCAGAAAGGTGCAATGTTCCCGAAAAGTGACAAAAAGGAACAGTACAAAGGGGCGTAACTGTGATCCCCCAATGATAAAATGACATTGTGACATAAACTGAACAGGGTGGGAATTTGTGCCCACCAATTTCCAATATCATCACATAGAGGCCTGTGTAGGTATCCAGAATGAGAAACAATCAAACAAGTCTGGAGGACAGCCGATCTCCCCTGCCATCTGGAATGAGGCATACTAGAAAAACAACAAGACATGACTACCATTGAAGCTGTTGCTTGATGAAGTGGACTGATAGTCTTCGCTCTTTGTTAAACATAAATGGATGTTTCCAGTGACACTCCTAGATCTTGATCAGGTGTAACCGTGATTGGGCAGAGAACACATAAGAATATAGTGAAAGATCAAATAAGACATCTCAGTTATCTTCCTACGGGGGTCTTGGGGGCTGCCGAAAGGCATGCTCATTAACATCCAACCATGTAGAAGCCACCGCAGCTTTTTAAAAAAAGTGGGTCTGCCCCCAGGCTGTAATGCGAAGTTTAGGATACAACATGGCGTATGAGGCCTTTGTAGGCGTTGTTTAACTGCTGTAAATTTTGTCCAACTTTTCTGCAGAGAAGTCTTAGTGTAAAACAAGACTCGCACCTCAATAAATTAAATCTTCCAACATTCCCGAGCAAGGCGCAGGGCAAATTCGTTGTCCCTATAGTTCAAGAGGCGAGCCAACATAATGCGTGGCGGACAGCCTGGTTGTAATGGGCACGGGGGGACTCTATGCACTCTTGGCACAGTATACAGAGAGGTGAAGGCTTCCTTGCCAAAGATTTCCACCAACCATCTTTCCACAAATTCAGTGGGATCCCTGCCCTCCACCTTCTCTGACAGACCCACTATATGGATATTATTCTGCCTGATGTGGTTTTCAATGTCCTCAGCTCTCTCTGTGGCTTTGGCAAGTCTAGCAGTTGATTGCGACTCCCTGATGATTGGGGCAGTTTTTCCTCAAGGTCACTGATCCGGCTCTCGGCTGCAGTTGTCCCTTCCCTAACTTTCTGTAGATCTTGTCTAATCGGGACCACTGTCTCCTTCAATCCCCCAAACTGGTGCTGCATGTCCCCTGTCTCTTCCTATTCCACATCTGATGCCTCTGGGTAAAATGCAAGCTCCTCATCTCCCCCGCTCTCTCCCAGCCCAGCAAGCATTTGAGCATAGAAGCGCATATCACGCTGCTGGTCTTTAGAAGCTGACTTACGAGGTTTAAGCTCTTTACTCACAGAGTCTTTCTTTTCAGTCCCGCGCGATCTCCCCTGTGCAAGGGCTACGGCGCCATATTGGGACTCATGATGTGAGGCATCCTCCTTGTTTTTGCGGGTCAACATAGTGCAAATTGTAGCAGTAGACCCTCCAGGGATGTCACAATGCTTCTTGTCATTATGTTATGAAGCGTCACTGTGACAATTCACTTTTATTTTCAATGAAACAAACCAGCTGCCTTGTGTTTAAGGTCTCTTCAATCCACTCTTAGAACTGCCCGGTTGCTAATCTATTTTTTGGAATTTTGTTTAACATGGCAAAACACCTGCGTTGTTTGTGTTTCCATGAATGGCTGTGATCTGAGCTGTTATTGAACAAATCACCATGTGATTATTGTGAACCAATCATAGCCATCACAAAACTACAAGCTTCTATGCTGATGCTCAGTGCCCAGGTATATTTCACTGTTGTTATCATTAAAAAAAGACCTTTCAATAAAATAATTGCCAACAACAATTAGGAATTATGCCCCCTGAAAAAAGCACTTGTAAGATCCTAGCCAACAGACTGAAACCTTTTTGGCTGGTCTTATTAACCACTTCAGCTCCAGGAGGTTTACCCCCCTTCCTGACCAGGCCATTTTTTGCAATATGGCATTGCGTTGCTTTAACTGTCAATTGTGTGGTCGTGCGACGCTGTACCCAAATAAAATGTATGTCCTTTTTTCCCCACAAATAGAGCTTTCTTTTGCTGGTATTTGATGACAGCTGCAGTTTTTATCTTTTGCGCTAAAAACAAAAAAACAGCGACAATTTTGAATAAAAAACAATATTCCCTACTTTATGCTATAAAACATTCCCAATAAAAAATGTAAAAAATCAAATTTCTTCATTAGTTGAGGCCAATATGTATTCTGCTACATATTTTTGGTGATCAAAGGGTTAAGTGTATCCTAGGAAGGTGCTTTCTAACTGTATGGGGGACTGCTACACTGGAGGAATACAGAGATCATGTTTCACCTTAGCTGAAACACAAGATCTCTATTTTCCTCACTGACAGATCAGCGGTGTGCCTTGTTTACATAGGCACACCGCTGCTCCGTCTCTCCTGAGAACGATCGGTGAGATGCGACGACTGCTGTGTCCAATCACAGTGGGAGCGGTGCTCCAGAGGCGTGCGCGCCCCCTACACGCGTGCACAAAATCACGTTCAGGTACATGATTTTGTGCAGCCGGGCCACCCTGCTGCAGTATATGTACGTGAGGAGGTCCGGAACTGGTTAAAAAGAATCAAGTAGAGTTTGTTCCTCGGATGCAGGCCAGCAATAGAATACGACGTGCCATCCATTTACCACATATAGCCAAACAGCGGTACATTAAGCTAATATTTCTTTCTTTAGACATACCAAAGACTTTTGACACCCTTTTATGGCCATACCTGACCTTAGTCCTACAGCATTTTGGGTTTGGTTCATCTGCAATGGATTTTAGCACTTTACAGTGTTCCCAATGCTAAGTTGAGACATTATGGGTTTGAATCTTCTTTGTTTCCAATTCAGAGAGGTACCAGGCAAAGTTGCCTCCTACCTTTATTGTTTGTATTCACTATTGAGCCTTTAGCTGAGGCTATACATTGCCATATTCATATTAGAGGCTTGGAGGTTGCAGGTTCTTCCCATAAGATCTCGCTTTTTGCAGATGACAATTTATTGTCTGTTACTTCCCCCCCCTATCCTTGCCAAACCTCTTTCAATTCCTAGATAGCTATGCCTCCCTTTCAGTCTTACATGTTAACCTTACTAAATTTGAAGCCATGCAGGTAACCCTTTCAGCACCCACCATCGATGCTGCTTTTTCTTTCCAATGGTCTTCTAATTTATCATATCTGGGTATCCGCTTAACTCCAACACACAACTCTACCCCAGGCTAACAACCCTCACCTACTTGAATCATGGTCTTATTTCCCACTATCATGGTTCGGCAGAAATAATGCTGCCCGGATGACTTCCTTGTTATTGTACTCCTTTCGAGTTCTTCCAGTTCCCATTATTTCCCACATACTCCAAATCCATCAGTGGAGAATCCTACACTTTATTTGGGTTTCCTCTCGGTCTCATATACATACAAATAGAACACCCCCTTTGTTTGTGGGACTTTGGAGGTGGTGGCACAGAAAACACTTAAACCTCAGATTTGTCTAAACAGGCATATTTATTGCACATAAATCCATTAGTAAAATTGCATACAAAAGAGAAATAGAAACATTTGTATGTGTTACTATTAGTGTTGAGCGAACCCGGACTGTAACGTTCGGGTCCGTACCGAACTTTCGGGTGTCCGGAGCACGGACCCGGACATTTCAAAAATCTTTCGGGTTCGGTCCGGGGTTCTGCTATTTTACTCCACATGTTGAGAAGCTGCAGGGCAGCCAATCAACAAGTGTTTCACTGGTTTGCCCTTAGAAGCCATCACAGCCATGCCTACTAATGGCATGGCTGTGATTGGCCAGTGCATCATGTGACCCAGCCTCTTTATAAGCTGGAGTCACAGTGCTGCAGTAACATACTCCTTGGGTTAGTGTAGGGAAAGGAAGCTGAAAGCGTGAGGGAGAGATTAGAGACATTTTAAGACCTGATCCTGCATCCTGAGATAGATTACTTTACTACTGCTGTCTGTGCTGTTGCTCTGAGGACAGATAGCAGAAATTAGAGATTTTATATACCGCTGCTTTGAGTTGCAGATCAAACTCTGCATAAAACAACAATCGCTACGATCGTGCTCAACGATCAGATTGTTGGACTAATTTGAGATTTCAAATACCGCTGCTTTGAGTTGCAGATCAAACTCTGCATAAAACAACGATCGCCACGATCGTGCTCAACGATCAGATTGTTGGGGGAATTTGAGATTTCAAATACTGCTGCTTAGAGTTGGAGATTGCAGATTAAACTCTGTCTAACTAAACAATTGTACGTTCGTACACAACGATCAGATTGTGCGATCGTACACAACGATCATATTGTGGGAGTAATTTGAGATTTCACATACTGCTGCTTTGAGTGATCTGACTGCACTAGGTAGAGGCTTCTGCTTAGAGGGACAGATTCTTGTTCCAAAACCATTGCTTACTCCTATAGGGCCAACTGTTGCTGTAAGTGACACATTATTTTTCAAAAATCATCTCCTAGTTCAAAAGGGAGAGTTTCCAGGTGTTGCTTAGAGGGACAGATTCTTGTTCCAAAACCATTGCCTACTCCTATAGGGCCAGCTGTTGCTGTAAGTGACACATTATTTTTCAAAAATCATCTCCTAGTTCTAAAGGGAGAGTTTCCAGGTGTTGCTAAGAGGGACAGATTCTTGTTCCAAAACCATTGCCTACTCCTATAGGGCCAGCTGTTGCTGTAAGTGACACATTATTTTTCAAAAATCATCTCCTAGTTCTAAAGGGAGAGTTTCCAGGTGTTGCTAAGAGGGACAGATTCTTGTTCCAAAACCATTGCCTACTCCTATAGGGCCAGCTGTCCTCTACTAAAAACTTTTTATTACACAGTGAATGTCGTTGTCGACCGGGATATC
>BLSH010412879.1:0-11269 GCA_018402905.1 Glandirana rugosa | reverse complement strand
GGATGTCTTTATATATTCTCATACATTTTCAATTACTTTTCACTATCTTATAGACTCCGTTAATTCTTAAAAGCTATAGATGAATCAGAGTATTGTTTATTGTGAATATTACTATACTATAACCTCCCATCTACCTTGCTTAAAGTGGATGTAAACCCTTGCATATACCCAGTGAAGTGAACAGCCTCAGATGATACACAGAGATGAAACAAATCTCCCTACATAAGTTTTACATGTACAGTATCTAACAAAAGCGAGTACACCCCTCACATTTTTGTAAATATTTTATTATATGTTTTCACGTGACAACACTGAAGAAATGACAGATTGCTACAAAGTAGTGAGTGTACAGCTTGTATAACAGTGTAAATTTGCTGTCCCCTCAAAAGAACTCAACACACAGCCATTAATGTTCAAACCACTGGCAACAAAAGTGAGTACACCCCTAAGTGAAAATGTCCAAATTGGGACCAATTAGCCATTTTCCCCACTGGTGATATGTTAGTGTTACAAGGTCTCAGGTGTGAATGGGGAGCAGGTGTGTTAAATTTGGTGTTATCGCTCTCACTCTCTTATACTGGTCATTGGAAGTTCAACATGGCACCTCATGGCAAAGACCTCTCTGAGGATCTGAAAAAAAGAATTGTTGCTCTCCATAAAGATGGCCTAGGCTATAAGAAGATTGCCAAGACCCTTAAGTTGAGCTGCAGCACGGTGGAAAAGACCATTCAACGGTTTAACAGGACAGGTTCCACTCAGAACAGGCCTCACCACAGTCAACCAAAGAAGTTAAGTGCACGTGCTCAGCATCATATCCAGAGGTTGTCTTTTGGAAATAGACTTATGATTGCTGCCAGCATTGCTGCAGAGGTTGAAGGGGTGGGGGTCAGCCTGTCAGTGCTCAGACCATACGCCGCACACTGCATCAAATTGGTCTGCATGGCCCTCGTCCTAGAAGGAAGCCACTTCTAAAGATGATGCACAAGAAAGCCTTGCCAGTTTGCTGAAGACAAGCAGACTAAGGACATGGATTACTGGTAGAGCTGAACGGACACCTGGATGTCTGGGTTCGGTGAGTTCGGCAGAATCTCGTGAAACCATTCAGGTTCGGCACCGAACTCGATCCGAACTTGACCCCAGACACCGTACCCCATTGAAGTCAATGGTGACCCAAACTTTTGGGCACAAAAATGGCTGTAAAAAAGTCATGGAAAGGGCTAGAAGGCTGCAAAAGGAAACAAAATGGGGGTACGAGTAGGACAAGTGCCCTGCAAACAAATGTGGATAGGGATATAGCACAAGGCGAAGGCGGAGGAGGAAGAGGTGGCCAACGCAGCTGTGGCACTGCCAGCACCTCAGAAGGCAGGGTCAGCATGGCCAAAATGTGGAAAAGCTTTGTCAGCAGCCCGCCACAGCAAACAGCACCACCAGCTGATAGGCAACGTCTTAGCAGGAGGCAGCATTTCAGCAACATGGTGGAACAGTACAGTATGTGTGCACACACCTACATGTACTGACTGATGGGTCTGCCCCATTCAACTTCTGGGTCTCCAAATTGTGCACCTGGCCTGAGCTTGCCCTTTATGCCTTGGAGGTGCTGGCCTGCCCTGCAGCCAGTGTATTGTTTGAACGTGTGTGTAGCATGGCAGGGGGCGTTATCACAGAAAAGCGCAGCAGCCTGTCCACAGCCAACGTGGACAAGCTAACGTTTATTAAAATGAACCAGGCATGGATCCCACAAGACTTGTCTGTACCTTGTGCAGAATAGACATTTAGACCGGCCTCACTAAGACATTGGTGTACTTGTTTTTTTTAATATGTCTCAATATTTTGGGGGCTACCCCAATTAGAAAAAAAAACAAACAAACAAATAATAGTGCTGGCTACCTCCTCCTTCTCCTCCACCATCGCCACTTCCACCTACACTACCATGGTCACGGCCTAGTCAACCTCTAGGCTCCTACTCCACATCCACCTCCTCCTCCCATTTTTTTTTTTTTGTGATTTTAAGTTATTTCCCTATCCACATTTGTTTGTAGTCCTACTCCTTACCCCATTTTGCTTCCTTTTGCAGCCCTCTAGCCCTTTCCAGGACTTTTTTACAGCCATTTTTGTGCCCAAAAGTTCGGGTCACCATTGACTTCAATGGGATTTGGGGTCCGGGGTAAAGTTCGGGTCAAGTTCGGTACCGAACCCCAACTTTTCCGCGAAGTTCGGCCGAACCAGATGAACCGAAACATCCAGGTGTCCGATCAACTCTAGTTATAAACAAATGTAACCAATAATGTGTTTTAACAGTAAAATGAATGCTGGGCCTTAAAAGTCCCATGCCAGTACCATACAGTAATTCTAATATTAGTTCTAATTTTAGGGATGTGGCACTTAAAAATATATAAACTTTGATTGGGTTTACTTTTCACTTCTGTCACCTGATACCTGAACTTTTTCATACTCTAGTTTAGGAATAAGCCAAACTACCTAAGTTTGGTTAGAGCAGGGCTCTGTGAACTTCAAAGAAGTTTGGATTCTGAACCCAAATCCCAATTAAATTAATAGGAGCCAAATCTGTTAAATTTAAAATACAAATTTTCTGGGTTAATAGGCAAGGAGGTGTAAAAAATAGCATGGGGTGTGGAAACTGCCTTGTGAAACACGTACCAATGCAAAAAAAAAAAAAATGTAAACAGTTTGGTCAGGGGCAGTGATTTTCAAATGCTTAAAGTGTAACTCCACTTTTGTTGAGAAAAAACATTCCCCCCTTGTGTGATCTATGTACATTGCAAGGATAATAACAACCTTTGTTGCAGATTCCTACCTTTTGTTATTCTGAAGAAATCCCTCTGTGTTTGTGCCTCTGTATTGAGTGGGCCTAATGGGAGTAGCTTCATAATTATCAATCAAGTGTGCAGCTGGGGAGCACTAATGAGGAAAGCTACTGGGCCTGCACCCCTTTAGACATGCTCCTATTAAAAGTTTCTCTTCAAAAATTACATTTTTTGTTGCAGGGGATGTCTGAAATCTGACTTGTATCTCAGGCAGACTTCTGAGAAAATTGGTGAGCCAATCACACAAGCAGGAAATGATGTTTCTGGGGAGTGGTCAGTACGCACTCCGTGTACAGAACAACTCCAGGTAGCCATATTGCAATGCATTCTCAGAAAATTACAGCGGCTGCAGATTGAAAAGGAAAAGTAATTTTTAATAACATTCAATTATAATATGACTTGCATCGCAATAGTACACGCTATATTATTTTGTCTTTATTTGCTATTTTTTTCCCCACTAAAGTGGAGTTGCCCTTTAACTTGAAATAATAAAAATGTCAAATTCCTTTACATAACATGCCTGGGGTGCCCTAATTCTGACTGTGAAAGGACACATCTCTGATGTACAGAAAATGCTGTAGCAGCACTGACATTTACAAAGGAAAAACTATTTAACCGCTTCCCCACCGCGCGCAGTATATTTACTGCGGCGGCGTGGATGCGTCCCGCGAATCGCCGTAAATAGGCAGCGAGTCACGCAGGTGCAGCTAGGGGGCGGCGCACACCACCGGCGGCGCACTCTCGTGCCCGACACACTCCGGAGGAGTGTGCCCGCAGCTTGGGCGGACCCGATGTCCGCCGGCGAACTGCGATGAGCTGCCAGAGCCAAAGAGCACGGGAACCGCTAATGTAAACATGCCGGTTCCCCGCTCTGTCAACGGGGACATAAGAGATCTACTGATCCCTGTCACTGGGATCAGTTAGATCTCTTATGCCCATACCAGCCCAGCCCCCCCCCCCCCAGTTAGAACATGCCTAGGGAACACAGTTAACTCCTAGATCACCCCCTGCAGGTTAACCCCTTCACTGCCAATGACATTTATAAAGTAATCAGTGGACATTTAAATTTCTGATCGCTGTATAAATGTCATTGGTCCCAAAAAAGTGTCAAAAATGTCCGACATGTCTGCCCCAATATCTCAGTACCGCTAAAAATCACAGATTGCTGCCATTACTAGTAAAAAATAAAAAAAAAATAAAAACCCCAGAAATGAATTCTCATCATCCGTAAACACAGCAACTTTTGCGCAAACCAATCAATAAACGCCGATTGAGATTTTTTTTACCAAAAATATGAGGAAGAATATAAATCTGCAAAAACAGATGAAAACATTTTTTTTTATATTTTTTTTGGATTTGAATTTTAGCAAAAAGTAAGAAATATTGTTTTTTTTTGCAAAATTGTCCCTTTCTTTGTTTATAGCTGCAATCAGAAATTACGCAGTGGTGATCAAATACTATCAAAAGAAAGCTCTATTTGTGGGAAAAAAGGACGCAAATTTAGTTTGGGTACAACGTCGCACGACTGCGCAACTGTCAGTTAAAGCGACACAGTGCCGAATCACAAAAAGTGCTGTGGTCCTAACCTGGGAAATCCTTCTGGGGCTGAAGTGGTTAAAATTGCTAGCAAATGACATATTATTCCCTGCTTCTTTAAAAAAAAAATAACAAAAAAAACAGCATACAGATCACCCATGAGTCTGCTAAGTATTTTGGGGGATCTTTGGAGGAGTTTGTGCTCTGTTTTTTTTTTGCAAATATTACTTTTGCTGTAGCACATCCTACAGTGTGTGGCTTTTACTGCACTGCATCAATGGCACAGAAAAAAAGAAAAATTGTTTAGTTAATAATATCAGGAATATCTTTATTAGAGTCCTTTGTGAGATATAATGACCTTCCCTTCAAAATCTGAAAATTGCAACAGGGTTCAATTGCTTTTAGCTATACCTTTGCTATTGCTTATCAGGTATTCATGATGCAAGCCACAAAGTTGTGTTTACCCCTACACTGATGGGGGGAATAAGCGCAAATAGGCAGAAATCTACCTACATTTTTTCTGCTTGGAAAGGTTTATAAAGGGCTTTTTTACGCTTTGAATTTGCAAAATTGAAGCATTACATTTTTTCCATAAAGAATTTTGAGAGACAGATATTTTAGGTATTATTGCCTTTATTTCAATAAATAATATGTTGGGCTTGCCACATTTTGCTGGTTGGAAGCTGAAAAGTGGAAGATTTGAGCGGAGAGGCAAGGCCGTACACACGATGCGAAAATCTGATGGGAATTTTCGTTCGATAGGTTGTCATTCAAAATTCTTACCGTTAGTATGCTCCTTTCGACAGCCGATTTGTTTTTTTTGTCAGACAAAAGCTGGATGTGCAGACTAGTCAATTTTTGTCTGTTGACAGGGCCAAGTCCGATTTTTGGATGGTGTGTACAGAAATCCAACACACAAAAGTTGAAAGTACAAACACGCATGTTTGGAATCCAGGAATGACCCGGAAGTGTTTGGTCGTGTAAACTGGCGATCGTAATTCACAATTAACATTCGTGAAGCGGCAGCTGAAATAGCAAAATCCGGCGCACATTATTATCTTCTTGAATGTGATAATAATATGAAATTACTGGAAGGGGCCCAAAGGGTGAAGCACAAAAAATGAACTTCTTCCTTATATGCTCGTACTATGTCACTACGATCGCCTTTGTCGAAGGACAATTTTGTATCGTCAGTACTCTGTACAATATCACGGACAGCTGCTTTTCACAAGAATCAGAAGTGCGGTCATACGACAATCGAACCGTGTGTACGAGGCTTTAGCCCTGTACTCTCTTTGGTTCCAAAACTGAAGAAAAACCTTGCACACTTTCAATTCAATCTATGATGAGAGTCGGCCTGAAGATTCTCCTAGGTTTCACAGTGTAGTACTATCTTGGATTTACTAAAACTGTTAAAAATCCTCCCCTTAGTAATAAACATTGCAGAACCAGCAGGAGTAAGGACATATTTTTTTTAACAAAATATTGGTGGCAAAATATTTGATTTCTGCACTAAATGCCCGTACACACGGTACAATAATTGGCCAACAACGGTCGTCCAACCCAGGAATGACCCGGAAGTGTTCAGTCGTGTAAACTGGCGATCTTAATTCACATTTAACAATAGAAAAAGTGAAATGCAGTGCACATTCTCATCTTCTTTAATGTGATCATAATGAACCTGCTTTGCTAGTGATACTGATGTCTTTGTTACGAACGTAATTAAAGACATTTGTTCTGTAGTGATATAAATATTATTCCCAATATTCTTGTTGTCTAATTATTTTTGGAGGTTATCACAATACCATTATCCATGAGTTTTTCATATACAAAAACAAACTATCTTGGCAATTGTTATTTATTTTATGTAACTGCCTACTTTAAACCTGTCATTAGAATAAAAACAACATAGGCAAGTATTCTTCTTCACATGACTTTTTATTGTGATGAAAAAATCAAGCATCTAAATTAAATTAGGCATGCTATCTGTCAACCAAAAAATATAACTGAAAGAAAAAATGCATTATATGCAGAAAATGCAGAAACTAACAAAAATAAAAGAAAATATTACACAAAAAATACAGACATTAATAGAATTTATAAATGGGGGTAGTGGGGATAATCCCCAGACCATGGGTGTTGGTGGGGGTCATGTAGCTGATATTGCCACTGACCGGCATGCTGCTGTGGTGGGTGGGGTGGCTGTGGAGGTGGTGGGTGGGGTGGGTGGAGTGGCTGTGGAGGTGGAGGCACATACTCAGAGATCTGAGTATTGTCTGTAATCTGGCCCTCTCTCCCCCCCTTGTTAAGCAGCTGGATCATCAGCTCCTCACACCTGCCTCTAGTATGGGGTCATGAGGTGCAGCTTGCTGGCTGCCAGAGATGCAAATGATTCAGTCTCATCAGGGTCCCTCTGGAGCATCGTTGAGGCCTGGCTCAGAAAAGCTGAGGCTGTCTCCTCCAGGTTTCTTGTCTTGCGGGCCATTTTTGCAGCAGGACATAGTAGGGGTATCTGGGACTCCACCGCCTGCGAACTTCCAACTGGCTCCTCCAGATTGACACTTTCCTGTGTATGAAAATGTGACATTATTAGAATATCTTGGTTTGTGTGGGTCATCAATCAAACCAAATTTACATTTTCTCACTGTTGCTAATTGAATATGTAGAAATAGAAAAGACTATCATTTTGGCAAGAGCATTTGGCTTTATCCGTGAAATCATTTTGGTCCCAACTGTGTTTTGATATGGAAACAACTTTGTTAAGGCTCAAATATTTAGGCAATAATGTTTAGTTATCATCAATGTGTTTTTTTTTTGACAATATGTTCGGCAACGCTGTGTCAAGATGGGATCCTCCACAACTTCATCTTCAGGTTTAGGAGCTGTAGCCTCAGCAGAGGTAGAAGGCAGGGTGGAAAGAGATGGCCTGGGGTCAGTCTGCTCAGTGAGAAACCACAGGCTGTCGAGGTACCATAGCCTGGGGACATAGACGTCATCTGCTGCAGCTCCTGGCCTCTCAGATTCATGGATCTTATTCAGCTCCCTCTTAACCCCTTGCCGACCGCCGATCGGCATTTGACGGCGGCAAGGTGGCTCGTGAGCGCAAATCGCCGTCATATGACGGCGGCCGCGCTCACTGTGTTCGGGGAGGGCCGGGGAGCGGGTGCGGCGGCTTCGATTGCCGCCGGCCACCCGCGATGCCCCCCCCGGAGTGAAAGAGCGGAGGTCCGTGTATGTAAACACGGACCTCCGCTCTGTGTGAGGGGGAAGGGCTGTGATCACAGCCTTCCTTTAAGTGAAGGCTGTGACCACTTCCCTTCCCCAGATAGGCAAGCCCCCCTACAGTTAGAACACGCCCAGGGAACATAGTTAACCCTTAGCGCGCCCCCTGCAGGTTAACCCCTTCACTGCCAATGGCATTTACACAGTAATCAGTGCATTTTTATAGCACTGATCGCTGTATAAATGCCAATGGTCCCAAAAAAGTGTCAAAATAGTCCGACATGTCCGCTGAAATATCGCAGTACCGCAAAAAATCGCAGATCGCCGCCATTACTAGTAAAAAAAAAAAAAAAAAAAACCCCAAAAATGAATTCTCATCATCTGTAAACGAGACCACTTTTGCGCAAACCAATCAATAAACGCCGATTGCGGTTTTTTTTATCGCAAATATGAGGAAGAATATAAATCGGCCAAAAACGGTGAAAAAAAATGAATGTTTTTTTATATTTTTTTGGGGGATTTGTATTCTAGCAAAAAGTTTTTTTTTTTGCAAAATTGTCACTCTTCTTTTGTTTATAGCGGCAATCAGAAATGACGCAGAGGGGATCAAATACCACCAAAAGAAAGCTCTGTTTGTGGGAAAAAAAGGACGCAAATTTCGTTTGGGTACAACGTCGCACGACCGCGCAATTGTCAGTTAAAGCGACGCATCGCCGAATCGCAAAAAGGGCTCCGGTCCTAAAGCAGCAAATCCTTCCGGGGCTGAAGTGGTTAAATGTGCTCCTGAGGTTGGCAATTTTCTGATACACATATTTATAGTCAGTATCAGAGTTAACTGTTTTACACAGCTCTGCCAGTTTGTCCAATGCTGCCCGCCTTAGTTTTTTATTTGAGTTTTCTTTGTTTTTGACCCTTCAGAGACATGGCAGCTGGAGGTACTGGCCAATGAAGTGGGGTAGAAACTCTGGTGAGGTAAACCTATCACTCATGATGCCTGCAAGACACAAAACAAGACAAAGCATAATGCAAGTTCATCTGGCTTACCCATAAGCTGGACCCAATATAGGCCTCAATCTAAACAGTAGAGCACATTAATCCTCCATCTAGGCCCCAATCTAAGCAATAGAGCCCATTAACCCCCCATATAGTCTCCAATCTAAGCAGTAGAGCCCATTAACCCCCCATATAGGCCCCAATCTAAGCAGTAGAGCCCATTAACTCCCCCACAGTACAGTATGAACAATATAAGTTGTTAATGTTTTTAGACATTCATTTATATTTTTTACGTATTGTCTTTTTAAACTTTCAACAGGGAAAATTAAAAAAAGGATGCTCCAGGCAAGCCACGGCAAGGGACGAAGGGAAGCTCCCCTCCCATCCCTCGGCCACCAACAGTGGAGGAAACAAGGCCACCTTCCCTAAAAAAAGGTAAGTGCAAAATGAAACCAACAAACACGTAGCCACAGACAGGGGTGTTGTCTAGGTAGTCAAAAGGGCAGGGACTTCAAGCAGAAATTAAGGGTCAATCTATGTTTTCACCTTGAGAACTGGAGTTACTAAACATTGCCCTAACTAATGTGAATGGCAATTTCGCTATTTTTTTATACCATCTATATACCCTCTCGGGGTCTGAGCTGACACATTTTGGGCGTGCAAAACCACTTTCTCCAAGCTACTCGAGCTATGAGGAAGGGGGGGTTGAACCCCCAAAATGCGTCACTTGATACCCCGTGATGGTATATAGCACATATTTACACACTTTGGGGGCTTCCAAATGTTGCTGTTTGTAAGTAAACACCTTTTAGGAATGGGATCATGGCCCAAATCTCATTATTAAGCCACTAGGTGCACGTCGCTTGAAGTTTTGAGTTTTAGGGAGGTGAGATCAGACCACCCCATCTGAGGAAGGCAGCATCCACACAGTCTTGGGATACTGATGTCTTGATTTGACTTAACTTGAACACCAACATTGGAAGTGACTGACTTTTTATGTGTATGTAAAGGTTTTACACATACCTGGATACCCAAACAAATCTCAAAAATATGGAAATACATACATGTTATACACAAAGATGTTTCTTGGTTTAAGCACCTTACAATGCACCTGTGAATATGCTTGGAGTAAAAAGATTTGTACTAAACAGTGTATGGCTTCTTATTTCCTTGCTCGATACCTGCTAAGTTTAGCTGGAAAATGTATAATTAGTTGTAAAGGCATAATGTTTTTGTTCTTCATGCATTCCATGCATAAAGAACAAAAACATTGTATGTAGCAGACCCCCAGCAAACCATAATACTTAGGTGAAGAGGATATTGTCACCTCATGTAGAAATTAAGGTAACATTTCCCTATTGGAGCAAGTGTTTTTTACAAATGAACATTTTGGAACATATCTTATACATTGAAGAAGGATAGACAACAGCAATTCAACTGAATTTGTTATTTATAATCCAAAATTATAATCAGGAATAAATTCCTGCCAAGACACTGCCCCTCTCCCCACAAAATATTCAAGGTATTTCTGCCTTAAATCCCATGCATTTTGGGAGGGCAACCCAGCATGGGCATTCTCAATGTCTGCTATCGCATACAAAGAAGGATGTCTTTCAGCCACTGTACTAGGACCTGGCACTGCAGGGTCCATGTCACTTGGTAGGGAGGTGATGTAGCTGCTAGCAATTTTACGTAGAAAATTGTGGAGGATGCAGAAGCACATGACAACATGATTGATCTTGTATAATGCCAGGTTGATTGGTATCAAAAACAGTCAGAATTGATTTGACAATATGCCAAAGGCATTCTCCACCACCTTTCTGGCATGAGAGAGCCTGTAATTGAAGATTCTCTTCTTAGGTGTGAGCTTGCACATAGGAAAAGGCTTCATGAGATGGTCCCCTAGAGCAAAGGCATCATCTGTCACAAATACAAAATTGAGGCCTTCAACATTTTGGTCAGCAGTTGGCAAGTTTAGGGTGTCATTCAGGAGCCGCCTCTCTCTGCATAATTACTCCTCTATCAGAGTTGAGCCCGTTCTTCCCAACGTCCAAATAAAGGAACTTGTAATTAGCAGACACAACAGCGAGTATCACTATGCTGCAAAAGCCTTTATAGTTAAAATAATAAGAGCCAGAGTTGGCTGGTGGGACAATCCTCACGTGCTTGCCATCAATAGCACCCCTACAGTTGGGAAAACCCCATTGGTGCAGAAATTTACCTGCAACTTTCTGTAATTGCTCTGGGTTAGAAGAAAACTGTGGAGAAAAGCAAAAAAAAACACAAAATTTCTACTTCAGCACATAACATTGCAATCATATTTGACACAAAAATACTTTTACAACATAAGGATAGACTTAAAAGAGGATTTAAAGACCAAAGTGTAAGGTCAACTTAGCAACTTCAGCACCCTCCCTGGTGCCCCATTTGCCAAATTTCAGGGGGGGAGAGGTAATAGGTAGATGTTTTGGACAGGTAACCCTCTCCAGTTCCATGACAGCATGCTACAGGAATAATGGTTGGTAGTTTGGCCACTCCCTCCTCTATTACCAGCCCAGTGGACAGGTAAGAAGTGTCATAATTAGAGTGGAGCGAACCTCTGGAAGTTCGGGTTCTGCTGGTCCGTCCGAACTTCGGGACAAAGTCCGGGTCCGGGTCCGGACGGAACCCGAACGATCGCACGGACAACGAAC
>BLSH010412844.1:39967-56469 GCA_018402905.1 Glandirana rugosa | reverse complement strand
CCCCCCCCCCCCCCCCCATCCATACCGGGCCCTTCTAGTCTGGCGTGGATTTTGAGGGGAGCCTCACACCAAAATGTAAAAATAAATGGGGTGGGGTCCCTCCCCAAAATCTGTGCCAGACCCTCATCCTAGCATGCAGCCCGTCAGGTCAAGAAAGAGGTGGAGCGCCCCCCCGAACCATACCAGGCCACATGACCTCAACATGGGAGGGTGCTTTGGGGCAGGGGGGCTCTGCCCCACCAAAGCACCTCGTCCCCAAGGGCCTCTTCCCCACAACCCTGTTCGGTGGTTGTGGGGGATTGCAGGCGGAGGGTTTATCAGAATCTGGAAACCCCCTTTAAGAAGGGGGGCGCCAGGTCCCGGACACCACCCCTATGTAAATGAGTATGGGCAGAGACGTAACTAGAACCTTCAGGGCCCCGGTGCAGGAAATTATGAAGGGCCCCCTGACCCCTGGCCAGGGCCCTTCCCTCTTCCCACTGATCCTGGGGCCCTTTACTCCTATCGTGGGTCCCTTTATTGCGGTACTGCAGTGGGGCCCTTTCACAAGTTCTGCAGCAGGCCCCAGGGGGACCAGGGAAGCACACAGGGGCCCTGGGAACAGCAGAAGACAAGTAAACTGGATAGATAAAAATGGAGGAGATTGGGTCCTCTAAATGCCACCCCGCCATCCCTCCTATTCAGGTGTACAAGGGAGGCACATGGGCCCCCTGGACCATGGGGCCCGGTTGCAATTGCAACCCCTATCGTTACGCCCCTGAGTATGGGGTACATAGTACCCATTCACCAAAAAAAGGTGTAGTGTAAAAAATGACAGTTGGCAGTCCTTTAGTCCTTTACTTAAAAAAACAAACATTTAAAAAATGTCCCCCAAAGTAAATCCATCGTCAATCACAACGCCCACCGCCACCGCCGACCCGAAAAAAGAAAAAAAAAATGGTTCACTCCTGCCAAAGGCTCCCGCCGCCAGCCAATTCTTAAATAACTAAGGGGTGGGGTCATCAACTGAAGTCACCGCCCCCTAGTGATGTCATCGGCCAGGGACATGCCTACTGTCATTTTTTTACACTGCGCCTTTTTTTGGTGACTGAGGAGGGGTACTATGTGGGGGTCGGATCTGAAGACCCCCTTGTTGTAGGGGGCTTCCAGACTCCGACAAGCCCTCTGCTCGCAGACCCCCACAACCACCCGTCAGGGTTGTCCGGAAGAGACCCTCGTCCCCTTTCCTGACCTTCCGGGCTACATGCTTGAATTAGGGTCTGGTATTGATTTTGGGGGGACCCTATGCCTTTTTTTAAAAATTTTGGCTTGGGGTTCCCCTCAGAATCCATACCAGACTCAAAGGGCGAGGTACAGATGGGGGGGGGGGGGCACAACATTTTTTTTCCAATTTTTTATTGCCCTCAATTCTTGTTCTTACATTCAGCTGTCAGCAGGGAACCCCCCTGACAGCTGATGGGTCATCGGTTGTTAAGGACATGGCGGCTGGCTTCCCGGGCTGCTACTTAACAACCAGCTATTCACAGTTTGTTATGAAGAAAAACAACGCATGCATGTAAAAACGCATCAAAAACGCAACACTAGCGATTTTGCTGCGGGTCCATTGAAGTCTGTTACACGCAAAAAGCAATCTGCTGTGGGGAAAAAGTCCCTGACCCTTATCCGAAAAAACATAGGAAATCACGTTAAATGGACTGTAGTGCGTTTCTGCAAACTGCAAAACGCCCTAAAAACGCATAGGTGTGAACATAGTGTTAGGCCGGCCATACTTGGATCGAATCTCAGACAGCAAAGCAGGGACCGGCTGAAATTCAAACCATTTATGGGCAGGCTGGTTGTACCCAAGTCAACCCATTGATCAACTAGCCTGTCAGATTTTTTACATTACTACAGCCGCTAGCAGTAATCATTGTGTTCTGTCATCTCGGAAAGCTCCCTGCATCCACCCCTTCCTGGGGTTATAGACAGTGTTAGGGTTCTATGGGGCCGAGGTTGGGATTACAGACAATGTTAGGGTTCTATGGGGCTGAGCTTGGGGGTTATAGACAATGTTAGGGTTCTATGAGGCCAAGTTTGGGGCTTTAGTCAATGTTAGGAATCTATGGGCCCGAGTTTGAGGTTACAGACAATGTTAGGGTTCTATGGGCCCGAGTTTGAGGTTACAGACAATGTTAGGGTTCTATGGGCCCGAGTTTGAGGTTACAGACAATGATAGGGTTGGGGTTATAGACAATGTTAGGGTTCTATGGAGCTGAGTTTGGGATTATAGACAATGTTAGGGTTCTATGGGGCAGAGGTTGGGGTTATAGTCAATGTTAGGGTTCTATGGGGCCAAGGTTGGGGTTATAGACAATGTTAGGGTTCTATGGGGCTGAGGTTTGGATTATAGACAATGTTAGGGTTCTATGGAGCTGAGTTTGGGATTATAGACAATGTTAGAGTTCTATGGGGCAGAGGTTGGGGTTATAGTCAATGTTAGGGTTCTATGGTGCCAAGGTTGGGATTATAGACAATGTTAGGATTCTATGGGGCCGAGGTTGGGGTTATAGACAATGTCAGGGTTCTATGGGGCAGAGGTTGGGGGTTATAGACAATGTTAGGGTTCTATGGGGCTGAGGTTTGGATTATAGACAATGTTAGGGTTCTATGGGGCTGAGGTTGGGATTATAGACAATGTTAGGGTTCTATGGGGCTGAGGTTTGGATTATAGACAATGTTAGGGTTCTATGGGGCTGAGGTTGGGATTATAGACAATGTTAGGGTTCTATGGGGCTGAGGTTGGGATTATAGACAATGTTAGGGTTCTATGGGGCTGAGGTTGGGATTATAGACAATGTTAGGATTCTATGGGGCTGAGGTTGGGGTTATAGACAACGTTAGGGTTCTATGGGGCCAAGGTTGGTATTATACACAATGTTAGGGTTCTATGGGGCCGAGGTTGGGGTTTTAGACAATGTTAGGGTTCTATGGGGCAGAGATTGGGGTTATAGACAATGTTAGGGTTCTATGGGGCAGAGGTTGGGGTTATAGTCAATGTTAGGGTTCTATGAAGCTGAGGTTGGGGTTATAGACAATGTTAGGGTTCTATGGGGCAGAGATTGGGGTTATAGACAATGTTAGAGTTCTATGGGGCAGAGATTGGGGTTATAGACAGTGTTAGGGTTCTATGAAGCCGAGGTTGGGGTTATAGACAATGTTAGGGTTCTATGGGGCAGAGATTGGGATTATAGACAATGTTAGGGTTCTATGAGGCCGAGGTTGGGGTTATAGACAATGTTAGGGTTCTATGAAGCCGAGGTTGGGGTTATAGACAATGTTAGGGTTCTATAGGGCCAAGGTTGGGGTTATAGACAATGTTAGGGTTCTATGGGGCCAAGGTTGGGGTTATAGACAATGTTAGGGTTCTATGGGGCAGAGATTGGGGTTATAGACAATGTTAGGGTTCTATGAAGCTGAGGTTGGGGTTATAGACAATGTTAGGGTTCTGTGAAGCCGAGGTTGGGGTTATAGACAATGTTAAGGTTCTATGAAGCCGAGGTTGGGGTTAAAGAGAATGTTAGGGTTCTACGAAGCCGAGGTTGGGGTAATAGACAATGTTAGGGTTCTATGGGGCCAAGGTTGGGGTTATAGACAATGTTAGGGTTCTATGGGGCCAAGGTTGGGGTTATAGACAATGTTAGGGTTCTATGAAGCCGAGGTTGGGGTTATAGACAATGTTAGGGTTCTATGGGGCCAAGGTTGGGGTTATAGACAATGTTAGGGTTCTTTGAAGCTGAGGTTGGGGTTATAGACAATGTTAGGGTTCTATGAAGCCGAGGTTGGGCTTATAGACAATGTTAGGGTTCTATGGGGCAGAGATTGGGGTTATAGACAATGTTAGGGTTCTATTAGGGCAGAGATTGGGGTTATAGACAATGTTAGGGTTCTATGGGGCAGAGGTTGGGGTTATAGACAATGTTAGGGTTCTATGAAGCCGAGGTTGGGATTATAGACAATGTTAGGGTTCTATGAAGCCAAGGTTGGGGTTATAGACAATGTTTGGGTTCTATAGGGCCAAGGTTGGGGTTATAGACAATGTTAGGGTTCTATGGGGCCAAGGTTGGGGTTATAGACAATGTTAGGGTTCTATGGGGCCAAGGTTGGGGTTATAGACAATGTTAGGGTTCTATGGGGCAGAGATTGGGGTTATAGACAATGTTAGGGTTCTATGAAGCTGAGGTTGGGGTTATAGACAATGTTAGGGTACTATGGGGCAGAGATTGGGGTTATAGACAATGTTAGGGTTCTATGAAGCATATTATCAATGGTGAGAGAAGGAGAATTAAGTGTAATAATTCTACAAGTGGCCTCATTAAGGCGGCTGAGGGACACACCAATGTAATGACGGCACGCTGGTGACATCACAGCAATATTTTATCTTGAAGTTTTATGAAGTCTTCAACTGCTAAAATGTTTAAAACACAAAAAACCAGGTCACTGTCCCCCACCTATAACCCTAAATGTTTAATGATGAGAAGATTATAGGAACCGTAGGAGAAAACCTTTATAATTGAGATAAATCTGTGGCCGTGGTTTCTGGTGACTTCAGACAGAAAACAGAGCATGCGGAACATAAGAATGACTCTGCGCTGCTCCACAAACATTCCCCAGTTCATCAGATCTGCTAATGGATGTGAAATTAAATTCCAGCATTGCCCGGTGATCTCCAGAGGGTTCCTAGGAGTGCCCATTGGGGAGATCGCCCTTCACTCCCTGTCCTGCAGACACAAGAGAAACCCATAGGAAACCTCGAATTCCCTGCACCTCTGATGGAAGATCTCCCCTTCTCTTCTATGCCCCTGCAATGGGCTTTTCCCACACAACTTGGAGATGATTTTAGAACAATAATCTTTCCCTTAAAGCAACAGTTGGAGGCTTTCCCTGTACAACATGGAGATGATTTTAGAATCTATAATCATCTCCTAGTTCTATAGGGAGAGGTTCCTGCGTTTGCTTAAAGGGACAGATTATTGTTTTTTGCACAAAATTAAAAAGTTCATCTACATTGCTGGTTTAAAAAAAAACAAAAAAATTCCAAAAAAAAAAAAAAAGTGTTGGCTCCTCCTCCTCCTCCTCCTCCAACTCCACTTCCACCTCCATTTTTTATTTTTTTATTTGATTTTAGCTTAAAAATTATTTTAAGTTATTTCCCTGTCCCCATTTCTTTGTAGGGCACTTGCCCCACCCTTACCCCCATTTCCTTCCTCTTGCAGACCTCTAGGGCTTTCCAGGACTATTTTACAGCCATTTTTGTGCCTAAAAGTTCGGGTCCCCATTGATTTCAATGGGGCCCGGGGTCCGGGTCAAAGTTCGGGTCAAGTCCGGACCTGAACCCGGATTCTGAACCCTGTTCTGGATTTGGAGGGACTGTCCTGCATTTGGAGGGACTGTTCTGGATTTGGAGGGACTGTTCTGGATTTGGAGGGACTGTCCTGCATTTGGAGGGACTGTTCTGGATTTGGAAGCACTGTCCTGCATTTGGAGGGACTGTTCTGGATTTGGAAGCACTGTCCTGCATTTGGAGGGACTGTTCTGGATTTGGAGGGACTGTTCTGGATTTGGAGGGACTGTTCTGGATTTGGAAGCACTGTCCTGCATTTGGAGGGACTGTTCTGGATTTGGAGGGACTGTCCTGCATTTGGAGGGACTGTTCTGGATTTGGAGGGACTGTCCTGCATTTGGAGGGACTGTTCTGGATTTGGAGGGACTGTTCTGTATTTGGAGGGACTGTTCTGGATTTGGAAGGACTGTCCTGGATTTGGAGGGACTGTTCTGGATTTGGAGGGACTGTTCTGGATTTGGAGGGACTGTCCCAGATTTGGAGGGACTGTCCCGGATTTGGAGGGACTGTCTTGGATTTGGAGGGACTGTCCCGGATTTGGAGGGACTGTCTTGGATTTGGAGGGACTGTCCTGGATTTGGAGGGACTGTTCTGGATTTGGAGGGACTGTTCTGGATTTGGAGGGACTGTCCCAGATTTGGAGGGACTGTCCCGGATTTGGAGGGACTGTTCCGGATTTGGAGGGACTGTTCTTGATTTGGAGGCACTGTCCTGGATTTCGGAGGGACTTTTCTGGATTTGGAGGGACTGTCCTGGATTTGGAGGGACTGTCCTGCATTTGGAGGGACTGTTCTGGATTTGGAGGAACTGTCCTGGATTTGGAGGAACTGTCCTGGATTTGGAGGGACTGTCTTGGATTTGGAGGGACTGTCCCGGATTTGTAGGGCCTGTCCCAGATTTGGAGGGACTGTTCTGGATTTGGAGGGGCCTTCTGGATTTGGAGGGACTGTTCCGGATTTGGAGGGTCTGTCCTGGATTTGGAGGGACTGTTCTGGATTTGGAGGGACTGTCCTGCATTTGGAGGGACTGTTCTGGATTTGGAGGGACTGTCCTGGATTTGGAGGGACTGTTCTGGATTTGGAGGGACTGTTCTGGATTTGGAAGGACTGTCCTGCATTTGGAGGGACTGTTCTGGATTTGGAGGGACTGTCCTGGATTTGGAGGGACTGTTCTGGATTTGGAGGGACTCTCCCGGATTTGGAGGGACTGTCCCAGATTTGGAGGGACTGTTCTGGATTTGGAGGGACTGTCCCGGATTTGGAGGGACTGTTCTGGATTTGGAGGGACTGTTCTGGATTTGGAGGGACTGTCCCGTATTTGGAGGGACTGTTCTGGATTTGGAGGGACTGTCCTGGATTTGGAGGGACTGTCCTGGATTTGGAGGAACAGTCCTGGATTTGGAGGGACTGTCTTGGATTTGGAGGGACTGTCCCGGATTTGGAGGGACTGTCTTGGATTTGGAGGGACTGTCCCGTATTTGGAGGGACTCTTCTGGATTTGGAGGGACTGTTCTGGATTTGGAGGGACTGTCCCGGATTTGGAGGGACTGTCCCGGATTTGGAGGGACTGTTCCGGATTTGGAGGGACTGTTCTCGATTTGGAGGCACTGTCCCAGATTTGGAGGGACTGTCCTGGATTTGGAGGGACTGTCCTGCATTTGGGGGGACTGTTCTGGATTTGGAGGAACTGTCCTGGATTTGGAGGAACTGTCCTGGATTTGGAGGGACTGTCTTGGATTTGGAGGGACTGTCCCGGATTTGTAGGGCCTGTCCCAGATTTGGAGGGACTGTTCTGGATTTGGAGGGGCCTTCTGGATTTGGAGGGACTGTCCCAGATTTGGAGGGTCTGTCCTGGATTTGGAGGTACTGTCCCAGATTTGGAGGTACTGTTCTGGATTTGGAGGGACTGTCCTGGATTTGGAGGGACTGTCTTGGATTTGGAGGGACTGTCCCGGATTTGGAGGGACTGTTCTGGATTTGGAGGAACTGTCCTGGATTTGGAGGGACTGTCCCGGATTTGGAGGGACTGTCCTGGATTTGGAGGGACTGTCCTGCATTTGGAGGAACTGTCCTGGATTTGGAGGAACTGTCCTGGATTTGGAGGGACTGTCTTGGATTTGGAGGGACTGTCCCGGATTTGGAGGGACTGTCTTGGATTTGGAGGGACTGTCCTGCATTTGGGGGGACTGTTCTGGATTTGGAGGAACTGTCCTGGATTTGGAGGAACTGTCCTGGATTTGGAGGGACTGTCTTGGATTTGGAGGGACTGTCCCGGATTTGTAGGGCCTGTCCCAGATTTGGAGGGACTGTTCTGGATTTGGAGGGACTGTCCCAGATTTGGAGGGACTGTCCTGGATTTGGAGGGAGTGTCCCAGATTTGGAGGGGCTGTCTTGGATTTGGAGGGGCTGTTCTGGATTTGGAGGGAGTGTCCCAGATTTGGAGGGGCTGTCTTGGATTTGGAGGGGCTGTTCTGGATTTGGAGGGAGTGTCCCAGATTTGGAGGGGCTGTTCTGGATTTGTAGGGACTGTCCCGCATTTGGAGGGACTGTCCCGCATTTGGAGGGACTGTCCCGCATTTGGAGGGACTGTCCCGCATTTGGAGGGACTGTTCTGGATTTGGAGGGACTGTTCTGGATTTGGAGGGACTGTCCCGCATTTGGAGGGACTGTTCTGGATTTGGAGGGACTGTTCTGGATTTGGAGGGACTGTCCTGGATTTGGAGGGACTGTTCTGGATTTGGAGGGTCTGTCCTGGATTTGGAGGGACTGTTCTGGATTTGGAGGGTCTGTCCTGGATTTGGAGGGACTGTCCCGGATTTGTACAGTCCCTCTGTCCCTCTCATTTGTCCCTCGTTTCCCAATGATAAATCTTTCATCGAATTCCTGAATTGCTGTGAAAAGTCATTACAAGGGAGGAGCGGTGTTAAAAAAAAACACTCCTGGGTTTAACTAAATATTTTTTGTTTCATTCTCCTTTAAGGGGGCGTGGCAGGGGGTGTGTCCTGTGCCTTCATACTTTTGCTAATAGAGGTCCCTCATTCCCATCTCAATAAGTTGGGAGGGGCTTATTTATGCCAGGAATCCACAGCAAGGGTGTCCAATTCTGCACAGCCGTCTTTCAAACTCAATTTTTTTTAAAAAAAATTCACTTTAATGATAAAAAAAATAAACAGTAAAGATTGCTGAATTTTTTTGTATAATGTGAAAGATGGCGTCACCCCGCGAGAATCGCGATCTTTATTCTGAGCAACAAAATTGTGATTCCCAGAATCCTGCAGCTGTGCTGTGAGGTGGGGGAGGGGAGATGAGGCAGCTGGATGAGCTTTAGAAGAGTCCTCTGATAAACCCTGAGTACCATCAACAAATACCACTCTTTATGTGCAGCTGGGCTCCAGTATTTCAAGCCCACCAGAGCAATGAAGAGGCACCATGGGGGGCACAAATGTAGGCAGGAAGTTGCTGCAAAGAGGCAGCAGGAGATCAGCAGCACTGGAATACTTCTTTCATCCGTTTTTTGTATTTTATTTAAAGTGTCACTAAAGCTTCATTGAGATGTGGAGTTGGGTGGTAAAAATGTGCAGCAGAGATGTTTTTGCCACCCTTAAGCTGCATTAGGCAGCAGATGAGGGCGTTTTACAGGTCGCAGTCACCATGCAGTCCCCATAATGAGGAGTTTCCCCCATAACAGTTTTTAGTGTCGCTCTTCCTGGCCGGCCCATAACCCGGGGGGGGGGGGGCACAAATTACTTTCCTTACCCCCAGGGGGCGCTGACAACCCAGCACTACGCTGAAAACAACCCGGCTCCTGGATTCCAAGTGGATTTGTCAGCCTTCCCTTAGGATTCACCTTTTTAACCCCTCAATGAGCGCTCAGCGGAGGACAGGGAAGGAAGCAGCGTTTACATTGACAGTCTGCATGTTTGAGAGGCCGAGGGATGCTGGGAAGGCCAAATATAAGCCACACCCCTAAATATACATAAAGGGCGCTGCACTCACAGAATGTAAGGAGAAGGAATTCGATAAAATCAACCCTAATAGATTCATTGTTGGGGCGATAAATTAAAGTTGTAAACGTTGTGCTTAGCGACCCTCTCTTTCTGGGGCCCCCATTGTCAGAGTATTGAAGTCATGCGCTGGAAGCTTCTTATTTGTTTTACTTTCATGGAGAATTGAAAAGCATGAGAAAGAGGAAGAGAACAACAAACAAGTACACAGAGAGGAGGTACATCCTGTGATTGCATTACCATAGAATCCGCACTACAACACTGCAGTGCCACCTGCTGGCATAGATGAGTATAATGCATATATATAGTTCACAGTACAGACAGCTACTTGCTGTTGCTCTTCCAACACCCCACCGGTGCTCTCTAGGCCCCTCCTCTTCATCGGGTGCTCCCACGGAATGTCGCTTTACATGGGGGCACCTGGTTGTGCTCGCTCCCGAGTCCTGCTACTCCATTGACATAGACAGCGGGACTTGGCGCCACCCCCCGCTCCTGTGTCACCTTTTGATTGACAGCAGCAGGAGCCAAAGGATCCTGCTGCTATCAATCTGTCCAATGAGGAGAGCAACGGCAACTGGAGCTGCTGCACTTGTGCACATCGCTGGATCGGATTGGGTTCAGGTAAGAAAAAGGAGGGTCAGGGGGGGCTGAAGGGGAGCTGCAGCACAGAAGGCTTTTCACTTTAATGCATAGAATGTAAATATGAAGGCTTTACATTTAATTATGATTATGAGACCTAATTATATGACGTGAATATTGATGGTCGATAATAATAACAATCAATTAATAAACGTTATATAAAAACAACGTATTAATCCACTTCCCACCGACACCCCATGGCTCTTTAAAAGGTTCTAAATGCTGGGAGGCGGGCATTGCAGTTATGAGGCCCCCGATGACGTCATCAATGACTAAACGCGTAGATCAGAGCTGGAACCTGCGACGTACAACACACCACGCATGCGCGGCCCCACCGCAGCCATTTTGGAAATTGGCAATCAGTACTATTTTCCCTGATGCATTGTAAATGCCTGAATGCTGCATTCTCTTGTAGTGTAAAATGTTTTATTCACCTAATTTGTACTTCACTATGGCCCTTTTTTTTATGATATTCACGTTCCTAGGACGGGGGTGACGGGGCAGGAGAGGGCGGCTCTTATTGGGAGAGACGGGAGTGCTCTGAGGCTTGCAGACTCCCATAAGATCGGGGCGAGAGCCGATGCTCAGATATACCGACCAAGGCCTATATTGTAGGGTGACCAGACGTCCCCGGATTGAGGGCACTGTCCCTGGGCCAAGTCTGCCTCCGGTTTTGTCCCCAGAATGGATTTGAACCGGGGCTGCTGAGCTCAGCTGACAGTGTCCAGCAGCGGGCACAGAGGGGAAGCCGATCCGATTGTGGGGCTGCCACTGCCTTCAAGGTTTCAACACCGCTGTGCTGTGGGGGTGTCTGTGACTGCATTGCACTGTGTCTGTCTCTGGCATCATGGATGGCATCATAACTCACAGGCAGCAGGCATTCGATTATGGCTCCGGCTGGCATTGCACAGTGTCACATGACATGGCTCTGGTTGGCTGGCAGTGTCACATGACATGGCTCTGGTTGGCTGGCACAGTGTGTCACATGACATGGCTCTGGTTGGCTGGCAGTGTCACATGACATGGCTCTGGATGGCTGGCACAGTGTGTCACATGACATGGCTCTGGTTGGCTGGCACAGTGTCACATGACATGGCTCTGGTTGGCTGGCAGTGTCACATGACATGGCTCTGGTTGGCTGGCACAGTGTGTCACATGACATGGCTCTGGTTGGCTGGCAGTGTCACATGACATGGCTCTGGTTGGCTGGCACAGTGTCACATGACATGGCTGCTGATTGTTCATAAGTATCAGCACCCAGCAGCCATGCCATGTGACACTGTGCCAGCCAACCAGAGCCATGTCATGTGACACTGCCAGCCAACCAGAGCCATGTCATGTGACACTGCCAGCCAACCAGAGCCATGTCATGTGACACTGTGCCAGCCAACCAGAGCCATGCCATGTGACACCGTGCCAGCCAACCAGAGCCATGATAGAGTCCCTGCTGCCCGTGTCTTATCATAATACTGATGATCTTCACCAATTGCTGACCGCCCCATAGCAGAGTTGCTGATAGAGGGCGGTCGCCCTGCACAGGATCCTGTGTGTATCTATAAGTGATCCTGCATTTCTGGGTATCAGAGCCGATAAGTGGGTCTGCCGATCGCTCTGCACACCGGCAGAACAGCGGTCTAAACAAGCAGATCACCGTTCTGTTAGCAGAGAAAGGGATCTACGCCTTCCCTTAGTAAAAGCCCCTCCCCCGCAGTGAGAAAACACATTTAACCCTTTCTTCGCCCCTGATGATAACCCCTTCCCAGCCCGTGTCATTAGTACAGTGACAGTGCATATTTTTGAAACTGATCACTTAGTGTTTGATTTGTCCTCCACAATATCGCAGTCCCGTTATAAGTCCCTGATTGGCACCATTATTAGTAAAAATATTTAGATGTCCCCGCATTTCATTATAAAAATCTGGTCAGCTTATTGACCACCTCAGCCGGGGTCCCGGAATTCTGGAAAGCCTCCCATTTGTCAGGGTGGAGAGATCTCTTCCTGGGCACTTGGGATGTCGCCTGTGCACCACCTCTCCTGGTGCCCATTCAGCGCACGTTTCAGGACTGGCATCATCATTATTATTCAGGATTTATGTAGCGCCAAGCGTTTGCCCATCGCTTTACAACTTGGGGGGCAGACGGTACAAATCAATAGAGGAGGAACCAGAGGGCGCTGATCCTGAGAGCTTACAATCTACAAGGCAGGGAATGGTCTGTAACCTCGCCTGGCATTTTCTCCCTCATGCATGGCAGCAAAAAGACTTCATTGTTTCTTCTGAACTGAAATATCCATTGGTGGGAATTTTCATTTATTTTTTTGCATTCTTTAGCACTTTAAATTTCACCACCATTTTCACAGTTGTTTTGCATTGGGCACTTGCTGTGTTGCCAACCTACCAGATTGAAATTTACTGACACAACACCCAAAATTTACTGGCTGCCAGTAAAAATACTGATGGTTGGCAACACTGGGCACCTGCAAGGACCATGTAGGCATAGGTGTGCACACAGGGTGTGCTTGGTGTGCCTGGGCACACCCTAATCACCTAGTGCACATTAGTATTATTGCTCTGTAAAGCAGCAGGGAGATGGGAAAGATCTCCGTCTTACCGGCGATGCCATAAGAGAAGTGCTGAGGTTATGTGCCAGCAAGGAGATCAATGTGCCAGGGCCATATATATAGAGCATGTGTGTTTCAGCTTTGAGCCCCCTAATACAAGAGCCTGCGCACCCTAATACAAGAGCCTGCACACCCTAACACAATAGCCTGCCCACCCTAACACAATAGCCTGCACACCCTAATACAAGAGCCTGCACACCCTAATACAAGAGCCTGCACACCCTAATACAAGAGCCTGCACACCCTAATACAAGAGCCTGCACACACTAATACAAGAGCCTGCTCACCCCCTAATACAAGAGCCTGCACACCCTAATACAAGAGCCTGCCCACCCTAACACAATAGCCTGCCCACCCTAACACAATAGCCTGCACACCCTAATACAAGAGCCTGCACACCCTAATACAAGAGCCTGCACACCCTAATACAAGAGCCTGCACACCCTCATACAAGAGCCTGCACACCCTAATACAAGAGCCTGCACACCCCCTAATACAAGAGCCTGCACACCCCCTAATACAAGAGCCTGCCCACCCTAATACAAGAGCCTGCACACCCCCTAATACAAGAGCCTGCCTACCCTAATACAAGAGCCTGCCCACCCTAATACAAGAGCCTGCACACCCTAATACAAGAGCCTGCACACCCTCATACAAGAGCCTGCACACCCACGCATGTAGGGTTGATGTGATTTGCATTCGATGAGATTCTCTGCACTTTATTCTCCGTTGTTTCCTTGCCTTGGGGGTCGTTACTTCATGGATGTCACATAAGTTATAGCGCTGCATTATTGTTCTTCTTATTCCAGTCATGTGACCTCTGTGATTGGAAGTCACATGACTGGAAAGGACCTCCTACATGCAGCCATTTCTGCGTGAAAGCCAGCGGCCAGTGGGAAATAATTGATTGTATTTTGATTTTTTTATAATAAAAACGGTGATATTTTAGCTTCATTAAAGCAGAAACCTCCCCTGGGGATTGGAATTATAAAAATGATCACAAAGCTGAAAAGTGAGATGAAAAAATGAAAGAATGAAGCAATAAAACTTCTGTGTAACAAAGGAGGAAAGCGATAAAACTTATGGTCCTCATTTAGTCCTTCTGGGGTCGTTGTGTCCGGGATGAAAATCCAACGCGTCTCTCTGCTGTAGTCAAGTTTGTCTTTCCCTGTTGTTGTCGGAGGCCTCAATCCCAGATAATATGAAACCCTGGGCACAGCTGTTATGGCACTGAGCAAGATGTCTGCCCCTTCCTCTATGGCCCGCTGGTGTCCCCAGATCTCCTACTCATGGCCCTGATAGCTCTGCAGACCTCAATGAGGCCTCATGGGCGACTGAGCAACCCATCGAGTGCAGCAATGCATTCCCTGGATTCTCTTTCCCATCTGAGCCACAGAAGTTTTTATGCCCCCCGTGTGAAATATTTACACTTCCTACATGGATAGGTGCCCCTCGTGTCTAGGAACGTTGGCATATCTCTGACCTGTGTCATTGCTCCTTCAGGTTTGCTTGGGGCCACAATATTCTGGGTGTTTTGGGCTCTTCTGAACTCTACTTTTGGCTGATTGGTGTAGCTGACCTCTAGTGTCTCACAGGCTGCTGGGCTCCTCCATAGTCAGTGCAGCGGGGATTGATTATTGAGGGCTGCTCAGTGTCTCACAGGCTGCTGGGCTCCTCCATAGTCAGTGCAGCGGGGATTGATTATTGAGGGCTGCTCAGTGTCTCACAGGCTGCTGGGCTCCTCCGTAGTCAGTGCAGCTGGGGTTGATTATTGAGGGCTGCTCAGTGTCTCACAGGCTGCTGGGCTCCTCTGTAGTCAGTGCAGCGGGGGTTGATTATTGAGGGCTGATCAGTGTCTCACAGGCTGCTGGGCTCCTCTGTAGTCAGTGCAGCGGGGATTGATTATTGAGGGCTGCTCTAGTGTCTCACAGGCTGCTGGGCTCCTCTGTAGTCAGTGCAGCGGGGGTTGATTATTGAGGGCTGCTCAGTGTCTCACAGGCTGCTGGGCTCCTCCATAGTCAGTGCAGCGGGGATTGATTATTGAGGGCTGCTCAGTGTCTCACAGGTTGCTGGGCTCCTCCATAGTCAGTGCAGCGGGGGTTGATTATTGAGGGCTGCTCAGTGTCTCACAGGCTGCTGGGCTCCTCCATAGTCAGTGCAGCGGGGGTTGATTATTGAGGGCTGCTCAGTGTTTCACAGGCTGCTGCTCTGATCACTTCTATTTGTATTCTAGAGGATTCTAGAATCATAGCGGAAGCGAGAAGAGAGTGGGCAAGCCTGAATATTTATGAATATATCCAGGAGGTGTGCCCAGAAGGTGGTAAGAGAGCCCATAAATAGCCTGAGGTCTGAGGCAGTAGGTGCAGAGGTCCAGTCCTGCTGGAGGAGATTCCTGTGCAGGGGGCTCTGCCCCTGGGGTTGAACACTAGAAGGAGTCATCAGGAAGACATCGAGGTCCCAGGTAGACCTAGCTGGGTGGTCTATTTGAAAGCTTGAATTCCTAGAATCAAATGAGGTCAGGAAAATCTCACCGGAGAGCCAGGAGGAGTCCAGCTGCCCTCTGGTGATCTGACTGGCATCTCCCTCACCTGGTGGTGGATATTGGAAGGAGGCAACCGATGATCCTGTGGCTGGGCAAATAAATGACCCCGGTGCTGGAAAGTCAGTGACTGTAGAGCTTCTCTGGAAGAAGCAAAGGTGTGCGCAGCCTTTGTATTAGGGAGTGCACCCCAAAGTTCAAGCAGACAGCCGCGTGTATACAGTATATAGATTTATTATTATTATTATACAGGATTTATATAGTGCAGTTTGCACAGCGCTTTACAATATTAGGGCAGACAGTACAATTCCAATACAATGCAATACAGGAGGAATCAGAGGGTCCTGCTCCTTAGAGCTTACAATCTAGGAGGGAGGGTTAAATGATACTAAAAGGGCAATAACTGCGGGGGATGGGCTGATTGAGGAGATAAGAAGTGTGTTTGTTAGGAGGAGGCAGGAGAGGCTTCCCGGAAGAGAAACGTTTTCAGGGATCGCTTGAAGGTGGATAGATTTGGGGACAGTCTGACTGATTGGGGTAGGAAGTTCCAGAGGATGGGAGAGGCTCGGGAGAAGTCCTGGAGCTGAATATGGAAGGGGGTGATGAGGGAGCTGGAGAGCAGGAGGTCTTGGGAGGAGTGAAGAGGATTAGGTTGGTATTTTGAGACCAGGCTGGTGATGTAACCAGTGTTGCCAACCTCCCGCAGCATTTTTTACTGACAACCTGAAAAATAACAGAACACCTATTAAAAACTAAAGCAATTGATATTCAAACACAACATGGAAACACTGACAATACCCATATCAAGTAGTTTGCTTGGTTTACACTTAACCACTTGCCGACCGCCGATCGGCATCTGACGGCGACAAAGTGGTTCGTTATCGCAAAACGCCGTCATACGACGGCGGCCGCGATAACGAGCAATGCGCGCGCGCGCGCGCGCGCGTAACGAGCAATAGCGCCGGCGGCAGCATACTGCCGCAAAACGCTATTGCTTGGTGAAACAGCGGCAGTCTACGGCTAGCCGCCAGCCGTTCACCAATTCACATTTGGTTCGTTTGATGAACTATACCCATAACAGTCACAAAGGTACAACACAAACTTATAGTTAACGAAATCAAAAATTATCCACAAGACAATAAAAAGTCCAACAGTCATTTTTTACGACGCCCTCCAACCGTTGTGACCAATGTAGTGGTCGGACCAGAGTTTTATGGTTGGATTAGGAGAAGTGAGGAGGGTTCTGGAGGACGAGAGGTCGAGGGAGTAGTGGGGGAAGGTATAAGTCGAGGTCCTGAAGAGGGCTCGGAGAGGGTAGGAGA
>BLSH010412844.1:0-11344 GCA_018402905.1 Glandirana rugosa | reverse complement strand
TGCATGGATATGGAAAGGGAATGCAATGCATGGATATGGAAAGGGAATGCAATGCATGGATATGGAAAGGGAATGCAATGCATGGATATGGAAAGGGAATGCAATGCATGGATATGGAAAGGGAATACAATGCATGGATATGGAAAGGGAATACAATGCATGGATATGGAAAGGGAATGTAATGCATGGATATGGAAAGGGAATGCAATGCATGGATATGGAAAGGGAATGCAATGCATGGATATGGAAAGGGAATGTAATGCATGGATATGGAAAGGGAATACAATGCATGGATATGGAAAGGGAATACAATGCATGGATATGGAAAGGGAATGCAATGCATAGATATGGAAAGGAGACCGCACTCCGCCCGACCGGTTTCGTCATCAGCAGACTTCTTCCGGGGGAAGGGTGCGTCTCCATCACCGCCATAAATATCCAAGCGTCAGGACAAAAGCTCATCCTCTGGCCGGCTTCACGTGCGCTCCGTCTGCCCAAAGCCAAGCCTCGTAAGAACCAGAAATGCGCGCCATCGCAACTTCCTTCCCTTATTCTTTTTGCGTTCCGTCGCCATACCTCCGCGCCTCATTATGAGGTGAGGAGGACTTCCTACTAGGACAGCAAAAACAAGGATGCACTAATTGACTACAAAAACTGAGTGCCACGTAATCAATACTTATAAGGGAAAAATAAATTGGAAAAACTAAAAAAACAAGGCAAGGTACCTGAGCGGAAGTCCTGAGTTACAACTATAACATTTGATTTAAAAGCAACAAACATCAACTTTTCATTGTAAAAAAGGAAAGAAATATAAAAAAAGACCCTAAAGCAATATAGATATATGAAGAAGAGCATAGAATATGAAACTGAAACAAGAAAAAGAAAAAATAAAATAGAAAAATAGAAAATAAAAAATAATAATATAAAATGAATAATGAAAAATAAAAAATAAATTAATAATGAAAAATAAATAAAAAATAAAATAAAAAATACAAAATGGAAAATGAAATACAATAAAATAAAAAAACTAAAAAAAAAATTGTCAAACTTATTAGGAATTATCGATAAAACAATTGACATCCAGATCAATATTGAGCCCGAAGGGTGAGTAACTCTGAAGGAGAATGTCCATCCTCGACAGCTCCCTTACTTTAAAGCTGCCTCGCCAATGTGATGTGAAATGGTCAATGCCCACAAATAAAGTGCCAGTAGGATCTCTTGCATGTACTCTGCCATAGTGTCTTGAAGCACTATGATTTTTATATCCTTTCCGGATTTTAGCCAAATGCTCATTGAGTCTATCATTGAGTGCCCTCGTAGTCCTGCCCACACATTGTAGCCCGCAAGGGCATTGCAACAAGTACACTACCTGCGTCGTCCTGCAGGACTCAATGCTATATTTTTTGACATAACTGTGGACACAAAATCTGAAATTTTCTTTTTTCGACACTGATTAACACTGCAGGCTGGGCAGTTACCACACCTAAAGAACCCGGTCAGGTTATGGAAGAGAGGTGCCCTTGTTGGGGGGTCAATGATGTTCTGTACTAATTTATTTCTAACCCTCTCTATGTGATCTGAGGTTGAGGGGATAGGTTGGGTCCCAGAACACGATCATTCTGCAAAATCTGCCAATGCTTTTGAAAGATTTGTCTAATTGCCCTATGTTGTGTGGAAAATGAGGTGATAAAAGAAAAATCTCTAATAGATTTATTCGAGGGGTTAGAAGGGGTATTTTTTCTAACTAGCAGCGTATTCCTATCAACAGCTCTCACCTGTTGAAAAATGTTCTGAAGGACATCTCACATCCCTTTTCCCTAAATCTATTAAGGAGTACGTCTGCTTGTGAGTCAAAATCCTTTAAACTAGTACAGTTTCTCCTAATGCCAAGCAACTGACTCCTAGGAACCCCTTCCAACCAAGGTTTGTGATGGCAACTTTCCCTGGATATGAAGGAGTTCCTGTGTGTGGGCTTGAAAAAAGTGGACGTTGTCATCTTTCCATCTTCAATTTTAATAGTCAGGTCAAGGAAACAAACTGTAGTCCGACTCAACTCGAAGTTTAATTCAATGCCCCTTTCATTCTGTTTTAAAGTATCCAAAAAAATCAGTCAAGGAGGGTCGATCCCCCTTCCATAGGAGGAGGACGTCATCAATGTACCTGACCCAGAACACCAACTCAGGCTTCCTGTGGGCATCGATGACGTACTCCTCCCATTTGGCCATAAAAAGGTTGACCACGCTGGGGGCATACTTGGCCCCGATAGCCACCCCCCTGTTCTGGAGGAAATCGCTGCCCCTGAACCAGAAATAATTATGGGTGGCAGCAAATTTGAGTAATTCCAGAACAAATTCTGTTTGGGCAGGGGCTAGGTTGTCGTTACCTTCCTAGATGGAAGTCTTCCTCTTGAATGGGAAGGATGGTCCCAATCTGTCACCTCTCCCCCCATCGGGGACTCCTGATCTCTAAAAGCCTCAAACTCAGGTTGCCCTGATGCCAAAAGGCTATGGTTCTGAGGTAAGGTCCTTTGTTCATTTGCCCCACTTTGTTCCAATAGTAATTTTATTTTGCCACTAAAAACTCTTCCAGATTTGTAATCCCCAATGTCCCTATTATAGTTTTTTCTTCTTTTTTATCTTTTGGTCTTTCTCCTCTTTCTCTAAAATTGTCTTTAAATTAAGAGATCCCTCCTTATATTCCTCACATTCTTTAAAAGGTAAACATTTCTCCTTGATCTCTTTGATCTGGGTGTCTGGGGTTAATAATTTTTGTGTTTTTCCTACTTTTCAAAAATGTTAAAAAGCCTGCTGCTTTTACTTCGCTACCACTATGGTACTACACTGAATATAGGGCTACATGTAAACTTAATACGGAGGGAACTTTTGTCATCTCCAAAGGGGATGACATAGGTGGTCTGTACACCAGACTTCAGAATTTGATGTTGGCAGAGCTGCATGCCCAATGGGACATTGCATTTTTTTAGCAATATTTAGCAGATAATATGCTTCCCAGGTTCCCAGGTTCCCAGGAGCCTTCAATGGAAAGTTAGTCAACAAAAAGGAGAGTTGGACCTGGAGGAGTGGTTTAAATATTTTAATGAAGCGGGACTTGGCTTTTTAAAATGAAGTGTAATTTTAACTTCTAATTTACTTCAGTTATATGAAGGTAATTCACCTGTAGGGGGAGTTAGAGTAGTGCTTGGGCACCAAACACTAAGGGAGTTCAAATACCCTAATCATGGGAAATGTTTCCCACTTCCAAAATGGTGGAACATCTCCTTCCTGTATCCGGGACCCAGTGACCTGTAACTTTAAGAGGCAGTGAGTCGGCGGCATCTTTCATCCCCGTGACGGCATCCTTGTAGTGACGAAATGTACATTGGGAAAGAAGCGCTGACGTCACTGCCTACATGATCGATGCACAAGAACCGCCCGGTTTGTTGATCTCTGCTACTTGATCTATGCCACAGGTGTCAAACACAAGGCCCGCGGGCCGAATCCGGCCCTCCAGGCCATTTCATGTGGCCCTCGCACCTCTCCTGCAGCTGCAGGGGAGCTCCAGCCCACCTCTGGTCCTCCTCCAGACCCTGTACTTTCTGCTTTTCAGCAATACATCCAGCTTCTTCCAAGCAGCAGCATAAGGTAAGGGGGTGCACTTTGATGTAAGGGAGGGTGGAGGATTCAACTTCTGATGGTGGGGGTGACTCTTGACATCTAATGGAAGGGAAGGGGATGCTCTGGACATATAGTCTTAAAGATACAACCGGCCCTTTTATGTGCAATTATAATGTTGATGTGGCCCACAATGAAATTGAGTTTGACACCACTGATCTATGCTGTAATTGCATACTTTTTATTATTTTAATAAACTTCCCTTACGATATTACACCATGTGGATCCCTCTTTTCATTTATAAGACACAAAGGAGGGAACCTGCTCTGCCCAAGAAATCGCGGGATATCCACCATACCCTGTAGTGGGGTTCCCGGTTCATAGGAATCCCCAAGCACGCCCTGGCGAAACGGTGGTGACCCTTTCTGCTGAGAGGAGCTTGGAGACAGGAGAGAGAACCAATAGAGAACCCTCCATACCCTGAGCGGGACCTGGGCTAGGTGATAAGCCAAGGTGCAGTCTGCGCTTACGTCTGGTAAGCTGCTATCTATCTCTGGTGGAGGCTTCACATTGGAATTCAGTGCAGTCACGTGGTTTATATATCTGGATGTGATTTATGGTCTTAAGGATCTTGGAGCCACTGCACTTATGATTTATCCTCCTATGAACACTCCTGTATATGTGGCTGTTTAATACCTTCCTCAGGACATTTACTCACTAGTGGACTGTGTACCTCTTATGCTATCGAATATACAGGTGCATAACCCCTGTGTTATATATTTGCTTCATTTCCATCTTAGCATTTATTATTATTATTATTATTATTATACAGGATTTATATAGCGCCAACAGTTTGCTCAGCGCTTTACAATATTAGGGCAGACAGTACAATTACAATACAATGCAATACAGAAGGAATCAGAGGGCCCTGCTCCTTAGAGCTTACAATCTAGGAGGGAGGGTTGAATGATATGAAAGGCAATAACTGCGGGGGATGAGCTGATTGAGAAAATAAGGAGTGCAGTGTTTAGGTGGGGGCAGGATCGGCTTCCCTGAAGAGAAAAGTTTTCAGGGATCGCCTGAAGGTGGATAGATTTGGGAACAGTCTGACAGATTGGTGTAGGGAGTTCCAGAGGATGGGAGCGGCTCGGGAGAAGTCTTGGAGGTGATGAGGGAGCTGGAGAGCAGGAGGTCTTGGGAGGAGCTAAGAGGACGATTAGGTTGGTATTTTGAGACCAGGTTGGTGATGTAGCTGGGGGCAGGGTTGTGGACGGCTTTGTAGCTCATTGTTAGTATTTTGAATTTAATTTGTTGGGTGAGTGGCAGCCAATGGAGGGATTGGCAGAGGGGGGTGGCAGACGCTAAACGGTTTGTAAGGTGGATGAGTCTGGCAGCGGCATTCATGATGTACTGGAGGGGGGAGGGGTCTATTTAAAGGTAGACCAATGAGGAGGGAGTTGCAGTAGTCGAGGAGAGAGATGACCAGGGAGTGGATCAGGAGCTTTGTGGTTTCATTGGTTAGGAAGGGACGTATTTTGGAGATGTTGTGGAGATTGAGGCGCCAAGCCTTAGAAAGTGATTGGATGTGGGGCCAAAAGGAAAGTTCAGAGTCCAGGATAACACCGAGCACCCTGACATGGGGGGGATGGGTGGATGGTTGTGCCATTGCTCTTGACAGAGAAGTCGGGGTAAATGGCATTTGGGGGAGGGGATATTATGAGTTGGGTTTTGGAGAAGTTGGGTTTGAGGAAGTGGTGGGACCTCCAGGCAGATATGTCTGTTAGTGATTTGTGAGGAGACTGATGGAGTGACTTGGGGAAGAGAGGTAGATTTGAGTATCGTCAGCGTAGAAATGATATTGAAAGCCATGGGAGGCTATCAGCCGGCCCAGGGAAGAGGTGCAGACTGAAAATAAAAGAGGTCCAAGAACAGAACCTTGGAGGACCCCAACAGAGAAATGAAGAGGAGAGGAGGAGGTAGAATTGTAAATGACACTGAAGGTGCGGTGGGATAGGTAGGACGAGAGCCAATGAAGAGCACGGAGACCGAGGGAGTAAAGTTTTTTGAGGAGGAGGGGGTGGTCGACAGTATCAAAGGCAGCTGAAAGGTCCAGGAGTATAGAGAAGTGTCCATTGGTTTTTGTGGTTAGAAGGTCATTTGTGAGTTTAAGAAGGGCAATTTCTGTGGAATGTTGAGGACAGAATCCAGATTGAAGGGGGTCCAGAAGGTTATTCTTAAGAAGGTGGTCACTCAGTTGGTTGTAGACCAGGCGTTCGAGGAGTTTGGAGGAAAATGGGAGCAAGGAGACAGGGCGTAGATTGTTAAGATCGGTAGGGTCCAGGGATGGCTTTTTAAGTATGGGGGTGACCAATGCATGTTTTAGAGCATTGGGGAAGATGCCAGAAGAGAGGGAGAGATTGAAGATGTGAGTTAGAGAGTGCAGGATAGAGTCAGAGGGTGAGCGTAGTATTTGAGAGGGAATAGGGTCCAGTGGACAGGTGGTTAGGTGGGCGTTAGAAAGGAGTTTAGCAACCTCGTTTATAGTAGTAGGTTTGAATAAGGAGAGTGTCGATTGTGCTTGTTGACATGGGGTGTTAGCTGGGGAGGATGCCTGTAGAGTGGAGATTCCGTCATGAATTGGGTCAATCTTGGTTTTGAAGGGATCAGCAATCTCCTGGGCAGTGTGTGAGTTGGTGGGCGGAGGCGGTGAAGGACGAAGTAGGGAGTTGAAGGTAGAGAAGAGTTGACGGGGATTGGATGAGAAGGTGTTAAGAGTGGTAAAATAGGTCTGCTTGGCAGTGTGGAGGCGAGAATTGTATTTATGGAGGGCAGTTTTGTATTGGTTGAAGTCTTTGAGAGACTTTGTCTTGTGCCACCGACACTCAAGGGCGTGGCTATGCTTTTTGAGGTTCCTGGTGTCGTTTGTTTGCCAGGGTTGTAGGGGTCGAGGCCGGATTTTGTGTGTGGTGAGGGGAGCTCGTCCAGGATGGAGGACAGGGATTTATTGTAGATGGCAGTGGCTTGGTTAGGGCAGGACAGGGGTGAGATTTTTTCATGGAGGTGGTCAGTAGCAGAATAGAGGAGAGAAGTGTTGAGTTGGCGAAGGTTTCTACGCGTAACGGTTAGGCGATTGGAGGGAAAGGTGGTGCAAGACAGGGAGAGAGAGAAACGAATAAGGTGGTGGTCAGAGAGGGGAAAAGGATTGTTGGAGAAGTTGCATGGAGTGCATAGATGGGAGAAGACAAGGTCCAGGGTGTTCCCATCAGAGTGAGTAGAAGCCCTGCAGCCATTGCTTCAGGTCAAATGAGGAAGTTAGACTGAGGAGTTTAGAAGTAGCAGGAGTGTTCATGTTAAGTGGGATATTGAAGTCACCAAGAAGAATTGTGGGAATTTCAGAAGAGAGAAAGTAGGGTAGCCAGGCAGAAAATTCATCAAGGAAAGCTGACAGTGGTCCAGGAGGCCGGTAGATCACAGCAATTCTTAGGGAGGTTGGAGAGAATAGAAGAATACAGGGAGCTTCAAATGATGAGAGAGACAGAGAGGGAGGAGAGTGAAGAACCTGGAAGGTGCTCTGTGGGGATTGGAGGATTCCCACTCCACCTCCCTTGCGTCCATTAGGCCTAGGGGAGTCCAGAGAAGGCCACCGTGGGAGAGGGAAGCAGGAGAAGGAGAATCGGATTCGTGGAGTGAGGTTTCGGTGATCACAAGGAGATTGAAGGAATTGGTGACAAAGAGGTTGTGAACGGCGGTGAGCTTGTTGCAGACAAAGCGGGCATTCCAGAGGGCACAGGAGAAGGGGAGGGTGGTTTTGGGAAGAAGGGGAATGGAGATTATATTGTGTAAATTGCGACTACTGCCAGAGGGTGTGGGGTGGTGGTGATGGGCATGTTGGGTGTTGGTAAATGAGGGAGGCCCGGGGTTTGGGGAAATCTCACCAGAGGCTAGGAGAAGCAGAAGAGAAAGGGAGGCATCATATAAATATCTAACTATGATGCCTCTATTTCTGACTTGGCACTGATAGATTCACTCTGTCATTCTCATTAGCGCAGCCTTAGGTACATTAATTGGGACTGCTTGTGGGTTTTTGGCTGCAGCTGTTCGGTTTTCATTTTAATTTTATTGTACTTTATCCCTACTTTTTTACTTTTTCTTAGTTTAGTATTGGCGCGGTATCCCCTTCATTAATTGAAAATGATCGGTGTGCCTGGCTGTGCAGGGTGGGGGGTCCCATTTCATCTGCGGCTCCTTGGGGGGTGCGCGGCACTTGGGTTCATACTGAGCCATTGGCTCATCCCTCATAACAGCAAGAAAAGCAGGGAATGCGTTTCGGGGGACCACAAACGCCTCCGTCTTCAGGGTTAATATACAAAAGGAAAAACATAAATATTTCCAAATCCATTAAAAGTGTAAGAAAAAATTACACATAAAAAAATCGAAGCAATCCAAAAGCATTGATTTCATTGGATAAATAAATGGAAATCTAATGAAGCCAATATAATAGATGAATTTGGATTGCTTTGATTTTTGTGTAATATGTGGGTGTGGGGAGGCGTATTGTGCACATGGGGGGGTGCCGCATTAGGAGGGTCACCGCTGTGCCCTCTCCACCTGTCCAGGGCACCTCTGCCACCTCATTCCCAGTGACATAATGGGGTCCCGCCAAGCACAGATCTCACATAACTCCTTCCGCTCTCCCACACCCATCGGCCAGACCACAGGTCTCTGTAACAAGGATTTGGTCCCAGGTACTTTTGGGGACCAAACCTTTGGGGAGGGAGGCAGATCACTGACCCTTCCTTAGAACCCCGCACTGTGCTGGGTACCACACCTCATGACAGGGTGCTGTGCGCTCGCCACCGCTTCTTGGTTAATCAATGCAACTGCATTCCTCCTCCACTTGTCTGAAGTAACCCTTTTTGTAGCCTTTCTTCATACCCCACGTGGGCTTTACTGGCCCTGTTCTTTCATACGCCACAAACCCCCTTTAGAATGACTTCAGACCAGGTTTGAGAACTACAACTTCTCATGGCAGAACAGACAACAATCATAACAAAATCCCGACCCAAACTAACAGAGTTGGCTGCCCAGGCATACCTTTGCCAGCTGTAACTCCATAGCTGGCAAGTTCCCATGACTAGTAGTGCCCTCCGGATCACCAGTATCTTGTGCAGATCCCATGCTGGTATTGGGGCTTCCAAGCTTCACGTTCTGGTGTCTTTCTTCTACCAAGTTCTCCTGGACCCTCTCGGAACCGGATCGTCATCCTATTTATATATCACACCGGGGGGGTGGCTGGTCCAAGACAAAGAGCCCAGGAACTAAAATGCTGGAAGTTCACTCTTACCCCAACCTGGGCAATACCCAACTAATACAAAAGAAGACTCCACTATGGGCAACCTGCCCACCAACATTCTCTTACACCATCATGGAAATATTTATGTTTTTTTCAATTTATATTGTAGCTCTGATGAAGGAGGTGTTTGTGGACCCCCAAAAAGTGTTGGGCGCCTTTCTTGTTGTTCTTAGGGATGAGCTGATGGTTCAGTCCAAAGTTTGGCTGCTCAGACCTGATGAGAGAATCTGTGGACCCTCGAAACGCGTCGGCTGCCTTTCTTGTTATTTTTGACAAGAAGTCATTTTGGACCCCAGAGACAATTGTTTGGTGCTCTTATCAATCCAATATTCATATGCAGACCTATTGTCTTGGTGAATATTCCAGTGTACAGGGGGTGAATATTACAATGTATAGGGGGTTAATGTTACAATGTACAGAGGGTGAATATTACAATGTACAGGGGGTGAATATTACAATGTATAGGGGGTTAATGTTACAATGTATAGAGGGTGAATATTACAATGTACAGAGGGTGAATATTACAATGTACAGAGGGTGAATATTACAATGTACAGAGGGTGAATGTTACAATGTACAGGGGGTGAATATTACAATGTACAGAGGGTGAATGTTACAATGTACAGAGGGTGAATATTCCAGTGTACAGGGGGTGAATATCCCAGCAATGTACAGGGGGTGAATATCCCAGCAATGTACAGAGGGTGAATATTACAATGTATAGAGGGTGAATATTACAATGTACAGAGGGTGAATATTACAATGTACAGAGGGTGAATGTTACAATGTACAGGGGGTGAATATTACAATGTACAGGGGGTGAATATTCCAGTGTACAGGGGGTGAATATTACAATGTACAGGGGGTGAATATCCCAGCAATGTACAGAGGGTGAATATTACAATGTATAGAGGGTGAATATTACAATGTACAGAGGGTGAATATTACAATGTACAGAGGGTGAATGTTACAATGTACAGGGGGTGAATATTACAATGTACAGAGGGTGAATGTTACAATGTACAGGGGGTGAATATTACAATGTACTGGGGGTGAATATTACAATGTACTGGGGGTGAATATTACAATGTACAGAGGGTGAATGTTACAATGTATAGAGGGTGAATATTACAATGTACAGGGGGTGAATATTACAATGTACAGAGGGTGAATATTACAATGTACAGGGGGTGAATGTTACAATGTATAGAGGGTGAATGTTACAATGTACAGGGGGTGAATGTTACAATGTATAGAGGGTGAATATTACAATGTATAGAGGGTGAATATTAGAATGTATAGAGGGTGAATATTACAATGTATAGAGGGTGAATATTACAATGTATAGAGGGTGAATATTACAATGTACAGGGGGTGAATATTACAATGTACAGGGGGTGAATATTACAATGTACAGGGGGTGAATATTACAATGTATAGAGGGTGAATATTACAATGGATCCCAGCAATGTACGGGGGTGGTGGGTCTCTCTCCTTCGTCTTGTTCTTAGACATTTACCTCTGTGTGACATCCTTAGTAAATAATTCCATAAATGGCCGGTAAGACTGCAGTCTGGATAAATTACCTGCAACCTATTATTATGCTGATTGCCTTTATGGTCCTCCGGCTCCAAGAAAATGCCCAATGTTACGACCTTCGAGCTGGGAAAATAAGACGACAATGGAGTTTTTGTTTGATTCTCGGAGAGATAAATGTAGAAGCATTTAATCTGGCGATTTGCTTCGGTGAACCTGCAAGTTTCTCCTCTACCCTCTAAAAGGCTGATTGGCGGTGGCTGTGAACAATGGCGTTGTTTTTAGCCTTCTAATATGTTTGCCAAAGGTTAAAAGGGTATCTCAACCCAAGAAAAAATAATTCTATATCCCAGCTTATTAGTGTTTAGATGTGGAGGCTGCATTTATTTTTTCTCAGGGTTTTTTCCGTTCTATTTACTTGGTGATCCTGCCAGTAACATACTTCCTGTTTTAGGGTGACAACGCTCACTCACTGTGTCTATGGAAAAGCAGCGTTGTCACAGATTTCTTGAATGTGCTTCTATCATCTGTGACAACATTGTCCATTACCCTCACAATGAACCCTCAGGCGGCAGTGAACAGCACATCTCATTGTATGCCAGAAGACAAAGACCTCCATTCTTAGCCGGGTGCAATGCCCATCCTCTGTCTCAGCAGCACAGACAATTATATACATTTCTTTTTGCTGCTAATAATTCCTATATCTTCATTTCATGATACATTAGTGTGATGGTCAGTGGGAAGAATGCTCCTTACATTGGTGGTCAGTGGGAAGAATGCTCCTTACATTGGTGATCAGTGGGAAGAATGCTCCTTACATTGGTGATCAGTGGGAAGAATGATC
>BLSH010412837.1:1594655-1613927 GCA_018402905.1 Glandirana rugosa | reverse complement strand
GGACTGTTGAATCCTATATGATGTTTTACTGAATAAACACAATTCGTTTGGAAGTTCCTGTGGTGCTGTCAAAACCTTCATTGATGTATTGCATGCTGTTGGCTCACGGACTAGACGTGCACACAGCCTTCCATACACTGATTTCTCACCTGGAGCTGCTTTTCCTTTGACTGTTCCTGTGGATACCTTGAGGGCTCATATCTCTGGCAGTTTCCATCATCAGGTCCCATAGGATGGCTGGATTAGCTGATGTAGCCTGCACCTAGTGTAAGGAGTAATAAAGCTCATAGATGCGAGTTTTGACCTGGAAAGGTCTATTGATGTGGTAAGCAGATATTTTGCCCTATCGTCCTTTTTTTTTTGTTTTTTTTTTTTGTTTTTTTGTTTACAAACTTTTTATTAGAGGTGAAAAATGGTACAGACAATTGAATTGCCCTATCTTCCTGAGCACTGAATAAGAATCGGAGGACATTGCACCTTTTCACATCACTCTATGGACTTTTTGGTGTCTCTGGATATTATTTCATTTTATATTGTTATTTTGTTTCATTAAATTGTGACAATTACTGCACCAGTCATATAACTACTATAACAACACGTTTTTGTTTTATATTTTCCATTATTCCATAAATATATCCCATGGTTTGTAGATGCTATGACGGTTGCCCAAACCAATCCATGTACGCTTATTGGGATTTTTTTTGTACCAAAAACATGTAGCAGAATACATATTGGCCTAAGCTGATGAATAGATTTGATTTTTTAATTTTATTTTGGTATGTTTTATAGCGTAAAGCTAAAAATATTGATTTTTTTATTTTTAATTCAAGTTTTTTTGTTTAAAGCACAAAAAATAAAAACCACAGAGGTGATCAAACACCGCCAAAAGTGCAGGGTTAAAAGTGCCAGCGCTCTGCACTACCGAGGCGCTCACTCAATGTAAGGTCACATGCACATGGGCACCTGAGCTCACTCAGTGTAAGGTCACGTGCACATTGGCACCTGAGCTCACTCAATGAAAGGTCACATGCACATGGGCACCTGAGCTCACTCAATGTAAGGTCACATGCACATGGGCACCTGAGCTCACTCAATGTAAGGTCACATGCACATGGACACCTGAGCTCACTCAGTGTAAGGTCACATGTAAATGGGCATCTGAGCTCAATCAGTGTAAGTTCACGTGCGCATGGGCACCTGAGCTCACTCAATGTAAAGTCACATACACATGAGCACCTGAGCTCACTCAGTGTAAGGTCACATGCACATGGGCATCTGAGCTCACTCAGTGTAAGGTCACATGTACATGGGCACCTGAGCTCACTCAGTGTAAAGTCACATGCACATGGGCACCTGCGCTCACTCAATGTAAGGTCACGTGCACATTGGCACCTGCGCTCACTCAATGTAAGGTCACGTGCACATGGACACCTGTGCTCACTCAATGTAAGGTCACATGTAAATGGAAACCTGAGCTCACTCAGTGTAAGGACACATGCACATGGGCACCTGAGCTCACTCAGTGTAAGGTCACATGCACATGGGCACCTGAGCTCACTCAGTGTAAGGTCACATGCACATGGGCACCTGAGCTCACTCAGTGTAAGGTCACATGCACATGGACACCTGAACTCACTCAGTGTAAGGTCACGTACGCATGGGCACCTGAGCTCACTCAATGTAAAGTCACATACACATGGGCACCTGAGCTCACTCAATATAAGGTCACATGCACATTGGCACCTGAGCTCAATCAGTGTAAGGTCACATACACATGGGCACCTGAGCTCACTCAGTGTAAAGTCACATGCACATGGGCACCTGAGCTCACTCAATGTAAGGTCACATGTAAATGGGCACCTGAGCTCACTCAGTGTAAGGTCACATGTAAATGGGCACCTGAGCTCACTCCGTGTAAGGTCACATGAACATGAGCACCTGAGCTCACTCCGTGTTAGGTCCCGTGCACATGGACCCCTGAGCTCACTCAGTGTAAGGTCACGTGCACATGGGCACCTGAGCTCACTCAGTGAAAGGTCACATGCACATGGGCACCTGAGCTCACTCAGTGTAAGGTCACATGCACATGAGCACCTGAGTTCACTTAGTGTAAGGTCACATGCACATGGGCACCTGAGCTCACTCAATGTAAGGTTACATGCACATGGGTATCTTAGCTCACTCAATGTAAGGTTACATGCACATGAGCACCTGAGTTCACTCAGTGTAAGGTCACATGCACATGGGCACCTGAGCTCACTTGGTGTAAGGTCATATGCACATGGGCGCCTTCGCTCACTCAATGTAAGGTCACATGCGCATGGGCACCTGAGCTCACTCAATGTAAGCACAGGCTTCCAGTATCCGTAGTTTCAGCTGCTGCACATCTCGTATCTTCACAGCATATGGTTTTTTTATGGTTTTCATGGTCAGTAAAAACCAATACCGGGTGAGCTGCTCCTTCCAGGAGGTACTGCCATTCCTCCAAAGCCGACTTGATGGCCAGCAATTCCCTATCACCGACATCATAGTTCCAGCAAGATGGTGCACCACCACATTATGGTTGTCAGGTCCGAGCACTCCTAGATGAACAGTTTCCTGGAAAGTGGATTGGTCGTCGTGGGCCAGTTGAATGACCCCCAAGGTCTCCCGATCTGACCCCCTTAGACTTTTATCTTTGGGGTCATCTGAAGGCAATTGTCTATGCTGTGAAGATACGAAACGTGCAGCACCTGAAACTACGGATACTGGAAGCCTGTGCTAGCATTTCTCCTGCTGTGTTGCTATCAGTGTGTGAAGAGTGGGAGAAGAGGGTTGCATTGACAATCCAACACAATGGGCAGCACATTGAACACATTTTATAAGTGGTCAGAAACTTGTAAATAACTAATGAAAGAATAAAGTTACCTTAAAACCAAGCACACCATTGTTTTTCTTGTGAAATTCCCAATAAGTTTGATGAGTCACATGACCCTCTTCCTATTGAAAAAACAAAAGTTGGATTCAAAATGGCCGACTTCAAAATGGCCACCATGGTCACCACCCATCTTGAAATGTTTCCCCCCTCACATATACTAATGTGCCACAAACAGGAAGTTAATATCACCAACCATTCCCATTTTATTAAGGTGCATCCATATAAATGGCCCACCCTGTACATTAATTCTTTGCGAATTGGGCAAAAACAAATGTTCTTTAGTTTCTTTTCTTTTCCATTGGTTATATTTATTTCCTAATTCCCTCTAGAGTTCTCTAGAATTGTTACATTGTACAGTATCTCTCGCTACAAAGGCATATATATTTCCTATACCCCACAGCTCCATCTATTGGCCATAATGAGGTATTTTACTACTACCCATAAAAAGGACAATCGTGCAGTGAAAATACCCTAAAGAACATTCATTTTGCCCAATTCACACTGAATAAATGTGAATTTATTTTGTACATCAAACTTTTTCCCTTTGCCATATACAAACTAATTTTTGGTTTGAAAATATGGTAACTATCAAAACAAACCAGGAGGTGTACAGAAGGTCTTTTTGTAGACGACATTCATTTTCAGATGATTTTTATCAACTTTTACTTGAGTGTCAATGGGACCCGAAATAAGTGGCGCTATGTATTAATTTACATAAGAGGGATAGTCATCTGATTTCACCTCCATCAACTTTACCACTGCTCTTCACTGAGAGCTCTCATCTGTTGCTAGCTGATATTTGGTTGCATTGCCAAATAACAAGTGAAGCCAATGACATTATTATGATCACAGAGATGTCATTTCTATAATTGTCATCATAATCCACAGGAACATTACAGAATTAGACTGGTCTCATCCAGGGCTGGTGCAAGGATTTTTGACACCCTAGGCGAAACCTCATTTTGCCGCCCCCCCCTTGGCTCTACCCCTGACTCCACCCCCTTTCCCCTACCCAGCCTGATCAGCGCCAATCAAATGCAGCCTGATCAGCGCCAATCAATTGCAGTCTCACCAGCGCCCATCAAATACAGCTTCACCAGCACCAAACAATACAGCCTCAGCTGGGCCCATCAAATATAGCTTTACCTGTGCCCATCAAATACAGCTTCACCTGTGCCCATCAAATGCAGCCTCACGGGGGGTGGGGGCAGAGGGGGGTATTTGGCAGATCAGTCACTATTTCTTTATACATTTGCAAATGGCATGTGATAATACAATCTCATTATCTCAGTTAGACAGTGTTAGTTTTTACATGGGTGGATGCAGTGCAGCCAGAGACAGATCAACAGTGGCCAGGTTCCCTAGGCAGCAGTGTGCCCTAGGCGGCCGCCTACTCTGCCTAGTGGTAGAGCCGGCCCTGGTCTCATCAATTCTTGTTCCACTGTGCCTATTGCTGAGCCTGGAAGCATACTATCAGTCCAGTACAATCATTGAGCCTATTAGGAGAGAGGACCTTATCACCAGCGTAGAGTGATGACGTCCACAGTGAAACCATGACAATGTTGTTGCACATTGAGAGTCTTACAAAGGTGGAGCTTTTCAGATTCAAAACCTTTATTGGCTTAGATCAGGGTTGCCAAACTTTCTAAACAAAGAGCCAATTTAATGTCCTTTAAGCCTCGTACACACGGGACGTACGATCGTCGCAAATCGTATGTTGCATAATGTAACTTGCATACTGACTGCACTACACGATCGTACGACCACAGAAAGAACGTTCAGGTGCATGTAATTAGCATCCGGTCGTTCCTGACTTCTGAGCATGTGTGTTTTGCACAATACAACTTGTTGTACCAACTGCTCTGTACACACGATACAACGGTCGTATGAGCGCTTGTTGGTACGACCAAGTTTTCTAGTCTGCTCACACAACTCCCCTTGTACGACCGTCGTGTGTTCGACTGTTCTAATCGCGCATACGAACGATCGATATCGCATACAACGGTCGTTAGTACGACCTGTTGTATACGATCGTCATCCCGTGTGTACGAGGCTTTAGACTTTAGGTGAAGTGGATTGTGTCCAGTGGAATTGGATAATGTCCCAGTGTCAGTAGGTGAGGACAAGGTCTCAGGCTAGTAGTCAGAGGGAGTAAAAAAATCACATGGCGCATGTGGTCAGCATGAGGGGGAGAATTGTCCCTTTATTGGTATTAGTGGAAGGAATAGTGCCCCATCATTGGTGTCAGTGGGAGGAATAGAGCCCCATCATTGGTATCAGTGGGAGGAATAGTGCCCAATCATTGGTGTCAGTGGGAGGAATAATGTCCCATCATTGGTGTCAGTGGGAGGAATAGTGCCCCATCATTGGTATCAGTGGGAGGAATAGTGCCCAATCATTGGTGTCAGTGGGAGGAATAATGTCCCATCATTGGTGTCAGTGAGAGGAATGGTGTCCTATCATTGGTGTCAGTGGGGGGAATAGTGCCCCATCATTGGTATTAGTGGGAAGAATAGTGCCTCATCATTGGTGTCAGTGGGAGGAATAGTGCCCCATCCTTTGTGTCAGAGGGAGGAATAGTGCCCCATCATTGGTATCAGTTGGAGGAGTAGTGCCCCATCATTGGTATCAGTGGGAGGAATAGTGCCCCATCAGTGGTGTCAGTGGGAGGAATAGTGCCCCATCATTGGTGTCAGTGGGAGAAATAGTGCCCCATTATTCGTATCGGTGGGAGGAATAATGCCCTATCATTGGTGTCCGTGGGGGGAATAGTACCTAATCATTGTTGTCAGTGGGAGGAATGGTGTCCCATCATTGGTGTCAGTTGGACGAATAGTGCCCCATTATTGGTGTCAGTGGAAGGAATAGTACCCCATCATTGGTATCAGTGGGAGGAATAGTGCCCCATCATTGGTGTCAGTGAGAGGAATGGTGTCCTATCATTGGTGTCAGTGGGGGGAATAGTGCCCCATCATTGGTGTCAGTGGGAAGAATAGTGCCCCATCATTGGTATCAGTTGGAGGAGTAGTGCCCCATCATTGGTATCAGTGGAAGGAATAGTGCCCCATCATTGGTGTCAGTGGGAGGAAAAGTACCTCATTATTGTTGTCAGTGGGAGGAATAGTGTCCCATCAATGGTGTCAGTGGGAGGAATAGTGCCCCATTATTGGTGTCAGTGGGAGAAATAGTGCCCCATTATTGGTATTGGTGGGAGGAATAATGCCCTATCATTGGTGTCCATGGGGGGAATAGTGCCCTATCATTGTTCTCAGTGGGAGGAATGGTGTCCCATCATTGGTGTCAGTTGGACGAATAGTGCTCCATCATTGGTAGCAGTGGGAGGAATAGTGTCCCATCAATGGTGTTAGTGGGATGAATAGAGCCCTATCATTGGTATCAGTGGGAGGAATAATGCCCCATCATTGGTGTCAGTGGGGGGAATAGTCCCCAATCATTGGCGTCAGTGGGAGGAATAGTGCCCCATCATTGGTGTCAGTGGGAGGAATAATGCCCCATCATTGGTTTCAGTGGGGGGAATAGTGCCTCATCATTGGTGTCAGTGGGAGGAATGATGTCTCATGCAAACAAAATTACATGGCGCCAGTGGTCAGTAGGAGGGGGAATAGTACCCCATCATTGATATCAGTGGGAGTAAAGTATACCTACTATCAGATGAAATGATCTGATCAGTAATGCTTATTTTTTATTACAGGTACTTATATAGCGCTGTCAATTTAAACAGCACTTCACATATATTATACATTCACATCAGTCCCTGCCCTCATGGAGCTTACAATCTAAGGTCCCTAAACCCACATTCATAAATACACATACTAGGGCCAATTAACCTACCAGCATGTCTTTGGAGTGTGGGAGGAAACCAGAGTACCCAGAGGAAACCCATACAGGCACAGGGAGAGCATGCAAACTCCAGGCAGGTGGTGCTGTGGTTCGGCTTTGAACCGACAACCCTGGTGTTGCTAGGCAGAAGTGTTAATCAGTAATACATTACTACTATAAAATGCCATGATCCAAAATTAATGTATTACTATTAGAGTTGAGCGAACACCTGGACGTTCGGGTTCTGCGGGTCCGTCCGAACTTTGGGAAAAAGTCCGGGTTCGGCTTCCGAACGTTGCCCGAACGTTATCCCGGACCCAGAACCCCATTGAAGTCAATGGGGACCCGAACTTTTAGGCACAAAAATGGCTGTAACAAAGTCCTGGCAAGTGCTAGAGGGCTGCAAAAGGAAGTAAAATGGGGGTAAGAGTGGGGCAAGTGCCCTACAAAAAAAAGGGGATAGGGAAAATAAATTAAAATCAAATAAACTAGGAGATGATTTTTGAACAATAATGTGTCACTTACAGCTGCAGCTAAAACCTCTCCCTTTAGAACTAGGAGATGATTTTTGAACAATAATTTGTCCCTTTACCTAGTGCAGTCAGATCGCTCAAAGCAGCAGTATGTGAAATCTCAAATTACTCCCACAATCTGATCGCTGTGTACGATCCCACAATCTGATTGTTGTGTACGAACGTAGCGATCGTTGTGTTAGGCAGAGTTTGATCTGCAATCTGCAACTCAAAGCAGCAATATTTGAAATCTCAAATTCCTCCAACAATCTGATCGTTGAGCACGATCGTAGCAATCGTTGTTTTATGCAGAGTTTGATCTGCAACTCAAAGCAGCAGCGGTATGTAAAATCTCTAATTTCTGCTATCTGTCCTCAGAGCAACAGCACAGCAGTAGTAAAGTAATCTATCTCAGGATGCAGGATCAGATGTTGTTAAAATGTCTCTAATCTCTCCCTGACGCCGTCAGCTACCTCTCCCTACAGCTAACCCAAGAGCATGTGACTGCAGCATCAAGTGACTCCAGCTTATAAAGAGGCTGGGTCACATGATGCACTGGCCAATCACAGCCATTAGTAGGCGTGGCTGTGATGGCTTCTAAGGGCAAACCAGTGAAACGCTTGTTGATTGGCTGCCCTGCAGCTTCTCAACACGTGGAGTAAAATACCAGAACCCCGGACCCGGACCCAAACGTTTTTTGAAATGTCCGTGTTCGGGTCCGGGTCCCGGACACCCGAAAGTTTGGTATGGACCCGAACGTTACAGTCTGGGTTCGCTCAACACTAATTACTATACAATGCTACAATCTAATCAGTAATGTATACCTATTATATAAAGCCAAGATCCAATCAGTAATATATTCCATTACCTACTAAAAAATGCTAAAATCTGATCAGTAATGTCTACCTATTTTTGGCTCACCCTATATATTAAAAAGTACTTCAAGACAGGGTATGGTGTTTTATCTGATGACAGTCCTGTGTGTAGTTAATTATCTCTGATATTAGCTCATCCAGAAAATTCCTAAAATTAAACATTAGCAATAATAAACCCTGAACTGGACATAGGAATGAGCAAGAATTACCACAAATTAAAGTATCCAACAGAGAATACATGGGTATAAAAAAACACACACACTTTATTTAGTTACATAGAAACATTTTGTATCATTTTTATAGAATACAATCACTACTTTCCCCATCCAATCCTCCAAATGACTGGTCTACAACCCACTGAGCGACCATCCAACCATGAACAAACTTTTTGATCCCCTTCAGTCCAGATTTCGCCCTCAACACTCCACGGAAACTGCTCTCCTTAAACTCACTAATGACCTAATAACGTCTAAAACCAGCGGACACGATTCTGTACTCCTACTCCTGGACCTCTCTGCTGCCTTTGACACAGTGGACCACCCCCTCCTCCTCAAAAAACTCCACTCCTTTGGTCTCCATGACTGTCCCCTTCGCTGGCTCTCATCCTACCTATCCCACCGCTCCTTCAGTGTCACCTACAACTCTACTTCCTCCTCTCCTCTGCCTTTCTCTGTCGGTGTCCCCCAACGTTCCGTTCTTGGACCTCTCCTTTTCTCAATCTACACCTCCTCCCTGGGTCAGATGATTGCCTCCCATGGCTTTCAGTATCATCTCTACACTGACACCCAAACAGGGCCGGCTTTACCACTAGGCAGAGTAGGTGGCCGCCTAAGGCGCACTGCCGCCCTGGGGGCGCCTGGCCACTGTTGATCTGTCACTGGCTGCTCTGCATTGATTCATGTAAAAACTGAGACTGTCTGACTGAGATAATGAGATTGTATTATCACATTCCATTTGCAAATGTATATAGAAACAGTGACTGATCTGCGAAATACCCCTCCTCCGCCCCCACCCCCCGTGAGGCTGTATTTGATGGGCACAGGTGAAGCTGTATTTGATGGGCACAGGTGAAGCTGTATTTGATGGGCACAGGTGATGCTGTATTGATTGGCGCTGGTGAAGCTGTATTTGGGGGGTGCTGGTGAGGCTGCATTTGATTGGCGCTGATCAGGCTGCAATTCATTGGTGCTGATCCGGCTGGGCAGGGGAAAGGGGGTGGGGTCAGGGGTGGAGCCAAGGGGGTGGCAAAATTAGGTTTCGCCTAGGGTGTCAAAAATCCTTGCACCAGCCCTGCACACAAATCTATCTCTCAACCCCCCAGATCTCTCCCTCTGTCTCACCAACTTACTGACATATCAGTCTGGATGTCACATCACTTCCTCAAACTCAACCAATCCAAAACCAAGTTTATGATATTTCCTCCCTCACGTGCCACTTCCCCAGATTTCTCAGTCAGAATCAAAGGCTCAACTATCAACCCGTCCCCCCACGCCAAGGTCCTAGGTGTAATCCTGGACTCCCAATTAACCTTTCGGCCCCACATCCAATCGCTATCCAAAATTTGCCACCTCAACCTCCGCAACATCTCCAAGATACGTCCCTTCCTAACCGATGACACCACAAAGCTTCTAATCCACTCCCCGGTCATCTCTCGCCTCGACTACTGCAACTCCCTCCTCACTGGCTTAAAAACCCCCTTAAAAACCACTACACCCCTATGTCAATACCTCCATTGGCTGTCACTAAGCCAATGTATTAAATTCAAGATCCTAACAATAACATATAAAGCCACCCACAACCTGGCCCCCAACTACATCACTAACCTGGTCTCAAAATACCAACCAAATCGATCTCTTCACTCCTCCCAAACCTCCTGCTCTCTAGCTCCCTTGACACCTGATCCCATGCTCGCCTCCAGGACTTCTCCAGAGCCTATCCCATCCTCTGGAATGCTCTACCCCAATCTGTCCAACTTTCTCCTACTTTGTCCACCTTCAGATGATCCCTGAAAACTCATCTCTTCAGAGAAGCCTATCTGGCTCCCACCTAACAACTGTACATTGATCTTCTCCATCAGCACATCCCCCACAGTTATTACCTCTTGTATCTCTTGACCTTTCCTCTTAGATTGTAAGCTCTAATGAGCAGGGCCCTCTGATTCCTACTGTATTTAAGTGTATTGTATTTGTACTGTCCACCCTCAAGTTGTAAAGCACTGTGTAAACTGTTGGCGCTATATAAATCCTGTATACGGTAGTAATAATAATAATAATGGAAAATAAAAAGAAGCTGAGCCTGCTGCGGGTCCAGTCTTCTGGGCGGATCCCAATCATATTTTTGGGATCTCTCCCCAGCCTGGACCGGCTCTGGGACCTCAGCTGACAGCGGACTTTAGCCCACTGTCAGCTGAAAACGGGTCACAGGAGTGCAGAACAAACTGCATTCCTGTGATCCACAGGAGAAGTATAGGCAAAACAAAAAAAGCTTGGCTATGCTTCTCCTTTAGCAGAATCAAAAATTGGTCTGCCATACATAACTGTAGATAAAGAGACGGTCATTAAATGCATCAAAGTGAAGAAAAAGATATCAGTATAAATCAGGGTATGCGCTATCCTATGACCCCTTTTCTGAATTTTGAGATTTATATTTGGATTCCAGCAGAGCTCTATGAGAAAAAGCAGAGTTTGACCAAACCAGGTTATTATTTCAGAGGCTTGTTTTGCTACATCAGAACACCATGAAAGCCTATGTATCACCCTCTACTTAGGTAGGTGCTAAGTTTAGGATTTTTGTGAAGTGTTGGTAAATTTGGGCAGGCTTAGCCAGCCTGTTTGGTTTGGTTCGTTGGCCTGGGAGTGACTCAGAGTAGTGCTGAGTGACTCATGGGTGGTGTCATCAGGACCTCCCACTTCTTTCTAGAAGATGCTAGAAAGAGAGGTGGGAAAGGAGGTGGAGCCACCTGGGGTATTCTGAGGAGCCCTGACCAATACCCAACTTGGATTGGCAGGGGGCAGGCCTCCTCAAATACCTAGGGTCAGCCCAGCTGGGGAGGACTTGTCGAGCAGAATAACTGGAGACTTTGGCCGGGTGCGGGGGCCTGTGCATGTGTAATGTCTTACAAGTTACACCCCGAATATGGGTGTAACATGTTACAGAAGGAGAACTAATCCTTTTAAGTATAAGGCCCCTTTCACACAATCAGATCGCTTGGATCCGTCTGTCAGTTTTTCACACGGATCCAAGCGGGTCACCCATAGACCTCTATGGGGAGTCGGATGTCAGCAGAGATGCGTTCACTGACATCCGATCCGACATGATCCACTCAAAATAGACATATGGGTCATACGTTCACCCATACCTCTAGCGGATCGGATTGGATGGGATCGGATGAAAATGGACAGGCGGATCCGTTTGCATCCAATCTCCCCATAGAGGAGAGCGGGGAGCTGACAGGTCCATCTCTGCACTGAGCTGTAATCCGCCGGCTCAGCAGAGATCATCTGAGCGATCTCCTGCTGAGCTGGCAGACCCCTCTGAGTGGATCCGCTCAGTGTGAAAGGGGCCTAAGTGATATTACCTTGATTCCTCCCTTCTTCCTCTCTTACAGCTGGACACTGATATTTTTTTTTCTGGTATTTTTTATTTGTGCTGCAAAAAAGCACTTCCTCATTTCTCGCCTAGGGGAGAATGATGTTTTTTTTACCCCTTCCCCCTTTTTGTGTGCACAAATGTGCCATAGTGCTTCAGGTCAATAGCAAGCCCTGTGGCACATCTGTAAGTTTTCCCTTACAATCTGCCATTCTCGGGTTAAAACAGTAAAAAAAAAAAAGAAAATTTTCTCCTGCAAGACAATGGCATAATTTGCTAGTATGCATCGCATACTAGCACATTAGGAAATACTTACCTTAGAATGCAGCCCTCCAGCGACGCGCTGTTACCGCTCACAGGGCTTCCATCTTCCTTCTGTGAGTGGCCGGAGCAGCAATCATGTCACTACTGTGCATGCGTGCGGGAGCCTTCGGTTCCAGCACGGTGCTCTGACGGTCTGGCGCGGTATGCCGGACGTTCAGAGCGCATGTGCCAGTGACCTCACCGGCCGCATTTAGGGTGAATATCTCCTAAATGGTGCAGGTTTAGAAGATATTCATTTTACCTACAGCTAAGCCTTATTATAATATACAGGGTGGGCCATTTATATGGATACACCTTAATAAAATGGGAATGGTTGGTGATATTAACTTCCTGTTTGTGGCACATTAGGATATGTGAGGGGGGGAACTTTTCTAGATGGGTGGTGACCATGGCGGCCATTTTGAAGTTGGCCATTTTGAATCCAACTTTTGTTTTTTCAATAGGAAGAGGGTCATGTGACACATCAAACTTATTGGGAATTTCACAAGAAAAACAATGGTGTGCTTGGTTTTAACATAACTTTATTCTTTCATGAGTTATTTACAAGTTTCTGACCACTTATAAAATGTGTTCAATGTGCTGCCCATTGTGTTGGATTGTCAATGCAACCCTCTTCTCCCACTCTTCACACACTGATAGCAACACTGCAGGAGAAATGCTAGCACAGGCTTCCAGTATCCGTAGTTTCAGGTGCTGCACATCTTGTATATTTACAGCATATGGTTTTTTTATGGTTTTTATGGTCAGTAAAAACCAATACCGGGTGAGCTGCTCCTTCCAGGAGGTACCGCCATTCCTCCAAAGCTGACTTGATGGCCAGCAAATCCCTATCACCGACATCATAGTTCCAGCAAGATGGTGCACCACCACATTATGGGTGTCAGGTCCGAGCATTCCTAGATGAACAGTTTCCTGGAAAGTGAATTGGTCGTTGAATGGCCCCCAAGGTCTCCTGATCTGACCCCCTTAGACTTTCATCTTTGGGGTCATCTGAAGGCAATTGTCTATGCTGTGAAGATACGAGATGTGCAGCACCTGAAACTACGGATACTGGAAGCCTGTGCTAGCATTTCTCCTGCGGTGTTGCTATCAGTGTGTGAAGAGTGGGAGAAGAGGGTTGCATTGACAATCCAACACAATGGGCAGCACATTGAACACATTTTATAATCAGGCCCAATGGCAAATATGTGCTGTGGAACCTATTAGGCAACAGAGCCGGTAGGATGGTGTTGGGTAGTGGCGGCCACTTATAAGTCCGCCCCCCTAATCCATGTGCCCAGCCCCTAATCTCCATGCGCTGGACGCATGGATTTCAATTTTTTTTTTTTTAAGCACATGATTAGATCCTGAGGCTCTAATTGGCTTCAAAAAGGGTGGGCTCTGCGCCCCGAGCCCACCCACTGGTGTGACATTAGCAAATTAATATTCATTAATGAGTTCCTGCTTCTCCTCCTGGCCAATCAGGAAGTGGGTCCTGAGACCCAATTGGCCGGAAGTCCTAAGAAGATACCTCCCAACTTTCTGAGATGGGAACGAGGGACACCTGTTAGCAAAAGTATGTAGGCATAGGACACACCCCCTGACACGCCCCCTTAAAGGGGAATTATACCAAAAAAATGATTAGTTAAACCCACAAGTGCTTTTATTTACCATTACTATTCTTTTATATTGGCTTTTTAAATGTACAAATTCAGCAATTTGTAAATTGGATGAAAGGTTTAGCATTGTAAAACACTTTTTGATAGATAAATAGTGCATTTTATATATAGGTATATGTTTCAGACCAAAATGAGGGACAAATGGAGAGCAATGAGGGACAGAGGAACATTGTTCTAAATCAGGGACAATCCCTCAAAATCAGGGACAGTTGGGAGCTATTCTAAGACCCGATTGGCTGGGAGTCTTAAAACCCGATTGGCCGGGAGGAGAAGAGACCGCCGGAGGTCGGGAGGAGATGCTGAAGCCACGACCTGGATGCGGTAAGTGCAGGGCTGGCGGGCAGCCTGGTGGGCGAGCGAAGCGGCAATCGATCGAGCGATGGGGGAGTGAGGGAGAAAGGTTTGCTGCCGCCCCCCCCAAAAAAAACTTTAGCTCCAGCCGCCACTTGTGTTGGGCCTTGCCGCTTGCCCCTTGTACCCTGCAAAGCTAAGTGGGCTACTGGGTCAAGATCTGACCTAACAAACTGGCACCTGTGTCACCTTTCTGCACATGGTGGAAGACTTTACTGTAGACCCCTGGCTGGAAGTACCTGGCCAAGACTCCCTCAGCTAGGGGGCGCTCAATGCGTATAATAGGTCTCCTTGCACCTCCTAACTTACCAGAGGCAATAAATACTGTGACGTACATTTAATTTGATCTCTGTTCTGGAACAAAGCTATTTATGAAAAGCCTGTGGTAAGAAATATTTTTAATAAGCATTCAGTGAGTGCAATGTTCACACAAAACACATCGAGGAGACTGTGCTTAGTGAGAGGGAAATCTTGGACAGGATCCAAAGTCTGCATCAGAGGGAAAGAAACAACTTCCAAACATGGTTCTCATGGCTCTTTCGAGGTCTTCTGCGTTGCGTCGAACCTTAGATCTAGCAATGTGAAATGCTTTTTCCTCAGAAGGGATGCAACTCCTTATTTGCTGTTTAACTCTCTCACTGCAAGCAGCTGGCATCTGAAAATAAAAAAAATAATAAAAATGCTTTTTAGGGTGGTGCACATTTGAATACTCTGCAGATATTAAAGGTGAGTTCAGATATTTAAAGTGGACTTGCTCTTATGTGTTAACTTTCTTGGAGTAAATGATGTTCTGGCCTCTCTTTTGTGCTGGGCATACAACCAATGGCCAAGACCAGCATTTCTCAAAATGGGTGCTATGACACCCTGGGGTGCCACCTGGGTCCATTAAGGGTGTAAATTTGTATTTTTACCCAGTGTCATGCGTTTCCATGGCACAGGCGAGCCGACCACCAGGGCCATGTACATGCATGACATTAGTCCAAGGAGGATTGCATTCAGGGTAGCCCCAGCATTTGGAAGGGAATGGAGGTCCTCCTACATCCAGGGGCGGATCGGGGGGGGGGGGCAACGGGGCAATTGCTCCCCCCGAGAAAATAGTGATTCAATCATGCACGGCTCCATCTTGACATATAAAAACCTAAGAAATTTCCAGGCTTAACTTACCGACCAGCCTGCGACCAACCGAATTGACCGGCCTAACTGTATGAGTTAAAAACAGGGGTTTAGTTGCAAATACAGGCATAAGCTGCAGAGCCCCGTCAAGGCACCCCATTTTCTGTAGTCCCTAACTCTAACTTCTAAGAGTCTCCACAATGGGAGCGCATGCATTTTAATGGATAGGCAGAGGGAGCCCCCCCTCCTTAAAGGCGCAGGGGCACACTGGACACCAGCGCTGGACTGGGACAAAAATTTGGCCCTGGACTTCAACCAGACCGGCCCACTTCAATTTTGCAAACACGCACAGAAACAGTATATAAACTATACGCAACTGCGCAAAAAAAAAAACATAAGCAGCATAACATAAGGAGTCCTCACTCACCTCTTTTATTATTTCACTTATTCTCCTCCTTCTCACATCACTGCGTGAAGTGGGAGGGCTGACGTCATGCAGGAACATTGCTACAGCCTCATTGGCTGGAATGTCAGAAACCGGTATTGCTGCCAGCCATTGGATGCCTTTCAGCAATGCTGAACGCTGAGGCTGAGCCGGGTTGCGCACTATGAAGTGAGGTGATGGGCAGTGCGGATGACAGGTGTCTCCCATACCGGCTGGCCGGAGAAACCCACCCCCCCGGCCAGCCAACCCCGACGGCCACCCAAGCACCCCCCCCCCCACTTTACTGGCATACACATGTATATAATATATGTGTGTGTGTATATATACAGGGTGGGCCATTTATATGGATACACCTTAATAAAATGGGAATGGTTGGTGATATTAACTTCCTGTTTGTGGCACATTAGTATATGTGAGGGGGAAACTTTTCAAGATGGGTGGTGACCATGGCTGCCATTTTGAAGTCGGCCATTTTGAATCCAACTTTTGTTTTTTCAATAGGAAGAGGGTCATGTGACACATCAAACTTATTGGGAATTTCACAAGAAAAACAATGGTGTGCTTGGTTTTAATGTAACTTTATTCTTTCATGAGTTATTTCCAAGTTTCTCTTTGTTTACAGCCATTGACATGTCGCTGAGGTTAACACGTGTGGAGCGGATAGAAATTGTGTTGATGTCTGGTGAACACAGTAACCAATTGTCCAGAACACACACAGGACAGGGCTCTGCCTATGTTAACAAGGCAGAACTATGTCCTGTCAGCTGGGAAGTAATAGATTTATGTTCACTACAAAGCAGGAAATGAAATTGATTACTTCCCTTAGTAAAAGCACCACACATAGTACACATACACAGGTTAGGCACACAGTTAACCCTAGATGTTTAATCCCTTCCCAGCTAGTGTCATTAGTACAGTGACAGTGCATATTTTTGGCACTAATCAGTGTTTTAGTGTCACTGATTCCCACAAAGAGTCAAAAGTGTCCAATTGTCTGTCGCAATTTTTAATTAAATGAAATTAAACATATCTTATACATTGTAGACACTATAACATTTGCACAGACCAATCAATATACGCTTAATGGGGTTTTTTTTAACCAAAAACATGTAGCAGAATACATATTAACCTAAATTTATGAAGAAATTATATATTTTTTAAATTTTTTATTGGAAATGTTTTATAGTAGAAATTATTATTTTTTTTTTAATTGTTGTTTTTTTGTTTATAGCGCAAAAAATAAAAAAACGCAGGGGTGAACAAATACCACCTAAAGAAAGCTCTATTTGTGGGAAAAAAGAACATACATTTTATTTTGGTACAGCATCGCATGACCGCGCAATTGTCAGTTAAAGTAGCTCAGTGCCGTATCGCAAAAATGGCCTGGTCATGATGGAGGGTAAATCCTCCGGAGGTCAAGTGGTTTTAAAATGGTTGTAAATCTCAGATATGAACAAAGGATATGCCTCTATAGTGTGTACTTCTCTCAATCCAGAGCACTAAGTGTCTTTCTGTCCAGTGCCCCTTTCCTCTGCTATCAGATTCAGCATAAATCCCTTCTGTCAAGGTTTCCTGACACCATGAGAAAAATGGTAACAGGAGAGGGAGCTCCAGCGCATGATCTGTGATTGATAGCCTCAGCTCTGTTCCTGTGTATTGTGTGAAGCTCTTAGAGCTCTTCTCACTGAGCTCTGCAGTGTGTAAATTCATCTCCCCGCCCTCTTTTTTTGACAGCTCAGACAAGCTTTGTAAATGATGGACTTTGTTGTAGCGTAGAGAAGACTACAGATACACAGGTACAACTTATGTAGGAGCATGCGGCGTTGCTAGGTCTTCAAAAGATCTGGTGCTAGAGCCCATAGCAGCAAAGTAAAGAAAGTCATACGCTTGGGCGGGCATACACATGTATATAATATACGTGTGTGTGTGTAAATATATATATATATATATATATATATATATACACACAGTATCTCACAAAAGTGAGTACACCCCTCACATTTTTGTAAATATTTTATTCTATCTTTTTATGTGACAACGCTGAAGAAATTACACTTTGCTACAATGTAAAGTAGTGAGTGTACAGCTTGTATAACAGTGTAAATTTGCTGTCCCCTCAAAATAACTCAACACACAGCTATTAATGTCTAAACCGCTGGAAACAAAAGTGAGTACACCCCTAAGTCCAAATTGGGCCCAAACTGTCAATATTTTGTGTGGCCACCACTATTTTCCAGCACTGCCTTAACCCTCTTGAACATTGATTTCACCAGAGCTTCACAGGTTGTCACTGGAGTCCTCTTCCCCTCCTCCATGACGACATCACGGAGCTGCTGGATGTTAGAGACCTTGTGCTCCTCCACCTTCTGTTTGAGAATGCCCCACAGATGCCTAATAGGGTTTAGGTCTGTAGACGCTTGGCCAGTCCATCACCTTTACCCTGAGCTTTTTTAGCAAGGCAGTGGTGGTCTTGGAGGTGTGTTTGGGGTCGTTATGTTGGAATACTGCCCTGCGACCCAGTCTCTGAAGGGAAGGGATCATGCTCTACTTCAGTATGTCACAATACATGTTGGCATTCATGGTTCCCTCAATGAACTGTAGCTCCCCAGTGCTGGCAGCACTCATGCAGCCCCAGACCATGACACTCCCACCACCATGCTTGACTGTAGGCAAGACACACTTGTCTTTGTACTCCTCACCTTGTTACCACCACACACGCTTGACACCATCTGAACCTGATTTCTTGAGCATCATCTTTAGAAGAGGCTTCCTTCTGGGACAACAGCCATGCAGACCAATTTGATGCAGAGTGCACTGTATGGTCTGAGCACTGACAGGCTGACCCCCCCCCACCCCTTCAACCTCTGCAGCAATGCTGGAAGCACTCATACATGTATTTCCCAAAGACATCCTCTGGATATGACGCTAAGCATGTGCACTCAACTTCTTTGGTCGACCATGGCAAAGCCTATTCTGAGTGGAACCTGTCCTGTTAAACTGCTGTATGGTCTTGGCCACCATGCTGCAGCTCAGTTTCAGGGTCTTGGCAATCCTCTTATAGCCGAGGCCATCTTTATGTAGAGTAGCAATTCTTTTTTTCAGAGAGTTCTTTGCCGTGAGGTGCCATGTTGAACTGCCAGTGACCAGTATGAGAGAGTGATAACACCAAATTCAACACACCTGCTCCCCATTCACACCTGAGACCTTGTAACACTAACAAGTCACATGACACCAGTGAGGCAAAATGGCCAATCAGGCCCAATTTGGACATTTTCACTTAGGGGTGTACTCACTTTTGTTTCCAGCGATTTAGACATTAATGGCTGTGTGTTGAGTTATTTTGAGGGGACAGCAAATTTACACTGTTATACAAGCTGTACACTCACTACTTTACATTTTAGCAAAGTGTAATTTCTTCAATGTTGTCACATGAAAAGATATATTAAAATATTTACAAAAATGTGAGGGGTGTACTCACTTTTGTGAGAAACAGTATATATAAAATATCATTACATATCTGAGTGTGGATTCCCCCCTTACATCAGGGTACCCAGAGAGCCCCCCCCCCCCACTTACATCAGGGTCCCCAGAGCCCCCCTCATTACATCAGGGTCCCCAGAGAGCCCCCCTTACATCAGGGTCCCCAGAG
>BLSH010412837.1:1567829-1578767 GCA_018402905.1 Glandirana rugosa | reverse complement strand
CGCCCCATGCCAATATAAGGCACAGCACAGAGCGGCGAGGGCATTCGTGAAGGAGAACGCGTCGTGTCAACATGGGAAGAAGAAGAAAAGAAGAAGAAGAAGAAGAAGAAGAAGAAGAAGAAGAAGAAGAAGAGAGGGAAGAGGACAGCGGAGAAGACCGGCAAAAGAGCAGAAGACGCCGCAGAGGAGAAGAAAAGACCCCTCAGAAGATGAAAGACCACCGCAAAAGAGCCGAAGAAAAGAAGACACCGGAGAGGGGAGAAGACCACCGGAGCGGATTTAATAAAATATTTTAAAAAGCTGTGTGTTTTTTTTGTGTACATATTTCTTTCCAGGTAAATGGGTAGGGGTACGATGTACCCCATACTCATTTACATAGGGTGGGGGGCCGGCATCTGGGGGCCCCTTTGTTAAAGGGGGCTTCCAGATTCCGATGAGTCCCCGCCCGCAGACCCCGACAACCACCGGCCGGGTTTTTCGGGAAGAGGCCCTTGTCCTCATCAACATGGGGACAAGGTGATTTGGGGTGGGGGGGTGCAGAGCCCCCCCCGCCCCATAGCACCCATACTCCCCATGTTGAGGGCACGCGGCCTGGTATGGTCCAGGAGGGAGGGGGCTGCTTGCTCGTCCCCACCCCCTTTCCTGGCCTGCCGGGTTGCGTGCTCGGATAAGGGTCTGGTATGGATTTTGGGGGGGACCCCACGCTGTTTTTTTTGGCGTGGGGTTCCCCTTAGCTCCTGGAGGGGGACCCCATGCCAGTTTTTTTAAATTTGGCGTGGAGTTCCCCTTCAAGATCCCCAGAGCACAAAGTGCCTGGCATTGTCGGGATCAAAGTCGGATCCCTCTTCACAGACAAACGGTCTGACTTTGACCCTATGTAGGACCGTAAATCGCACAGCAGTGTAGGATCAAAGTAGGACCGTTTTTTTGTCGGATAGTGTGAACCCAGCCTATAGGGATGACGTGGCAATCCTATACCAGATTGGACGATTTTCAGTTGTCGTCCAAAAATACAATACAAATACACAACACATCACATCGCTTCTGATTTTTTATTCTGTTGTACAAGAATTTTTGTGACTTTAGTAAACTCTTCCGATTCGATCTGAGATTAGCATGCGAAAAAAAAACAGACGATCTGTCGTCCGATTTTTGGAAGGTGTGTATGGGGCATAAGTAGGGTAGGGTTGCCACCTCATCCCTTTAAGGCCTCATACACACAGGCCTTTTATAATAAATAAGCAAAACGCCAGGTCCGACGTTTTTTAAAAAATCGGCGTTTTTTGCGGCGTTTTGCATCGGCGTCAATAGGCGTTTTTTTTAAAAAAATCAGTCCTCTGCTATTTTTCAACCTAAAAACGCCGGCGTCAAAAAACGCTTGTTAACGCCGGTACGGCGTTAGTGAGCGTTTTGCCGATTGGCGTCAAAAAACGCCAAAACGCTACAGCTACAGAACGCGATGGTCCCGCTTTCTAAAAACAGCTCACTAACGCCGACGCCCTCTACTGCTCACTAACGCCGGCGTTTTTAGAAGGCCATTGAATAACATGGAGAGCTGCAAAAAACGCCTACAAACGCCGGGGTGCAAAACGCCCGTGTGTATGAGGCCTAAACCTGAACACATATTAATTACACAGGTTGTTCTGTGGCTGATTAAGGTGGTAATTAAACTCACTTGGTGCCTCATCTGCATTAAATTAGCCTCAGAACATCCTGTGTAATTCTTATGTGTTTGGGTTTAAAGGGATGAGGTGGCAACCCTAAAGACAGGCCAACCATAGTGGTCGATGTAGGCACAAGAGCGAACATGAAAACCAAACAATACATGGGTGTTGGCATAAAGGAAACTCACGAGGCCTCCATGGGTGGAAGATGTTAGCCCGGCAGGTCTCTCCACCGCACACCCATAGTTTCACTTTCCCTTTCAATGATAATGGTAAACAGGACAAATGGAGAGGGAGAATCTCCTAAAGCCTCGGACACACGGGACGACGATCGACAGGTCGTACTAACGACCGTTGTATGCGATATCGATCGTTCATATGCGCGATTAGAACAGTCGAACGCACGACGGTCGTACAAGGGGAGTTGTATGAGCAGACTAGAAAACTTGGTCGTACCAACAAGCGCTCATACGACCGTTGTATCATGTGTGCAGAGCAGTTGGTGCAACAAAGTTGTATTGTGCAAAACACGCATGCTCAGAAGTCAGGAACGGCCGGATGCTAATTACATGCACCTGAACGTTCTTTCTGTGGTCGTACGATCGTGTAGTGCAGTCAGTATGCAAGTTACATTATGAAACATACGATTTGCGACGATCATACGTACGATCGTCGTCCCGTGTGTACGAGGCTTTACTGGGGCCACAGACAGCAATAAAAACTGGCAGGGGTTCTAATCCCTCTGCACTCCATCCAAAACTAAAAAAAAGTTTTGCCTTTAGTTATACTTTCATATTCTTGACATGTGCCTGCTGTACCATGTACTTGTATGAGAAGGTTTCCTGTTCTTTTTGCATTGCTTCCTTTGTGTGAAATCCCTGGTGATCCCGCCAATTAGGGTTGCCACATCATCCCTTTAATCCAGGACACACATTAATTACACAGGTTGTTCTGTGGCTAATTAGGGTGGTAATTAAATTCACTTGTTGCCCAATGTGCATTAAATTAGTCACAGAACCTGGGTAATTCATATGTGTCCTGAATTAACCACTTCAGCCCCGGAAGGATTTCACACTTTAGGACCAGAGCACTTTTTGCGATTCGGCACTGCGTCGCTTTAACTGACAATTGCACGGTCATGCAACGTTGTACCCACATGAAATTTGCGTTCTTTTTTCCCCACAAATAGAGCTTTCTTTTGGTGGTATTTGATCGCCTCTGCGTCGCCGCTATAAACAAAAGAAGAGCGACAATTCTGCAAAAACACCCAAATTTCTTACTTTTTGCTAAAATACAAATCCAAAAAAAAAATATAACATTTTTTTTTCCATCGGTTTTGGCCGATTTATATTCTTCCTCATATTTTTGGTAAAAAAATTCGCATTCGGCGTTTATTGATTTGGTTTGCGCAAAAGTGGTCGCGTTTACGGACGATGACAATTCATTTCTGGGGTTTTTATTTATTTTTTTATTTTTTACTAGTAATGGCAGCGATCGGCGATTTTTAGCGGTACTGCGATATTGGGGCGGACATGTCGGACCATTTTGACACATTTTTGGGACCATTGGCATTTATACAGTGATCAGTGCTATAAAAATGCACTGATTACTGTGTAAATGCCATTGGCAGTGAAGGGGTTAACCTGGAGGGGGCGCTGTAAGGGTTACCTGTGTTCCTTGGGCGTGTTCTAACTGTGTGTGGGCTGGCCTAGCAGGGGAAAGGGGATGATCACGGCTTCCATAGAGGAAGCATGTGATCAGCGCCCTTCCCCCTTAAACAGAACGGAGATCCGTGTTTACATACACGGACCTCCGTTCTTTCACTGTGGGGGGCATCACGGGTAGCCAGCGGCGATCAAGTCCGCCCTACCCGCTCCCTGGCCCCCCCTCAGACACAGTGGGCACGCACTCACAGCACTAGTTATCGCAGCCGCCATCGTCTGATGGCGCTTTGCGATAACGAGCCACTCTGCCGCCGTCAGACTGCGGTCGTCAAGTGGTTAAAGGGATGATGTGGCAACCTTACTGCCAGTCCCTCTGCTTTCCTGTTAAAACCTGACCATACTATGCAGTAGGGTTGCCACATCATCCCTTTAATCCAGGACAGACATTAATTACACAGGTTCTGTAGCTGATTAAGGTGGTAATTAAACTCACTTGGTGCTTTATCTGCAATAAATCAGCCTCAGAACAACCTGTGTAATTCATATGTGTCCTGGATTAATGGGATGATGTGGCAACCCTACTAAGCAGGAGAGCACAGCGTGGTCAGTTTCCTAGGTGTGCTGGGAACTCAGCCTGCTCTCCTCCAATGATCAGACTTGTTCTGACACGCCCCCCGTTTGCACAGCCTTGTTTACTGAGAAGCTCAGTGTGCTGCTGCTTCTCCTCCCCCCAGCTCTTATGCAGCGGCAATGTGATCACTTATAAAGAAAGGTATTTATAATGTTTTTTTATATCTATACACAAATTTTTGCCTTTTTATTTCAATTTTAAACTAAATGGGATGGTTTACAAGGTGATCGCTTAAAATCACTTTAAGCATCCGTTCACACTGAATCTGACTTTGAAATCATGCGACTTCACTTGAAATTGCACGATTTCGAGGCCACTGGTCAGTGCGACTTGGCTGACATCTTTACGACTTCATGCACAGACATCTATGGAAGTCACACCTGAAATAGCTAAGAAATAGTGCAGGAACTTCTTTTTCCACAATTTGAACAGTTCCATTGCTGATAATAAGGTGCGACTTGTCATGAAATTTGGACCTGTCAAATCGCATGATAAGTCGCACCGGTGTGAACGGGGGCTTAGTACCACTTTAACAGACCAAAAGCGAATAAATTAAATTTATTGTCACACTTAACCAGTTGCCGACCGCCCGCCGTGGCTTGACGGCGGCAACATGGTTCGTTACCGCGAAACGCCGTCACCTGACGGCGGCCACGAGAATGAGTATTGTGACCACACTCGCCGCCAGAGGCCCGTTCAATGTGTCCCGGGGGGGGAAGGGGGCCAGGGAGCAGGTACGGTGGGCTCGATCTCCACCGGCTACCCGCGATCACCCCCAGAGTGACAGAACGGGGGTCAGTGTATGTAAACTGCGATCTCCGTTCTGACAGAGGGGGAAGGGTTGTGATCACAGGCTTCCTGTATATGGGAGCCATGATCACTCCCCTCCCCCAGTCAGCCCAGCCCCCATACAGTTAGAACACAGTTAACCCTTAGAGCGCACCCTCCGGGTTAACCCCTTCCCTGCCAATGGCTTTTACACAGTAATCAGTGCATTTTCATAGCACTGATCGCTGTATGAATGCCAATGGTCCCAAAAAAGTGTCAAAATGGTCCGACATGTCCCGATAAAATCGCAGATCGCCGCCATTACTAGTAAAATATATATATAAAAAAATAAAAAACCCATAAATCACTTCTCATAATTCGTAAACTTTTGCGCAAACCAATCAAACGCCGAATGCGATTTTTTTTTTTACAAAAAATATGAGAAAGAACATAAATCGGCCAAAACAGATGAAAAAAATGCTTTTTTATATATTTTTTTTGGATTTGTATTTTAGCAAAAAGTAAGAAATTTGTTTTTTTTTGCAAACTTGTCGCTCTTCTTTTGTTTATAGCGGCGATCAAAAATGACGCAGAGGGGATCAAATACCACCAAAAGAAAGCTCCATTTGTATCTATCTTAATTTTAGGGTGAAAAAAGGACACAAATTTCGTTTGGGTACAACGTCGCACGACCTCGCAATTGTCAGTTAAAGTGACGCAGTGCCGAATCACAAAAAGTGCTCTGGTCCTACAGTGGGAAATCCTTCCGGGGGTGAAGTGGTTAAATGACAAATTCTTTCCTAAATAGACGTAACCCTGCAAAGGAGACAGTAAGGGGTTTAATCTCCTCTCACCCTAAAATTAAGATAGTCACCCTGTGTTTGTCATACCCCAGAGACGTGACCTCGCCCCTCTTCCATGCATAGTTGCCAGGTGACCCGTATTTTGCAGGGTGACCCGTGATTTGCTGCGACGTGTAACATGCAGGCAGTGTGTGTTTTGTTATTCTGGTTACTGTTTCTGAAAAAGTGATAACATTTATATTTGCGCATTTCATAGTTCTAAATCTTTTGTGGTTCATAATGGACACAATTCTCATTTTTGTTCTTTGTGTGTAAACACAGCACTTTCATAGACACTCTTTAGGATTCCCTTGAGGGTGGAGGCTACAGATTCAGGAATGGGCATACAAATCTTTGGCATGGAAGGGGATGGCACTGAGGCTGGAGTGTCCAAGCCACCGACACTTTATCCTCAGTGCATGTTCAACCCCTTGCTAGCTAGGACACTGTTGTCTGTGCAGCTGCTGGTATCATAGCAACGGCTGACCCATCCCCAAACCATTCAGCTGATGGCATCATAGCAATGGATGACCCATTACCAACCCATTCAGCTGATGGCATCATAACAATGGATGACCCATCCCTGATCCATTCAGCTGATGGCATCATAGCAAAGGCTGACTCATCCCCAACCTATTGAGCTGATGGCATCATAGCATCAGCTGACCCATCCCCAACCCATTCAGCTGATGGCATCATAGCAACATATGACACATCCCGACCAATTCAGCTGATGGCATCATAGCAATAGATGACCCATCCCCAAGACATTCAGCTGATGGCATCATAGCAATGGATGACCCATCCCCAACCCATTCAGCTGATGGCATCATAGCAATGGATGACCCATCCCCAACCCATTCAGCTGATGGCATCATAGTAACGGATGACCCATCCCCAACCTATTCAGCTGATGGTATCATAACAACGGATGACCCATCACTGACCCATTCAGCTGATGACATCATAGCAAGGGATGACCCATCTCCAACCCATTCGGCTGAAGGCATCATAGCAACGGATGACCTATCCCCAACCTATTCAGCTGATGGTATCATAGCAACAGATGACCCATCACCGACCCATTCAGCTGATGGCAACAGATGAGCCATCTCTGACTCATTCAGCTGATGGCATCATAGCAACGGATGACCCATCCCCAACCCATTCAACTGATGGCATCATAGCAATGAATGACCCATCCCCAACCTATTCAGCTGATGACATCATAACAACGGATGACCCATCACCGACCCATTCAGCTCATGGCATCATAGCAGCGGCTGGCCCATCCCCGTTGCATTCATCTGATGGCATCATAGCAGCGGCTGGCCCATCCCCGTTGCATTTATCTGATGGCATCATAGCAACGGATGACCCATCCCCAACCCATTCAGCTGATGGCATCATAACAATGGATGACCCATCCCTGATACATTCAGCTGATGGCATCATAGCAACGGCTGACCCATCCCCAACCTATTCAGCTGATAGGTCATAGCAACGGATGACCCATCCCCGACCCATTCAGCTGATGGCATCATAGCATCAGCTGACCCATCCCCAACCCATTCAGCTGATGGCATCATAGCAACATATGACACATCCCGACCAATTCAGCTGATGGCATCATAGCAATAGATGACCCATCCCCAACCCATTCAGCTGATGGCATCATAGCAACGGGTGACCCATCCCCAACCCATTCAACTGATGGCATCATAGCAGCAGATGACCCATCCCCGACCCATACAGCTGCTGGCATCATAGTAACAAATGACCCACCCCTGATCCATGCAGCTGCTGGCATCGTAGCAACAGAGCACTAATTTCCTGGCCAGCAGCTGGCAATATCCCCACCCCTTTGTTTACTTTCAGCTGTTCACTCCACCAGCTGACTGTCGGCTTTCTAATGAAAGTGATCCGGCAGTTGTATAGCCACCTGATCACTTTCCATGACCCCCAGAGTGCATCTTCCCCCCAGTTGTCCAATACAATATCCCCAACACACATGTTCCTGAAAATGGCTGAAGAGTGAGTGGGCGCTGTAGCAACCACCAGATGGAGACTGGAAGGACTTCAAGGCAAGAACTATGCCACCAACACACCAGGAAACTACATAAAAGGGTCCAACACTTTTTTGGTAGATCACATCACAGCAGAAGATAGCGATGTTTCCGAGCCACACAGGACCCCTTCATCAGGCATGGGACCCTGAAATGTTGCTATATTCTGCTGTGTTCAATCAATAAAGCATTGGACCCTTTTATCGAGTTCCATCTTGGCATGGCCCCCTGCCATGCTTCCAAGACTCCTCTAAAGCCTGGTAGGTCTTGGACCACATGAAGCCACCGAGTGGAGGGGAGGGGGACCAGCAAACATCCATTTGCTGATCTCCCCTAGCTAGAATGAACCCCTGAGGCAACGTCACTTACAGTTTCTGGTGTCACTTTCCCTGGACGTTGCAACCAGGGAAGAAGCTAATGCAGAGTGATCAGCATTCCATTAATTCAGTGAAAGGCAGGTAAGACATTAAGGGTCTAAAAGACCCCTGATGTGTCATTAAAGAGAACCCATCTTAAAATATTATATCACATAGGAAACTTTTTGTCCCCTATGTGATATAAATAAAGGTTTAATGAAAGTAAAACAAAAAATTCAATGCTTTGTGGCATCATGCGGCAAAACTTATTCCCCCTGGTGCATCTGGTGGGAAAACTTCCAGATTTTATTGTCGAGGCTTAATTAACCCCTTCCTTACCCGGCACTTAAACCCCCCCTCCTGCCCAGACCAATTTTTGGCTTTCAGCGCTGTCGCATTTTGAATGACAATTGCGCGGTCGTGCGACGTTGTACCCAAATACAATTTTTCCCTCAAATAGAGCTTTCTTTTGGTGGTATTTGATCCCCTCTGCGTCATTTCTGATCGCCGCTATAAACAAAAAATGAGCGACAATTTTGCAAAAAAGAACAATATTTTTTACTTTTTGCTAAAGTACAAATCCATTAAAAAAATTATTCATCAGTTTTGGCCGATATATATTGTTCTACATATTTTTGGTAAAAAAAAAAACCGCAATCGGCGTATATTGATTGGTTTGCGCAAAAGTTATCGCGTCTACAAACTGGGAATTGATTTATGGCGTTTTTATTATTTTATTTTTTTTACTAGTAATGGCGGCGATCTGCGATTTTTATCGGGACTGCGATATTGGGGGCGACATGTCGGACATTTTTTACACTTTTTTGGGACCAATGACATTTATACAGCGATCAGAAATTTAAATGTCCACTGATTACTGTGTAAATGTCATTGGCAGTGAAGGGGTTAACCAGCAGGGGGCAGTGAAGGGGTTAAATATGTTCCCTGGGTGTGTTCCAACTGTGGGGGGGCAGGGCTGGCCGGGACAGAACAGATCTAACTGATCCCAGTGACAGGGATCAGTAGATCTGCTTGTCCCCTGTCACAGAACAGGGAACCGCCGTGTTTACAACGGCGGTTCCCCGTTCTGAGGCTCCTAAAGGTGATCGGCGGGTCTCGGGCGGACATCGAGTCCGCCCGACCCACGGGCACGCTCGCGCGCGCCGCCGCTGCCGCCAGGGGGCGCGCCTGGAGCGTGCGCAGTGGAGGACGTCCATGGATGTCCTCCGGGCATTTCAGGTCCGCGCTGGAGTCGTACTTCGGCTATAGCACGGACCTGGAGTGGTTAAACAAGCTTAAATTGGTTGTAAAGTCTCATGGTTTTTCACCTTCATTCTTGCACATGTATTCTTTGCATTAAGGTGAAAAACCTTTTCTCAGTAGTGACCCCCCCAGAGCCCCCCTTTTACTTACCTGAGCCTGTTCGTTCCATCGGCGGCTACGAGCAATCCGCTCATTGGCTGGATTGATAGCAGGGGAGCCATTGGCTCCCAATGCTGTCAATCAGGTCCAGTGACTCGGGGGCCGAGTCCCGCTGCTTGTGTGAATACACGCAAACAGCAGGACACGGGGGGTGCGCCCGCACGTGTGACCCCAGGGAAGCTTTCCCTTACGGGTAACTCGATATGGAGAAGGACCCAGGAGTGCCACTGGTGGATCCCAGAAGAGGAGGTTCGGGGCCACTCTGTGCAAACACCACTGCACAGAGGAAGGTAAGTATGACATGTTTGTTGTTTTAAAGTGAAAAAAAATGAAGGTTTACAATCCCTTGAAGTTAGAAGCTGATTGAGTACCATACAGAGCTGCACCAGATTTTGCACTCTCCAGTTTTAGTAAATCAACCCCAAAGGGACATGATTTCCTGAACAAGTTAATTTTTACCTTAAGGTGTGCTCATTTTAAAGCTGTACTCGGGCAGGAAAACGTTCATTTAAATACATCCATCAATAACTACAAAGGATGTAAATCCACTTTATGTGCACCAAAAGTCCAGATTTTTACCTTGTAAAAGTAAAAGAGACATGAGCACTCTGCTGTACATAGCTTGTGCAGAGCACAGGGCCCCACCCACTACAGGCTGCCTGCACACAACTACAGGAGGGGGCGGAGACCAGACCAGTCACCCTGCACAAGGAGAGAGAGCAGCAGTGGGCGGTCTTTATTACAGGAAGTCTCATACTAATTACTGCACAGATCCGCAAGAAATACACAAAGCTCACCAGGATTCAAGGAAGAGGACACATGATGAATGGATTTAGATAATATTTGCTTATATAAGAGTACTGCTTTAACCACTTGCCGACCGCCGATCGGAGATTGACGGCGGCAAAGTGGCTCTGTAAGGCAAACCGCCGTCATACAACGGCGGCCGCCAGATCGCGCACAGTGAGCGCGCGCGCGCCGCCGGAGGCGCGCCCCCGCGCTCACTGTGTCCGGGGGGGGCCAGGGAGCGGGTGCGGCGGCTTCGATTGCCGCCGGCCACCCACGATGCCCCCCCCGGAGTGAAGGAGCGGAGGTCCGTGTAAGTAAACACGGACCTCCGCTCTGTGTGAGGGGGAAGGGCTGTGATAACTTCCCTTCCCCAGATAGGCAGTCCCCCTACAGTTAGAACATGCCCAGGGAACACAGTTAACCCTTAGCGCGCCCCCTGCAGGTTAACCCCTTCACTGCCAATGACATTTACACAGTAATCAGTGCATTTTTATAGCACTGATCGCTGTATAAATGCCAATGTCCCAAAAAAGTGTCAAAACGTTCCGACATGTCCGCCCCAATATTGCAGTACCGCAAAAAATCGCAGTTTGCCGCCATTTTTAGTAAAAAATAAAAAAAAATAAAAAACCCCAAAAATGAATTCTCATCATCCGTAAACGCGACCACTTTTGCGCAAACCAATCAATAAACGCCGATTGCGCAAAAGTGGTCGCGTTTACGGATGATGAGAATT
>BLSH010412837.1:1531878-1544140 GCA_018402905.1 Glandirana rugosa | reverse complement strand
GCCCCCCCCCCCCCCCCCGCGTTCCCGCTGAACAAAAGCCCTGGGAGTAACATATGTGTATATATATCACAGCACATGCTGATCACCGGGTACCAGCCAGTGATTGATCACCAGCACCTGCCGATCGGCTCTGAGTCTCACGGAACACAGCTCTGATTGTGTAAACAGCACAGAGCTCTGTACAGTGACAGGGGATCTAGTTGGTTTTTCATTCCCTGATAAGTAGGGAATGAAAACAACTAGATCTCCAGTAAAAGCAACACACAGTACACACATAATTAGGCATACATTTAACCCCTTGATCACCCCTGATGTTAACCCATTCATGCCCATTGTCAATAGTACAGTGATAGTGCATATTATTAGCTCTGCTCACTGTAATAATGTCACTGGCAATGTCAGTGACAGTTAATTCCTACAAAGTGTCAGTGAGACTGGGTTCACATATATGAGAATTGGAACCACTTACCAACCTGGCCCCTTTTTTACATTTGTTGGTTACTAGCTAAAAACATTTTTTTTTGCTAGAAAATTACTTAGAACCCCCAAACATTATATATTTTTTTTCAAACACCCTAGAGAATAAAATGGCGATTGTTGCAATACTTTTTGTCACACGGTATTTGCACAGCGGTCTTTCAAGCGCGATTTTTTTGGAAAAATTTTACTTTTTTGAGTTAAAAAATAAGACAACAGTAAAGTTAGCCCAATTTTTTGTATATTGTGAAAGAGAATGTTACACTGAGTAAAGAGATACCATACATGATGCGGAATGGCGACAAAGTCCGGTACTTAAAAATTTCTATAGGCGACACTTTAAAAATATTTATCGGTTACCAGGTTATCGGTGCAGAGGAGGTCTTTTGCTAGAATTATTGCTCACACTCTGGCAATCGCGGCGATACCTCACATATGTGGTTTGAACACCGTTTTCATATGCAGGCGCGACTTACTTATGCGTTTTCTTTGCTGAGCAAGCTCGCGGGGACGGTGGCGCTTTAAATTATTTATTTATTTATTTATTTATTTTTATTTTATTTATTTATTTGTTTTTAACACTGTTCCTTTAAAAAATAAAAAATCGGATCACTTTTATTGCTATCACAAGGAATGTAAACATCCCTTGTGATAGTAATATATGGTGACAGGTACTCTTTTTGGAAGGCTGGGGGGTTTAAAAGACCCTCCATCCCTCCTTTGCACTTCACAGTATTCAGATTGCCAAAAACGGCGATTCTGAATACTATAATTTTTTTTAAAATTGGCGCCGTTAGCCGCTGAGTAAACCAGAAGTGACGTTGTGACGTTGCTTCCGGAATTTGCCGAAGGAGACCTGATCGGAGCCGATTACGGCTTCTATCAGGTCTCCTTCCAGCCGGCGGAGGCACCGAATCGTCGCTCCGGTCTCCAGGTGGGATGGGAGGCCGGAAAAGAGCGGTGGGAGGGGGGTGTCCCCTCCCACCCCCTTGGATAACGACCGAGCGGCTCCCGAGCCGGATCGGTCGTTACCCCTGGATAGCCGACCGCCAGCTCTAAAAAATGATACCGGGATATAGCCTGCAGGTGCCGATCGCACGTCGTCAAACGGCAGGCTGTCACTGCTGCTCGAATCACTGTAGTTGTACTGCAGCTCGCGCAGCCACAGTTGCGGGCGGGAGCTCTTACGCCCACCGCAAGCTGCGTGAGCGTACCTGTTACAGAGGCAGAACAGAGATCCGCCAGTGTAAACACAGCAGATCTCTGTTCTGTGAAGGGATGGATGACAGATCTAATATTCCCAGTAATTGGGAACAATGAGATCTGTCATGCCCCGGCCAGCCCAGCCCCCATACAGTTAGAACACAGTGAGGGAACACACTTAACCCCTTGATGGTCCCCTACAGCTTATCCCCTTCCATGCCAGTGGCATGTCTATTTTTAGCACTGATCACTGTATAAATGCCAATGGTCGCAAAAAAGTGTCAAAAGTGTCCGATATGTCCGCCGCAGTCCCGATAAAAATCGCAGATCCCCGCCATTACTAGTAAAAAATAAATAAAATAATAAAAATGCCACGAATCTATTCCCATAGTTTGTAAACGCGATAACTTTTGTGCAACCCAATCAGTATATACCTATATATATCGGCCTAAACTGATGAATAAATTTGTTTTTTAGATTTTTTTGGGTATGTTTATTATAGCAAAAAGTAAAAAATATTGTTTTTTTTTTTATTTGTGGGTCTTTGTTTGTTTATAGTGCAAAAAATATTTCCATGGTTTGTAGACGCGATAACTTTTGCGCAACCCAATGAATATACACCTATTGCAATTTTTTTTAACAAATATATGCAGAAGAATATATATCAGCCTAAACTGATGAATAAATTCATTTTTTTTGGGGGGGGGGGATATTTATTATAACAAAAAGTAAAACATATTGTTTTTTTTTTTTTCAAAATTGTGGGTCTTTGTTTGTTTATAGCGCAAAAAATAAAAACCACAGAGGTGATCAAATACCACCAAAAGAAAGCTCTATTTGTGGGGGGAAAAAAGGATGTCAATTTTGTTTGGGTACAATGTCGCACGACTGCACAATTATCAGTTGAAGCGACGCAGTGCCGAATCGCAAAAAGTGGTCTGGTCAGGGAGGGGGCAAATCCTTCCGGGGCTGAAGTGGTTAAACTGCATGCAATTCGCATGACATGTGAATGTGACCGGCTCACACATGTCCTTTCAAGAAGGGCCCTGTGCGTTTTTGGGTCAGGTGCGAATTCAGGCAAAAATTTGCACCTGAATTGCACCTAAATTGGTGAACAGAAATGCACCAGACCCCAGACTGCAAACCGAAGTTGGTCATATGTGAAGCTGGCCTGAGTATCAGATTGCGCACCGTCCCGCTATAAGTTGCTGATCGCCACCATTACTAGTATAAAAAAAAATTCCAGTATACCTGTATATGCCATGGTTTGTAGACGCTATAACATTTGCGCAAACCAATCTATATACACTTATTAAGATTTTTTTTTTACCAAAGTCATGCAGCAGAATACATTTTTAACCAAAAGAGATTAGATTTTTTACATTTTTATGGGATATGTTGTATAGCAAAAAGTAGAAAATATTGTTTTCTTTTTTTCAAAATCGTCGGTCTTTTCGTTTATAGCGCAAAAAAAACCCCAAAAAACGCAGAGGTGTTCAAATACCTCCAAAAAGGAAGCTCTATTTGTGGGAAATCATTATATAAATATAATTTGTGTACAGCGTCGCATGACAGCGCAATTGTCACTTAGATATACTGCGGCCGCGTACGCCGGGGTAGAGAGCGCGCCTCCGCTGTGTTGCAATTGGCTGAAGCACCAACCAATCAGTGGGTGCCGACTGCTGATTGGTCGCCGGCACCTGACGATCGGCTCCGGACATTACCAAAGAGAGCCCTATGTAGGCAAACAAACACCGGGCTCTCTTCTGACAGCAGCAGTGTGCTGTTTTTTTTTTTTTCTTCCTGCAAAGCACATTGCTTAGTAAAATCAGCACACATATTTAACCCTTTGATCACCCTAGATGTTAACCCCTTCCCTGCCCAATGTCATTAGTACAGTGACAGTACATATTTTTTAGCACTGATCACTGTATTGGTGTCACTGGTTCCCAAAAAGTGTCAGTTAGTGTCCGATTTGTCTGCCGCAATGTCGCAGTGCTGCTATAAGTCACTGATCGCCGCCATTACTAGTAAACAATAAAAAAACTAAATTAAAATTACATAAATATATCCCACAATTTGTAGACGCTATAACTCTTGCGCAAACCAATCAATATACGCTTATTGGGATTTTTTTTTTACTGAAAATATGTAGCAGAATACATATTGGCCTAAAGTGATGAAGAAATCAGATTTTTTTACTGGAAATGTTTTATAGCAGAAAGTAAAAAAATATTGTTTTCTTTTCAAAATTTTCTGTCTTTTTTTGGTTTATAGCGCAAAAAATAAAAACCACAGAGGTGATCAAATACCACCAAAAGAAAGCGCTATTTGTGGGACAAAAATTACATTTTATTTGAGTACAGCGTCGCACGACCGCGCAATTGTCAGTTTAAATAACGCTGTGCCAAAGCACAGCAAAAAATGGCCTGGCTATGAAGGTGGGTTAAATCTTCTGGAGGTCAAGTGGCTATAGTTGCAAAGTGTCCCTGATTTCCTGGACTCTGAATATTCTCTTCTGTGGAAATTGCTGACTCTGGAAATAACATCAGCTTTTATCTGTTAATAGTCACCCAGCTTTTAGTTACATTAATTTGAACAAAGCTATTTACACTACAAAACAAGTTTCGGTTTTACAAATATCTCATATTTATTGTCTTTCCGGGTCCTCCAAGACATAACTGTGCAGCAATGATTCCATTCACCCCCTTCTTACAGGAGAATACAAGTCCAATAGACACCACTGTCCTAGTAAAAATGAAGAATACAATTATTATTTTTTTTAGTACTATGCTGCCCTCTCCTGTCTATTTGTAGTAACTGCACTGTGTCCTGCTGCTTATGGTATAAATGTAGAACTGAGATATTAAATCTACATACATTTAACAATGGAACGTGACAGTTACCTTTCAATGGGGTTTATTTACTAAAACTGGAGCATGCAAAATATGGTGCAGCTTTGCATAGAAACCAACCAGCTTCCAGGTTAAGGTGCACACTGGTACGACATACGCTCCGACTCTGTGCGCACATATCGCATGATTCGCATGTAGATCAATGATTCCCTATGAGAGCAATCCTATCCGCTCCGACACAAGGCGGTCCGATTTTTAAAAACTACTTTGGTCCGACTTTGGTCCTACTTCAGCCCATTGAATATCATTGAAGTCGGATCAAAGTCAGATCATCATCTTAACTGATCCAACTTGAAGGGGAACCCCACACCAAAATGAAAAAAAATTGCGCCCCCCCAGATCATACCAAGCCCTTTGGTCTTCTACGGATTTTAAGAGGAAGCCCCACCCCAGAATAAAAAACAATGGCGTGGGGGTCCCCCCCAGATTCATATCAGACATTTATCTGAGCCGTAGCCCGGCAGGTCAGGAAAGGGGGCGGACAATCGAGTGCCCCCCCCTCCTGGACCATACCAGGCCACATGCCCAACATGGGGGTTGGGGGCAGGGGGAGGTCTGCACCCCCACCCCAAAGCACCTCGTCCCCATGCTGATGGGGACAAGGGCCTCTTCCCGACAACCCTGGGCAGTGGTTGTCAGGGTCTGCGGGCGGACAAGGGGGGCCCCCAGATCCTGGCCCCCCCACCCTATATGAATGAGTAAAGGGTTCATTGTACCCCTACTCATTCACCCAAAAAGGTGTCAAAAATGAATAAAAACACTGAACAAGTTTTTGACATAATCCTTTATTAAAGCAGTCCCAACCTGTCTTCTCTCTCTGGTCCCATGCCCCGGGCAGTGACATCACAAGGTGGCAGGGTCTCCGGATGACGTCACCGGATGGCCACGCCCTGGGACTATAACAGGAGCAGCAGAGAGAGGAGCTCGCATAACTGCGGGAGCTAACATCGGGAGAAGACATCAGAGGAAGAAGAACCGGAGGCAGCAGAAGAACCAGAGGAAGAAGACCGCGGAAGAAGACAGCGGAGGGAGAAGAACCAGAGAGGGGAGAAGACATCAGCAGAGGAGGGAGAAGAACTGGAGAGAGGACACGTTGGAGCTGCTTTAATAAAGGACTATTTTAAAAACCTGTGTACTGTTTTTATTTATTTTTGAGACTTTTTTTGGTGAATGTGTAGGGGTACAATGTACCCCTTACACATTCACATTGGGTGGGGGGGCTGGGATCTGAGGGCCCCCCTTGTCAAAGGGGGCTTCCAGATTTTGATAAGCCCCCTCGTCCGCAGACCCAAACAACCACTGCCCAGGGTTGTTGGGAAGAGGCCCTTGTCCAAATCAGCATGGGGACAAGGTGCTTTGGGGCCCACCCCCCCCATGTTGATGGCATGTGGTCTGGTAGGGCTCCAGGAGGTGGGGCGCTTGCTCACCCCCCCCCCCCCACTTTCCCAACCTGCCAGGCTGCGTGCTTGGATAAGGGTCCGGTATGGATTGGGGGGGACCCCGCACCATTTTTTTTTTCTTTTTTTGGCATGGGGGGTCCTCTAAAAATCCATACCAGACTAAAGGGTCTGGTATGATCTTGGAGGGGGAACCCATCCAATTTTTTTTTCAACTTTGGCATGGGGTTCCCCCTTAAGACTCATGCTAGACTCAAAGAGCCTGGTATTGCCGGGATCAAAGTCGGATCCCGTTCATTGAAGTTGGACATGAAGTCGGAGGGCAAAGTCTGATCCACAGTTGTACGATTGTCGTGTTGTACCAGTGTGAATCCGGCCTTATTGTCAAAGCTTAATTGAACAAGCTGAAGTTAGAAGTTGATTGGCTACCATGCACAGCTGCACCAGATTATGTACTCTCCAGTTTTAGTAAATCAACCCCAATGTGTTCTGCATTTCCATAAATCAGAGAACATAAGGGACCTTGTACACAGGCTAATAGATGTATTTCTTCTGATGCATCACACCACCATATGCTTCTGCTGCTCCACCATATGTTTTCATGTGTCTACAGCCAGCATTAATAAAACGGCGAACACAGGCTGCCATGTGCACAGTGAATGAACTGTATTATTATGTATGGTCAGTAAAGATATATTGACCATATAATGGTATAGGTCAAAGGCTGAAGGGTAACAGTTACAGCTGCACACCTGGCATCAGTCGGGAGGGAATAAATGGAAACCAGTATGTTCAATCACTGACCAAAGATATGCAGTTACTATCTGCATGTCTTCTTTTATAGTTGCAAACAATTGAAAATAATTCAGAGGGACATCTTAAGAGGATCAAGAAGAGAAATGTAGTGCATGCAGCATGATGCCTGCTGACAGTAACACCCCTTTCACACCGGGACCGCCCGAGCGCTAGCGGTAAAAAAAAACGCTAATTTGCGGCGCTTTACCGCTCGTTAGCACAAAGGCGCCTGAAAAACGCCTTGGTGTGAAAGGGGTCTAAGTGATTGTGACCAAAAAGTGAACATAGTATCAAAAAAGTGGGTATCACTTAAGAGTATTTGGCTTGTAGTGTGGCCTCTTTCTACCTATATTTTAGACAAAATAGGGCCTGGTGTACACTTAAGAGAAAGTGTGAATAAACTAAGCCCTATCATTGTCAGTGGCTGCAATAATAACGCCTAACATTGCTGTCATTGGTTACAGTAATAGACCCCAGCATTGGTATCGTTGACTGCAGTAATAACCCCCAGGCATTGGTATAGGTGGCTGCAGTAATAACCCCTAGCATTGGTATCGGTAGCTGCAGTAAAAACCCCCAGCAATTGGCCAGCAGGTACAGTAAAAAAAAAAAAACCCAGGCATTGAAGTCAGCGGATGAAATAACCCCCAGAATTGCTGTCAGTGGTTGAAGTAATAACTCCCAGAATTTATTTATCACTGACCTCTACACCACTCTTCCACTGCCCACCTTTGCACTCCTCATCCACAACTCGCATCTGAACATTGTCATTGTCAGTGACTGCAATAATAACGCCCAACATTGCTGTCATTGGTTACAGTAATAACCCCCCGCATTGGTATCAGTGACTGCAGTAATAACCCCCAGCATTGGTATCAATGACTGCAGTAATAACCACCAGCACTGGTATTGGTGGCTGCAGTAATAACCCCCAGCATTGGTATCGGTGACTGCAGTAATAACCCCCAGCATTGGTATTGGTAGCTGAAGTAATAACCCCCAGCACTGAGCAGCGGGTACAGTAAAAAAAAAAAAACAGACATTGGAGTCAGTTAATGCAATAACACCCCAGCATTGTTGTCGCTCGGTGCGGTAATAACCCCCAGAATTTTTTCATCACTCACCTCTGCACCACTCTTCTAGTGCCCACCTTTGCACTCCTCATCCACAACTCGCGTCTGAGCTCTTTTGGTCCCCATGTGTCTCTGCATCTCTCATCCATAGCTCACATGTAACCTTCATACACAGCTTACTTGCACCACCTGCACCCCTTTTGCACAGCTCACCTGCACCACTCATCCACAGTTAACCAATACTAGTAATGGCGTTGATCAGTGATTTATAGCAGCACTGCGATATTGTGGCAGACAATCTGATACTAACTGACACTGACTTTGTGGGAACCAGTGACACGAATACAGTGATCAGTGCTAAAAAATAAGCACTGTCACTGTAATGACACTGGCTGAGAAGGGGTTAACATCAGGGGCAGCAGAATCATATTATATACATGATTCTCTGCAGGTGGCCCGCATTGTAGCAGTAAAGCTACAGTGTGCGGTCGGGAAATGGTTAAACTATAGCTAAAGGCAAAACTTTAAAAGAAAGTGGAATGGAAAGGGATTAAAACACCTATCAGTTTTTATTGCTGTCTGTGTCCCCATTAGGGAGATTCCCCTTCTCTATTGTACTGTTCACCATTATCACAGAAAGTAAAATACAATCCCAAATTTTGGGTTGTCCCCAGAACAGGAATAGGGTGATAGGGAGATCTTCCAATGGGGACTCTAGTTCTGGTGACAACCAGGGATTTCCTCGCTTTGGAGGGTTTTCCTCTTACTTCCTGTCTTAGTTAAAGGACAGGAAGTGAAGGGAAGTATCCCTGATGGGACACAGATGGCAAAATAAAAGTGAGACATTATAACCCTCCCTAAGGTTCCATTCACACTTGTGTGACTTTTCATGCAACTTTGGATATGAAAGTTGCATGACAATCGTTCCCCGTGTTTTCCAATGATAACCATTCATATATGCGAGACTTAAAGTTGCAGCAACTTCAAAGTAGTTCATGCACTACTTTGGTCCGACTTTCATGCAACTTAAGGGCCATGGACTTCAATGTTAAACCTCAGAAGTTGCATGAAAGTCTTACCTGATTGTTATACAGGCCCCTTTCCCACTTATTCAACTTGTCCTGCGACTTGGGAATGCAAAGTCACATGACAAGTCGTTCTCCATGATTTCCAATGAGTACCGTTCATATCTGTACAACTTTCAAGTTGGGCCGACTTCAAAGTAGTCCCTGCATTACTTTGGTCCAACTTTGATGTAACTTGAGGTCCATAGACTTCAATGTTAAACTCTCAAAGTCTCATGCAAATCGCACCTGAATAATATAGATGCGATTTCTGTACTATTTCTGTACAACTTTGTAATATGTTTTCATTGAGCCAAAGTTATTATTATTATTATATAGGATTTATATATTTTAATAGTTTATGCAGCGCTTTACAATATGAAAGCGGGACAATACAGGTACAATACAATAGAATACAAAAGGATTAAGAGGGCCCTGCTCAGAAGAGCTTACAATCTAATGGAGGGGGCAGGTGGTACAAAAGGTTATAACTGTGGGGAGTGAGCTGATGGAAGAGGTAAAAGATTAGCTGGAGGCGTGATAGGCTTCCCTGAACAGATGTGTTTTCAGGGATCGCCTGAAGGCAGCTAGAGTAGGAGATAGCCGGACAGGTTGAGGTAGAGAGTTCCAGAGGATGGGAGAGGCTCTGGGAAAATCCTGGAGATGAGCATGGGAGGAGGTGACAAGGGAGCTTGAGAGTAGGGGGTCTTGGGAGGAACGGAGAGGACAGTTTGGGGCAGAGTTGTGGATGGCTTTGTATGTTGTGGTTAGTATTTTGAATTTTATTCGCTGGGCGAACGGGAGCCAGTGTAGGGATTGGTGGAGAGGGGTGGCAGACACTGAGCGGTTGGTAAGGTGGATAAGTCTGGCAGCAGCATTCATGATAGACTGAAGAGGGTATAGCCTATCAGGGCTGGCCCTACCACAACTGCCTCCTAGGGCGCCCGGCTGCTGGTGATCTTACTCCCCCTCTGTCCACAGAGCCATCAAGCAGGCAGCTGCTCCGGAGTCCCTCCATACATAGTGCCATACTGTGTCAGAGAGCTCCAGAAGCGCAACGTCGACGGACACAGTCAGCAGTCTCTGGGTGTTTCTCTCAGCAGCTCAAGGCTGGATGGCGTGGTGTATAGATATAGTGACCTGATTGGTGCTGGTGAGGCTGCATTGATTGGCGCTGGTGAGGCTGTATTTGATGGGCACACGTGAGGCTGCATTGATTGGCGTTGATGAAGCTGTATTGATTGGCGCTGGAGAGGCTGTATTGATTGGTGCTGGTGAGGCTGTATTGATTGGCGCTGGTGAGGCTGCATTTGATGGGCACAGGTGAGGCTGCATTGAATGGCGCTGGTGAAGCTACATTTGATGGACACAGGTGAAGCTGTATTGATTGGCGTTGATGAAGCTGTATTGATTGGCGCTGGAGAGGCTGTATTGATTGGTGCTGGTGAGGCTGTATTGATTGGCGCTGGTGAGGCTGTATTTGATGGGCACAGGTAAGGCTGCATTTGATTGGCGCTGGTGAGGCTGCATTTGATGGGCACAGGTGAGGCTGCATTGAATGGCGCTGGTGAGGCTGCATTTGATGGACACAGGTGAGGCTGCATTGATTGGCGCTGGTGAGGCTGCATTTGATGGGCACAGGTGAGGCTGCATTTGATTGGCGCTGGTGAGGCTGCATTTGATTGGCGCTGGTGAGGCTGCATTTGATTGGCGCTGGTGAGGCTGCAATTGATGGGCACAGGTGAGGCTGCATTTGATTGACGCTGGTGAGGCTGCAATTGATGGGCACAGGTGAGGCTGCATTTGGTTGGCGCTGGGGAGACTGCATTTGATGGGCATAGATGAGGCTGCATTTGGCTGGCGCTGGTGAGGCTGCATTTGATGGGCATAGGTGAGGCTGCATTTGATTGTCGCTGATCAGGCTGGGCAGGGCAAAGGGGCTGGAGTCAGGGTTAGAGCCAAGGGGTTGGCAAAATGAGGTTTCACCTAGGGTGTCAAAAATCCTTGCACCAGCCCTGTGGCCTATGGAGAGGGAGGCCAATGAGAAGGGAGTTGCAATAGTCAAGGCGAGAGATAACAAGGGAGTGAATGAGGAGCTTGGTGGTTTCATTTGTTAGAAAGGGGCGTATTTTAGAGATGTTACAGAGGTGAAGTCTACAAGCTTTCGACAGTGATTGAATTTGGGGCTGAAAGGACAGGTCAGAGTCTAGGATTACAGCTTGTATGAGGGGAGGGATTGATGGGTGCAGTATTGATTTTGATGGAAAAGGCATGGAGGGGGCACGGGCGGGGGAATATTATCAGCTCGGATTTAGAGAGATTTAGTTTAACCACTTCCTTACTGGACACTTAAACCCCCCTCCTGCCCAGACCAATTTTTGGCTTTCAGCGATGTCACATTCTGAATGAGAATTGCGCAGTCGTGCGGCGTTGTACCAAAACTAAATTTATATCATTTTTTTCCCACAAACAGAGCTTTCTTTTGGTGGTATTTGATCACCTCTTCGTCATTTCTCATCGCCGCTATAAACAAACAAAGAACGATGATTTTGAAAAAAAAAAAACAATATTTTTTCCTTTTTGTTATAATAAATATCCAAAAAATAAATAAATAAATAAATAAAAATTATTCAACAGTTTTGGCCGATATATATTCTTCTACATATTTTTGGTAAAAAAAAAATCGCAATAGGTGTATATTGATTGGTTTGTGCAAAAGTCATTGCGTCTACAAACTATGGGAATTGATTTATGGCATTTTTATTATTTATTTATTTTTTACTAGCAATGGCGGCGATCTGCGATTTTTATTGGGTCTGCGGTATTGGGGCGGACATGTCGGACATTTTTGACACTTTTTTGGGACCAATGACATTTATACAGCGATCAGAAATGTAAATGTCCACTGATTACTGTATAAATGTCATTGGCAGGGTTTTTTCACAGTTTTTACAGGCTGTACAGGCGGGGTTATGGCGTCTGGGTTATTTTTAGCGTCTAGCGGCGGTAACGATCATTTTTTATTTATTTATTATTTTTACGGTATTTAGTTAAGGGTATCAAACATCTGCGTTACTGAAAACGTGTTTGGTTAGTTATATGTGGATAACGCTAAAAAAAAAATGGTTTTTATACATCTTCTTATATATAGCCGGTTTTGACAACTTATTAAAAATAAATAAATAAATAAATAAAAAACCTATAAATAATATTGTTTTTCCTTTTTTATAACAAAAAAAAAAAAGTTTTAGTAGCAAGAAACAAACAAATATCGCCGCTACTCTTTACTGCTTCTCCACTAGTTTATGGTGGTTTTCTTTCGAGACAAACACCCTTTT
>BLSH010412837.1:1444750-1484851 GCA_018402905.1 Glandirana rugosa | reverse complement strand
CCCCCCCCCCCCCCCCCCCCCCCCCCCCCCCCCCCCCCCCCCCAGTCACATTTCTCTGTGTGTGTTTTTTCCTATTGAAAAAAGATAAAAGGATTGCTCAGAGCTGCATTAACTCTCCGTGGCAAGACTGGGCACAGATGACATTACCTTCTCTACTGTAAAAGTTAGAAGTATTAATTACATTTTTTTTTTTTTCGGGTTTATGTCCACTTCAATTTTTTATTTTGAATAAATCACGATTTTGAACGGATTTACACTATGTGGATATCTTCTTTGATTACATATCCATGACGGGAGGAAAGTCTATGTATCTACGCAGGAGTGTATGTGTATTTATATCTGTGATTTTTTTTTACAATTGTATGACATCCCCCTATCCCGCTATTTCCTGCCATGATTAGATGCCACCCTACTATTTATTATTGGGCGTATAAGACTCTGTAATAGGGTCCTATCAGTCTGGTAAGAGTCCAGCCATTTGTGGTGGTGGATCACGTGGTGGATTTTATTTGTTTGGAACGCATCACGTCTGGGCCGGCGGAAGTAAACAATGCCGGAGACGCAGCTGGAAAGGCCGAGACAGTTCATTTTTTTTTTGATCTCGGCCTTTTCAGTCTGTAGGAGAGATCTGGGGTCTTCTAGAAAGAGGACCTGTCATGCACTATTCCTATTACAAGTGATCCAAAAAAATGTTTAAAGGGAAAAGAGTTAAAATAAAATAAAAAAATTAAATAAAATAAACAAAAAAAAAATTAAAGTGCCCCCGTTCCCGCGTGCTGGCACACAGAATCGAATGCATATATAGGTCACGCCCGCATATGTAAACGGCGTTTAAACCACACATGTGAGGTATCACCACGTGCATTCGAGCGAAGCTCAGAAGGTTTTTCACCCTAATGCATTTACAACCTTTTTAATTTTTTTTTTTTTTTACAACCCTTTAATATGCAGGGATTTCCTCTCACTTACTGTTTGGCTATGGGACAGGAAGTGAAGGGAAATTTATGCAACGGGACACAGATGGCGAAAAAAAAAATCTGACAGGGATTAACCACTTCCGGACCAGCGCCGTTGACTACTGTTGTTATGATAGCAGATAGCTACCATAACCCCCCGTATCTTTTTTTTTCAGCCGGCGATTCTGTGTAAGATAAAAGTGGTCTCAGCTGCGGATTTGCCGCAAAATCACTTTTATCAGCGGCGGGAGAGGTGCCCCCCCCCCCCCGTCAGTTTCCGGTCATCTCCGCCGCTTACCGGACCTGCCGGCAGCGGCTGAGATGATCGGTTCCTCTCCCCCCAGTGTCCGTGAGCCGAGTGAGTTGAAGGCGTTCACTCGGCTCCATAACATGGCAGGGCGGAAGCGACGTCGCAAGTCACTTCCGCCCAATGCTCTTAAAGAAAAAAATGTTTCAAATTATTATTTTTTTTTTTGCATGTTACTGTAAATATGAGATGTGAGGTCTTTTTGACCCCAGATCTCATATTTAAGACGTCCTGGCATGCTTTTTTATATTACAAGGAATGTATACATTTCTTGTAATAGGAATAAAAGTGATCAAAAATGTTTTTTAAAAAAAAGAACTGTGTAAAAATAAAAAGTGAAAAGTAATATAAATAATTAGAAAAAATAATAATTTAAAGCGCCCCGTCCCCGCGAGCTCGTGTGCAGAAACTAACGCATATGTAAGTCCCTCCCGCATATGAAAACTGTGTTTAAACCACACATGTGAGGTATCACTGCGATCATTAGAGCGAGAGCAATAATTTTAGCACTAGAGCTCTCTGTAACTCAAAACTGCTAAACAGTAGAATTTTTTTAAACGTCGCCAATGAAGATTTTTATGTTGCAAAGTTTGTCACCATTCTGCGAGTGGACGCAATTTTGAAGCATGTTGGGTATCATTTTAGTCGGCGTAACATTATCTTCCACAATATGGGAAAAAATTGGCCTAACTTTACTGTTGTCTTACTTTTTAACTAAAAAAATGGTGGCCGCTACTGAAAACATACGGCCGAGCCAACACACCGGTGACTCCGGGGAAAATGGCGGCCGTGTACAACACACGGTCGGCCACAGGAAAATGGCGGCCGTGCGATCATGCCCGGATACAGGAGGATGGCGGTTGCTACAACAGAGGGGGACCTACGCAGGCAGGGAGGCTACAGCTCCGGTGGCGAACGAACGGACGGACCGCGAACAGCCAGGCCCTAAAAGGAGAAAAAAAGGGGGGCACCGCCCGTCACCCCCCCTAATCCCCCCGCCCTCCGGGGGGGAATCGTAAACACCGCCCTGGACAGGCGCAGCGGGTAGCCACGCGGGGCAGTCCTGCCACCCTGCCAAAATGGGGGGGAGCTGCCGGCCATGCAGCACCCGTGACACGGACTGCCTGGTCCTAGGTGCGTTGGCTGGACGTTTAACCCGCCGGCCGCCTCGCACGGAATGAGGCCCGACGCGGCCGACCCCGCGAACAGCTAAGGGTCGGCTCGCATCCGTCGGCCACACTGGGGAGACTCCCTGGATCTAAGATATCCAGCCTGTCACCCAGCCGGCTGCTTGATTGTATTCTTCTATCAGATTTTCTTGAAAAAAGAAAAGAAAAAAAAAAAAAAGCAACGGGGAACCGCAGATCCCAGCAGGGAGCCAGGTCCAACTCCTTGCACTAGGCATAAAAAACAGAGATGCTGAAGCAGGGGGTTATGCGAGTGAGGACTGCCCCCTGGGAGGGGCTGTGCTTGCTTTGAGTTGAACTTCGTTCTACCTAGTCCACTCCTAGTGAAAGCTGCATAAACCCCACATGTCAAGAATGAGAGGCTGCGTCTGTCAATGAACGATTGAGAAATGAAATTTATCACCAACAGCCATATTTTCAAGGAAATTCCAATACTTATAATTTAATAGTTATTTATTAGTTAGTTATTATTTTAAATGTTCTTTTGTTATTTTCGAATTTTGGATTTTCGGCTGTTCCGATTGCCGAATTTCTGAATTACTGCAGTTACCAAATTCACGAATTTCTAAAAAAATAAAAAAAACTAACGGAACGAAAACAAACACATTTTTCAGCCATGCACAAGTCTACTAGCTATCTGCTCTGATTTCTGGCCAGTGCAAGTAGTATGTAGAGCAGTGTACAGGGGTCAGTAGTATGTAGAGCAGTGTACAGGAGTCAGTAGTATGTAGAGCAGTGTACAGAGGTCAGTAGTATGTAGGGCAGTGTACAGAGGTCAGTAGTATGTACAGCAATGTACAGAGGTCAGTACTATATAGGGCAGTATACAGAGATCAGTAGTATGTAGAGCAGTGTACAGGGGTCAGTAGTATGTAGAGCAGTGTACAGGGGTCAGTAGTATGTAGGGCAGTGTACAGAGGTCAGTAGTATGTAGAGCAGTGTACAGAGGTCAGTAGTATGTACAGCAATGTACAGAGGTCAGTACTATATAGGGCAGTATACAGAGATCAGTAGTATGTAGAGCAGTGTACAGAGGTCAGTAGTATGTACAGCAATGTACAGAGGTCAGTAGTATGTAGAGCAGTGTACAGAGGTCAGTAGTATGTAGAGCAGTGTACAGAGGTCAGTAGTATGCAGGGCAGTGTACAGAGGTCAGTAGTATGCAGGGCAGTGTACAGAGGTCAGTAGTATGTAGGGCAGTGTACAGAGGTCAGCATAGGTAGGGCAGTGTACAGAGGTCAGTAGTATGTAGGACAGTTTACAGAGGTCAGTAGTATGTAGGACAGTTTACAGAGGTCAGTAGTATGTAGGGCAGTGTACAGAGATCAGTAGTACGCAGGGCAGTGTACAGAGGTCAGTAGTACGTAGAGCAGTGTACAGAGGTCAGTAGTATGTAGGGCAGTGTACAGAGGTCAGTAGTATGTAGGGCAGTGTACAGAGGTCAGTAGCATGTAGAGCAGTGTACAGAGGTCAGTAGTATGCAGGGTAATGTACAGAGGTCAGTAGTATGTAGGGCGGTGTACAGAGGTCAGTAGTATGTAGAACAGTGTACAGAGGTCAGTAGTATGTAGAACAGTGTACAGAGGTCAGTAGTATGTAGAACAGTGTACAGAGGTCAGTAGTATGTAGAACAGTGTACAGAGGTCAGTAGTATGCAGGGCAGTGTACAGAGGTCAGTAGTATGTAGGGCGGTGTACAGAGGTCAGCAGCATGTAGGGCAGCATACAGAGGTCAGCAGCATGTAGGGCCATGTACAGAGGTCAGTAGTATGTAGGGTGGCATACAGAGGTCAGCAGCATGTAGGGCAGTGTACAGAGGTCCGTAGGTTGTGAGGCGGCATACAGAGGTCAGCAGCATGTAGGGCGATGTACAGAGGCATGCGCATGGGAGTTACTGTTTACGGCACAGGGCTCTGAAGGTGATAGTGCAAGTTTAGGAGATATACTCACCGGCCACTTTCTTAGGAACACCTGTTTAATTGCTTGGTAACACAAATTGCTAATCAGCCAATCACATGGCAGCAACTTAATGCATTTAGACGTGGTGAAGCCGACTTGCTGAAGTACAAACCGAGCATCAGAATGGTGAAGAAAGGGAATTTGAAGGGGTTGAAAACCCTTGTGTTTTTTTTTTTCATAAAAAATAACAAATATGCCTATACTTACCTTGCACAGAGCAACGCCGATACTCTTCTTCTGGGGTGCCCTGCCGGCACTCCAGGCCCCTGCTCTTCATCGGGTGCCCCTACGGAAAGCTGCTTTCCCTGGGGGCACTGTGGTAATGGTTGATGGTACACAGGGCTTTATCACAATTTTGTTGCTTAGAATAAAGATCACGATTCTTGCAGTGCAACATCATCTGTCATATTATACAAAAAAAAAAAAAAAATGGGCTAACTTTAGTGTTTAGTTTTACTTTTAAATCATTAAAAATGTATTTTTTTTAAAAAAAAATTGTGTTTGAAAGACCGCTAGGCAAATACCGTGTGACATAAAATATTGCAACAACCGCCAATTTATTCTCTAGGGTCTCTGCTAAAAAAAAAATACATAATGTTTGGGGGTTCTAAGTAATTTTCTAGCAGAAAATAGTTCTTTTAACCACTTCCTGACTGCGCTCAGTATAATTACGGCTGCAGTGTGGCGCTGTCTCGTAAATCGCCGTATATAAGTGGTGATCGGCTCGCGCAGTTAGCGTGCCCGCTGCACTCTGCAGGAGTGTGCCCGCGGCTCGGGCGGACCCGGTGTCCGCCGGCAAGCCGCGATGACCCGCCAGAGGGAAAGAACGGGGAACCGCCGATGTAAACATGGTGGTTCCCCGATCTGACAGGCGGCATGTCAGAGATCTACTGATCCCTGTCACTGGGATCAGTTAGATATCTTATGCCAATGGCAGCCTAGCCCCCTCACAGTTAGAACACGCCTAGGGAACACAGTTAACCCCTAGATCGTCCCCTGCAGGTTAACCCCTTCACTGCCAATGACATTTATACAGTAATCATTGAATATTTAAATTTCTGATCACTTATGAGAATGGAGGAGAGGCTGGCGATGGACAATGATACCTTGGATAAATACAGGGTCCTATGGTCCATCTGGCTTCCCTTCTCTGCCTCTGACACTCTCACCAACTTACTGGGATCCCACCCAGGTCCCTAATTACCATAGCTCTAGTAATGGACATATTGAATGCCCTGTATTGATCAAATGGGCAACCCTGCGAGCCTGAGACCTTCCAGCAGACCCCTTCCTTCCTCTCTTCTTTCTCTATCCTCTTCCACTTTTCACTTCCTAACTATTCTTCTATTCCTCTCTCTACAAGTTTTTCTTCTCTTCTTGCAGTCTTGCAGCCTTTTTCAACCCTAAGGCCTCATACACACAGGCGTTTTTTACAGCCACGTTTTTGAGCGTTTTTTACAGCTCTTCATGTTATTCAATGGCCCCTTAAAAACGCCAACGTTTTTGAGCTGTAGAGGGCGTCGGCGTTAGTGAGCTGTAACTAGAACGCGGGACCATCGCGTTCCGAAGCTGCAGCGGTATGGCGTTTTTTATGCTGAGCAGACAAAACGCTCAATAACGTGGCTTAACGTTGTATACACAGCGTTAAGCCTCGCCAGGAATTCTATTTAAAATCAATGGTTCCCTATGGGAGCCCATTGATTTGAAAAGAAGTTGGATCATGATGATCCGACTTGCGTGCTGAGGATCTTGCGCCCCCCCCCCCCCCACCCCAAAGCACCTTGTCCCCATGTTGATGGGGACAAGAGCCTCTTCCCAACAACCCTGGCCGTTGGTTGTCGGGGTCTGAGGGCGGGGGCTTATCGGAATCTGAAAGCCACCTTTAACAAGGGGGCCCCCAGATGCCTACCCATTCACCTGAAAAAAAAGTGTACAAAAAAAACCACACTACACAGCTTTTTAAAATATTTTATTAAATCAGCGCCGGCATCTCCTCCCCTCTCTTCTCCCTCTCAGTCTTCTTCTTTCTTCAGCTCTTTTGCGAGGTCTTCCGTCTTCTGCAGAATTTCTGTCTTCTGAGGGATCTTCTGTCTTCTGCTCTTTTGCAACTGTCTCCTCGGCTGGCTTCTCCCTCTTCTCTTCTGGAGATGTTGACTCGTTGCTCTCCCACTCGAATGCCGTTCCGTGCCGCGCAGTTGCCTTATATTGGCATGGGGCGGGGCCACCCGCTGACGTCATCCTGATCCCCTGCCCCTTATGATGTCACATCATGGGGCGGGGCTGTGATGTGATCTCCTGCCGCTGATGAAAGTGATCTTGCGCCGAATCCGCCGCTGAGACCACTTTTATCTTACACAGAATCGCCGGCTGAACAGAAAGATACTGGGGTTATGGTAACTATCTGCTACAATAGCAACGGTATACAACAGCGAAACGGCTGTAAACGAAACAGTCCTAGACGCGAGTTACCGTGTTTAGCGGCATTTACAAGCTGTTTGGCGTGTCAGATGCCTCTGAACTGGCGTCTGAACCCATTTTTTTACGTTCCAAAAAAAGCCTTTAAACTCAACTGCCTGGAAATGACCTTAAACGACCCTGTGTACATGTACTGATCAGATAACATAGAGGAGGGTTCAGGGGCAGCTGAAAAAAATGCCCAAATGCCTCTAAACGTCCGTTTACCAGCAGCAGTGTAAATGAGGCATAACAGCTGTCAGCAGGCAGAGAACAGCTCAGAGATTAGATAGTGAGGGGAGAGCAGTATCGGTGGCCGCTCGCCAGGACACGATTTCTGGTCGCCATGGCGACCAGGGATTGTCGAGCTCTGCAATACACGGCAGCTGGTCAGCAAGTGGTTAATGTCTGGTACACGCGATGAGATTAATCGGACAAATGATCATCCATTTTTTGTTTTTGCATGCTAGTCTCATATCGAAAATAAAAGAGGTTACTAAAGTTATGAAAATTCTCGTATGGCAGAATAAAAACTCAGAAGCGATGTAATTGTATTGAATACCGCACTGATTGAATGAAAATTGTACGATCTGGTTGTCGTACGAGAAAAATTGTTGTGCTTGTCCAATCGGATAATTTCACATGAATTGTGATCGGCTCTCAAAAGCTGCGTACTAACGATCAGATTATCGCATGATCGATTTGAATGCAGTCATTTTTTTTTTTTTTACAATTTTCTGATCGGAATCGTGATCGTGAATAAGAGGGATTCTTTTATCCACCTGCACATGAAAAAAAAAATCTAGATTCATTCCAGGTTTCTACAACGGCAGCACTTTAGATATTTGCTGAAGTGACCATATGGTTGAGCTATATTTGTTAAACCACACAGGAAATACAAAGCATGAAGTCATATCAGCACCTATGAATTTTCTTCCCCAGTTGAAAGACATTTTGCAGAAGCTGGACATAATGCATCGAAATTACACTTCACATTTATAGAACAGATAAATAAAACAAGGAAGAGCCATCTCTGCCAATCATTTGGGATTGATTCATAGCAGCAGCCGCTGGGAGGACACGTGGGCTCTAAATCGTGGTCTGACATACAGTTAGGTCCATAAATATTTGGACACAGGAACAATTTTATTTTTTTTCAGGTATTTACCAAAACCTATTCAAGCTATAGTTCTATAATGGATCTGGGCTGAACGTGCACATTCTCAGGTTTAATTTGAGGGTATGTACATCCAAATCGGAGGAAGGGTTTAGGAATTACAGCTCTTAACCACTTCAGCCCTGGAAGGATTTACCACTTTAGGACCAGAGCACTTTTTGCGATTCGGCACTGCGTCGCTTTAACTGACAATTGCGCGGTCGTGCAACGTTGTACCCAAATAAAATTTCTGTCCTTTTTTCCCCACAAATAGAGCTTTCTTTTGGTGGTATTTGATCACCTCTGCGTCATTTCTGATCGCCGCTGTAAACAAAAAAAGAGCAACAATTTTGCAAAAAAAAAAAAAAAATACAAATCCAAAAAAAAAACAAAACATTTTTTTCATCAGTTTTGGCCGATTTATATTCTTACTCATATTTTTGGTATAAAAAAAAAAAAATCGCAATCGGCAATTATTGATTGGTTTGCGCAAAAGTTGCCGCGTTTACGGATGATGAGAATTCATTTATGGGGTTTTTATTTATTTTTTATATTTTACTAGTAATGGCGGCAATCTGTGATTTTTAGCGGTACTGCGATATTGCGTCGGACATGTCGGACCATTTTGACACTTTTTTTGGGAGCATTGGCATTTATACAGAGATCAGTGCCATGAAAATGCACTGATTACTGTAGAAATGCCATTGGCAGTGAAGGGGTTAACCTGGAGGGGGTGCTCTAAGGGTTAACTGTGTTCCAACTGTATAGGGGCTGGGCTGGCAGGGGGAGGGGAGTGATCACGGCTTCCATATACAGGAAGCCTGTGATCACAGCCCTTCCCCTTCTGTCAGAACGGAGATCCGGGTTTACATACACGGACCTCCATTCTCTCAATGCGGGGGGGGGCCATCGCGGGTAGATCGAGTCCACCCTACCCGCTCCCTGGCCCCCCTAGAACACAGTGAGCGAGCTCACAATATTCATTATCGCGGCCGGCGTCAAGTGATGGCGTTTCGCGATAACGAACCACTTTGCTGCCGTCAATCCACGGCGGGCAGTCGGCAAGTGGTTAAAGAGGACATAAACCCTGATGGGTTTTACTTCCTCTATGTTACCCTGCAATTTAAAAGCATAATGGGCTACTATGCATCACATATTAGCCCATTATGTGCCACTTACCTGCATTGGAAGCCAGCAATGTCCCCGCTCCAGGCCGCGTCCATCTTCCAACCCTCTTCCTTCCGAGGCTGCGATCTCCGGCTCTGTGACTGGCTGGAGTCGCATGACGTCACTCCCACACATGCGCACGGGAGCCGCCAATCGCGGCATGATTTCAGTGAAGTAAACAGCACGGAGGCCATTTCTTCACAGCACATGTGCCCGAAGACTTGGGCACATGGCAGTACACTGTATATCTCCTAAACCGTGCAGGTTTAGGTGATGTGCAGGGAACCTACAGGTAAGCCTTATTATAGGCTTACCTGTAGGTTAAAGTGGTTGTCTTGAGTTGACAACCACTTAAGGAATAGCCACCCCCCCCCCCCTTTTCCAAGGGACCAAAAGTAATTGGACAATTGAATCAGAATCTGTTTCATGGCCAGGTGTGGGCTACTCCTACGTTATTTCTTCATCAATAACGGAGCAGCGCAGCCCCCATACAGTTAGAACACAGTGAGGAAACACAGTTCACCGCCATTACTAGTAAAAAAAAAAAATGAAAACCCCAGAAATGAAATCTCATCATTTGTAAACGCGGCAACTTTTGCGCAAACCAATCAATAAACGCAGATTGCGATTTAACCAAAAATAGGAAGAAGAATATAAATCGGCCAAAACCGATGAAAAAAATTGTTTTTTTATATCTTTTTTTTGGATTTGTATTTTTAGAAAAAAGTAAGGAAAATTGTTTTTTTTTTTTTTGCAAAATTGTCGCTCTTTTATTTATAGCAGCGATCAGAAATGACGCAGAGGGGATCAAATACCACCAAAAGAAAGCTCTATTTGTGGGAAAAAAAGGACGCAAATTTCGTTTGAGTACAACGTCGCACAGCCGTGCAATTGTCAGTTAAAGCGACGCAGTGCCGAATCGCAAAAAGGGCTCTGGTCCCAAAGTGTGAAATCCTTCCGGGGCTGAAGTAGTTAACCAGTTGCCGACTGGCCGCCATCAGGTTGGCACTGTTGCACGAATCGCTGTAACTGTATGGCAGCATGCGCAGTTGCGGGCAGAAGCTCGCCGGCGCACTCTCACGCCCGCTGCGTGAGCGTGTCCGGCGGACTCGATGTCCGCCAGCGAACTGCTATCGCCTGTTACGGAGATCTGCCAGTGTAAATACGGCGGTTCCCCATTCTGTCAGGAGACATGTCACGGATGTAGTGTTCCCTGTGATCGGGAAGAGTGACATCTGTTATGTCCCTGCCAGCCCAGCCCCCACACAGTTAGAACACAGTGAGGAAACACATTTAACCCCTTGATCGCCCCCTACAATTTAAAGTGGTTGTCAACTCTCAAAAAAAAAAGCAAAACAAAAGTCATAATGAGCTAGTACGCATCGCATACCAGCTCATTATGAAATACTTACCTTGTAACGAAACTGTTGCAGCGGTCTCGGCACACCATTGTGACCGGTGACATGCTTCTTCCGGGTTCCGTGGCTCCGGCCAATCACAGCGCGGGCTCCATTGATGTGGCCGGAGACACGCTGACATCACTACGGCACATGCGCACGAGAGCCGCCAGTTACGGCACATTTACTGAAGGAACGGCACCCCGTCGTCACATGCAGATACAGAAAATATCTCCTAAACGGTGCAGGGTTAGGAGATATTCGCGGGACCTACAGGTGAGACTTATTATAGACTTACCTGTAAGTTTAAAGTGGTTGTCCAGAATTAACAACCACTTTAACCCCTTCCCTGCCAATGACATTTATACAGTAATCAGTGGCTATTTAAAGCTCTGATCGCTATATAAATGTCATTGGTCTCAAAAAAGTGTCCGACATATCCGCTGCAAAGTCCCGATAAAAATCGCAGATCACCGCCATTACTAGTGTAAAAAAAAAAAAATGCCATAAATCTATTCCCATAGTTTGCAGACGCGATCACTTTTGCACAACCCAATCAGTATACAATTATTGCGATTTTATTTACCAAAATTATGTAGTAGAATATATATCGCCCTAAACTGATGAAGAAATTTGTTTTTTTACTTTTTTTTTTTAGATATTTATCATAGCAAAAAGTAAATAAGTTTATTTTTTTCCCCAAATTGTCGCTTTTTTTTGTTTATAGCGCAAAAAATAAAAACCGGCAGAGGTGATCAAATACGACCAAAAGAAAGCTCTATTTGTGGGGAAAAAAAGGACGTCAATTTTGTTTGGTTACAACGTCGCACAACCACGCAATTGTCAGTTAACCACTTCAGCTCCGGAAGGATTTCCCCCTTTAGGACCAGAGCACTTTTTGCGATTCGGCACTGCGTCGATTTAAAGTGGTTGTAAACCCTCAAGGTTTTTCACCTTAATGCATTTTATTCTAAACCTTTTCAGGGAGCCTGCGATCACAGTCCTTCCCTCTGTCAGAATGGAGATCCGAGCGTTCACATACACGGACCCCCGTTCTGTCACTGCGGGGGAGCAATAGCGAGTAGCCGGCGGACATCGAGTCCGCCCTACCCACTCTCTGGCTCCCCCGGAGCACCATGAGCGCACGATCCGCGATCTCGCAGCCACCGTCAGGTGACGGCGGTTTGCGATATCGAACCACTTTGCCTCCCGGCGGCGGGTGGTTGGCAAGTTGTTAAAGCGACGCAGTGCTGAATCGCAAAAAGTGCTCTGGTCAGGAAGGGGGCAAATCCTTCCGGGGCTGAAGTGGTTAAAAATTAGGATTCAAATTGAGTTGATTTATATCGAGCATTTATACTAGTGATTTAAATCATGATTGTGGGCGATTTCACCCAAATCAATAGGGCACACGTTACATTATGTTTATGATTAGATTGTAAGCTCTAAAGGAGCAGGGCCATCTGATTCCTCCTGTATTGAATTGTATTATAAATGTACTGTCTGCCCTTACATTGTAAAAGGCTGCAGAAACTGTTGGCGTTATATAAATCCTGTATAATAATAATAATAATAATAATAATAATGAGTAAAAAGGCAGCCCTTGCCTGGGGTGAACAACACAAATGCTGCTACCAAGCTTATGCATTACCTGAATCTAGGCAGCCTAGAAGACACGGGTTCATGAATTGTGGCGGCTTCATTGCCGACAGAAGATAGCCAATTGATTTCACTCAAAATGGCGAAAATTTTACCCATAAACTTTATACGATTGTGATTCTATCTAGAAACTGAAGTTTCTTTTTTTGTTTTCTAATTTAAAGTAGAACTATAGGCAAAACTATTTGAAAAAAATGTTGGACAGAGAAGTTAAAATCAGTTTTTTTTTTTGCTATAAAATTACTTAGAACCCCCAAACATTATATATATATTTTTTTTTCTAACACCCTAGACGTCGTTGCAAATTAATTTCCGGTGTCACACGGGGTGCGGGCTATGGCGGCTGAAGCTGGGGCTTCCCAGCCAGGGGTCTCCGGCGGGGATCAGGCAGCGTTTGGACCGGTGGTCCCGCTTCACACCTTGACGGCCCTCCTGGAGAGATATTTCTCCCGGGCAGAACCGATCCATGACCGGGTGACGATCAAACGGCCACCTCCTCCTCTGTCCTCTGGGGAGGACTCGGAGCCGGAGGGGAGCTCTGCGGTGTCGGAAACCCCCCTAGAGCTGTCGGAGGGCGAACTCGGGGACCCCTCGGATGAGGAGGAGCCCTCGGGGCCCCCACGGCTCGTGATTGGGCTCTGGTGGGATTCTTGGTTTCAGCGGTACGTGAGACGCTGAAGCTTGGCCTGGGGGCGCCATATGCTTTTGGGTCGCATAAGCCGGCCCGGGCGCCTAAGGCGTTCCCCTATTTGTCGTACTTTGATCAGTTCGTTTACAAGGAATGGCGGCGTCCTCAGGGGTCGTTCCCCATGCCAAAACATTTTTCTGTGCGTTATCCCTTTGAGGATACCTTGCTGCAGAAGTGGAAGTCCCAGACGGTGGATCCGTCGGTGGCCCGACTGAACAAGGCAACCGCTATCCCGATGGAGGGCTCTCCATCTTTCAAGGACCCGGCCGACAGGAGGACTGAGGAGGTGTCCAAGGCCACGTTCCTGGTCGCGGGGCTATGCGGCTGACGCTGGCGTCTATGCTGGTGTCACAGGAGCTTACGGAATGGGCGACTATTGTGACTCTCGAGGCCCCTCCGGAACCTGTGCAGATGGCAGACCAGTTGATTCAGGGACTGAAGTATCTCTGTGATGCTGCCCTTGACATGGCCCCCCATGCTGTCAAAACTGTCCATGTTTGCAATCGCCATTAGACGGCTGTTATGGCTGCGTTGCTGGTCAGGAGACCAGGTGTCAAAGAAGGGCCTGACGGACCTGCCTTTTGAAGGGTATCGCCTTTTTGGGGCTTCCCTCGACAAAATCATCAAGGATTACACTGGGGGGAAGAGTACTTTTCTTCCGGAGCCCAGAAGGGTGGGCCCTTCCTTCTCTGTGCAAAAGGTTTTTTTTCGTACATCACGTACATTGAACAAGGGTTCTCAGCCCGCCAAGGCCCCCGCCTGGGGCCAGAAGCGCCCCTGGCAGCGTAAGTCCGAAAAGGTGGAGAAGTCCTCCTCCGCATGATGGGTCACCCCCACCCGCGGTTCGGGTAGGGGGACGGCTCTTACGGTTCGCGGACTGGTGGACCTCGTGCATCTCGGATCTCTGGGTGCGCGAGGTGGTTTCGTCCCGGTATAAGATAGCGTTCCGTACCCAACCCCCGGAAAGGTTCTTCGCCTCCAATCTGAGGCTTCCCCCGGAACGGCTGCAGGCCCTGTTCGGGGCCGTGCACACCCTGCTCCATCAGGGGGTGATTGTCCTGGTTCCTGCTGTGGAACGGTTCCACGGTTTTTATTCCAATCTTTTTGTGGGTCCGAAAAAAGACGGGGTCAGGCCTGTCCTGGACCTGAAGGCTCTCGACTTCTTTGTGAGGGTGCGGAAATTCAGGATGGAATCTGTCCGCTCTGTGGTGGCGGTCTTCGGCAAGGAGATTTCCTGGCCTCCCTGGACATAAAGGACGCGTATTTACACGGGCTCATATGTGTACACCACCAGCGCTTCCTGCGCTTTGCTGTGGGGGATCTGCACTACCAGTTTTTGGCCCTTCCGTTCGGTCTGGCCTCAGCCCCTCGGGTTTTCACCAAGCTCTTGGCCCTGGTGCTGGCTCTGCTGAGGCAGAGGGGCATAGCAGTGGTGGCATATCTCGACGATCTCCTCCTGTGGGCGGAGTCTACCTCCGCCTTGTTGGAGAATCTGGACATCACCCTTGGTTTCCTGCAGGACTTCAGCTGGGTGATCAACCTTCCGAAGTCGGTGCCGGTTGGAATACTTGGGCTTGGTCCTGTATACGGAGCGGGCGAAGGTGTTTCTCCCTGCCGCCAAGGTCTTGCCACTCCAGGGGGCGCTGCGGGCCCTGCTGTCTCAGCGGAGGACCTTTATCAGGTTTTGCATGCGGGTGTTGGGGCTGATGGTCTCCTCCTTCGAGGCGGTGCCTTATGCCCAGAATCACACCCGGCTCCTGCAGCGGGCAATCCTGCTGTGGTGGGACAAGTCTCCCCTCTCCCTGGATCGGGTGATCAGTTTGGATCACCGGACTCGAAGCTCCCTCACCTGATGGCTACGGGCCCCGACCTTGGAGCAGGGAAGTCGTTTCTTCCCCTGAACTGGCCGGTGCTCACGACAGATGCCGGCCTATACGACTGGGGAGGGGTCCTGGGGAGGCTGTCGGCCCAGGGCCGTTGGTCGCAGGAAGAGTCCCGTCTCCCAATCAACGTGCTGGAACTGCGGGCGATCAGGCTTTGCATCTCCCGCTGGTCGGGGAGGCTGCACGGGCGTCCTGCTCGGGTCCAGTCAGACAACGCCACGGCGGTGGCTTATGTGAACCATCAGGGCGGAACGAGAAGCTCGGCAGAAGTGGCCCACATTCTGCGGTGGGCAGAGCTTCACATGCCGGCACTCTCCGCCGTTCACTTCCCGGGCATAGAGGACTGGCAGGCGGACTATCTCAGTCGCCAGAAGCTGGATCAGAGTGGTCCCTGCATCCGGAGGTGTTCCACCAGATTTGTCAAAGGTGGGGCACGCCAGACATGGACCACCTGGCGTCCCGGTTCAACCGGAAGGTGCAGGCCTTCGTGAGCAGAACTAGGGATCCGCTGGCAGACGCGGCAGATGCCCTCATGGCTCCATGGTCTCGGTACCGGCTGCTCTTTGCCTTCCCTCCACTCCTGTTACTCCCGCGCCTGTTGCGCAGGGTAGAGGCGGAAGGGATCCCAACCATTGTGGTAGCGCCAGATTGGCATCGGCGTCCTTGGTACGCCGACGTGGTGCGGATGGTGGTTGATGTTCCCTGGCGGCTCCCACTTCGCGAGGACCTGCTCTCACAGTGGCCCATCTTGCACCCTGCTTTATCCTCGCTGGCTTTAACGGCCTGGCTATTGAGTCCCAGGTGTTAAAGAATAGGGGACTCTTTGAGTCTGTCATTCCCACGATGCTCAAGGCGTGGAAGATTTATCACCGCACTTGGAAGGCCTACATTGCTTGGTGCGAGGCGGGGGGTTTGAACCCCCGTTCTTTCTCGGTAGCTCGGGTGCTGGCCTTCCTTCAGCAAGGCCTAGATCACAAACTGGCTTTGAGCACACTTAAGGGGCAGATTTCTCCCCTAGCAATTCTTTTTCAGCGTCCCCTGGCGACACATTCCCTGATTCGTACCTTTGTCCAGGGGGTTCGTCATGTCTCCCCCCAGGTTCAGTCGCCTTTGGCGCCTTGGGACCTTAATCTGGTCCTTTCTGTGCTCCAGAAGCCGCCTTTCGAAAATATCAGGGAAATTTCCCTGCAACTGCTCTCGCAGAAAGTGGCCTTTCTGGTGGCGATAACATCCACTAGGCGGGTGTCTGAGCTGGCGGCTCTGTCCTGTAGGTCCCCGTAGTTGGTCCTGCACAGGAACAAGGCGGTTTTGCGTCCCTCTCCCTCCTTCTTACCGAAGGTGGTCTCTTTGTTTCACATCAATGAGGACATTGTCCTTCCTTCGCTGTGTCTGCGCCCGTCTCATCCTAAGGAGGTTGCCTTGCACTTCCTGGATGTGGTTAGGGCGTTGCGAGTGTATCTGGCAGCCACGGCCTCGTTTCGGAGGTCCGATGCGCTTTTTGTCGCGATGAATGGTCCGCGCAAGGGACTGGCGGCCTCTTCGGCCACCATTTCCCGTTGGATACCTCAGATAGTGACCCGTGCGTATGCTATCCGGGGCCAGGAGCCCCCCTTTCCGGTCATGGCTCATTCTACCAGTGCGAATAGTACTTCCTGGTCTTTCCGACACCAGGCTTCGGTTTCTTAGGTGTGCAAGGCGGCTACTTGGACCTCGGTGCACATGTTTTCTAAGTTTTACAGAGTTGATGTTGCAGCTTCTTCTGATGCTGTTTTCGGCCGCAAGGTTTTGCAGGCTGTGGTGTGAGGCGCGTGTGGCACCTCCCGGCGAACTCTTTTGTTGTGCACTGTTGTTCTTGTTGCCCACCCCTCGTTGTGACTCAGCTTTGGGACATCCCCACATGTCAAGAATGAGAGGCTGCGTCTGTCAATGAACGATTGAGAAAATAGGATTTTTTTGACATACCGTAAAATCCTTTTCTCTGAGTTCATTGACAGACTCAGCACCCGCCCCTCTTTGTTTGAGTTTGTACTGCTTGCTACGAACTGAGTTGCTGAGCAGGGCTGGTGGGGTTATGCGAGTGAGGACTGCCCCCTGGGAGGGACTGTGCTTACTTTGAGTTGAACTTCGTTCTGCCTAGTCCACTCCTAGTGAAAGCTGCATAAACCCCACATGTCAAGAATGAGAGGCTGCGTCTGTCAATGAACTCAGAGAAAAGGATTTTGCGGTAAGTCAAAAAATCCTATTATTTAAGTTCCCTAACAGCCACATTTTCAAGGAAATTCCAATACCTATAATTTATTAGTTAGTTATTATTTCAAATGTTCTTTATTTTCGGACTTTCGGCTGTTCCGGTTGCCGAATTTCCAAATTACCGCAATTCGGATTTTCCGGGTGTTGGATTGCCGAATTTTTGAATCATATAAATGGAAATTCGGAATTCGTCCGAATTGCCGAATATCGAAAAATTCGGTAAACACTAAATCCGGAACGAAACGAATTGCACAAGCGTAATAGCCAGGTTTGAAACTAGTCATGAAAATCAGCCGGTAGTACCAGATGTTCTGCCTTTATGATGGACTCCGGAATCAGACTTGTGGGAGTAACCAATTACTCCCAAGACATGAAAAAATTGTGAACAAAAGTGAATGCCGAGTTTCTCGCGGCATTTTTCTAGATTTTTTTGAGGCTTCTGTTTACTTTTTATTGGGGGCTTGCTAGTTAAAATAGTTGTAAAGTCTCAGGTTTTTTTTTGTTAAAAATAACAAACCTGTTATACTTTTCTGCTCTGTGTAATGGTTTTGCACAGAGCAGCCCAGATCCTCCTCTTCTCGGGTCCCTCGACAGCGCTCCTGGCTCCTCCCTCCTGTTGAGTGCCCCCACAGCAAGCAGCTTACTATGGGGGCACTTGAGCGAAGCAGCAGCTCCATGTATCCATTCAGACATGGTACCCCGGCCTGGGTCCCGCACCCTCTCTTTCCACATTGGCTGACTGACTTTGACAGCATTGGGAGCCAATGGCGCCCGCAGTATGTCTCAGCCAATCAAGAGAGAGAGTCCCGGGCAGCCAAGTCTCTTGAGCAACATCGCTGGATAGAGATGGTGCTCAGGTAAGTATGAGGGGAGCTGCTGCACACAGAAGGATTTACCCTTCCCACTTAGGGGTGTACTCACTTTTGTTGCCAGCGTTTTAGACATTAATGGCTGTGTGTTGAGTTATTTGGAGGGGACAGCAAATTTACACTGTTATACAAGCTGTACACTCACTACTTTACATTGTAGCAAAGTGTCATTTCTTCAGTGTTGTCACATGAAAAGATAGAATAAAATACTTACAAAACTGTGAGGGGTGTACTCACTTTTGTGAGATACTGTGTATCTGAGATGTGTAGGAGGCAGCATTCAGGGGATAGCTTTATCGATGTACCTGCAATTTTGTAAATGAGGCCACAGATCTGAGACCAAAAATTTGAGATCCTAGGACACTGCCACCAAACGTTCCCACAGATGGGCCGCATCTCCAGCACAAGTCAGATGAAAGAGGAAACCGTTTTTTGATTTTGTTTGGAGTTGGCGTACCATTGTGTGAGGAGTTTGTATGCATTCTCTTGGAACAGAGCCCCCCACACATTATATTTTTTTATGAAAGCAGAGACCCTGGAGAAAAAATAGTGGCTGTTGCAGTTTTTTATGTCACACAATATTTACACAGCATTTTATCAAGCTAAATTTGAGGAAAATACACTAAAATTAATTTGAGTACACACAAACACAATATAATGCCTATTTCTCCTATCGTTCACTGACAGACGCAGCTCTTCATGACGTGTGGCTTTATGCTTGTCCCACTAGAAGTTAACTAGGCAGGGAAAAGAACAGTTGGCCCCTCCCATGGGGCCATCCTCTCTTCCCACATAAACCCTCTCCATAGCATAGCTCAGCAGTTTCAATGCCTAGTTTGCAAGACTTTTGTGTCCAGAACAAAGGATCCGTTGGCAGTGGCCACGGATGCTCTGGTGGCCCCCTGGGGCCGTTACTGCCTTCTGTACACCTTCCCTCTGATAAGACTGTTACCGCGATTGATACGCAGGATAGTGGAGGGGATACCAACAATCCTGGTGGCTCCAGATTGGCCTCGGTGCACTTGGTACGCCAACGTGGTGCAAATGGTGGCAGACGCCCCTTGGCGGCTCCCGCTGCGAGACGATCTTCTATCTGATCTACTGTCTCGGGCCCATCTTGCACCCTGCTTTACCCTCGCTGGCTTTGACGGCTTGGCTATTGAGTCCCAGGTGCTAAAAGACAGGGGAGTCACTGACTCAGTGATCCCTACATTGTTGAAGGCTCGCAAGTGTACTTCTCGCAAGATTTACCACTGCACCTGGAAGGCTTATATAGCTTGGTGCGAGGCGGAGGGTCATAACCCTCGCTCTTATGTCGTATCCAGGGTCCTGACTTTTTTGCAGCAGGGCCTGAACAAAAACTGGCTTTGAGCACTCTCAAGGGCCAGATATCGGCTCTGGCGATTCTTTTTCAGAGACCTTTGGCTTCGCACTCGTTGATTCGTACCTTTGTTCAAGGTATGCAACATGTGGCGCCTCGGGTGAAGGTTCCGATGGCTCCGTGGGATCTAAATGTGGTGCTTTCTGTACTTCAGGACCACCATATGAGAATACAGTGCCTTGCGAAAGTATACGGCCCCCTTGAACTTTGCGACCTTTTGCCACATTTCAGGCTTCAAACATAAAGATATAAAACTGTAATTTTTTGTGAAAAATCAACAAGTGGGACACAATCATGAAGTGGAACGAAATTTATTGGATATTTCAAACTTTTTTAACAAATAAAAAACTGAAAAATTGGGCGTGCAAAATTATTCAGCCCCCTTAAGTTAATACTTTGTAGCGCCACCTTTTGCTGCGATTACAGCTGTAAGTAGCTTGGGGAAGTCTCTATCAGTTTTGCACATCGAGAGACTGAAATTTTTGCTCATTCCTCCTTGCAAAACAGCTCGAGCTCAGTGAGGTTGGATGTAGAGTGTTTGTGAACAGCAGTTTTCAGTTCTTTCCACAGATTCTCGATTGGATTCAGGTCTGGACTTTGACTTGGCCATTCTAACACCTGGATATGTTTATTTGTGAACCATTCCATTGTAGATTTTGCTTTATGTTTTGGATCATTGTCTTGTTGGAAGACAAATCTCCGTCCCAGTCTCAGGTCTTTTGCAGACTCCATCAGGTTTCCTTCCAGAATGGTCCTGTATTTGGCTCCATCCATCTTCCCATCAATTTTAACCATCTTCCCTGTCCCTGCTGAAGAAAAGCAGGCCCAAACCATGATGCTGCCACCACCATGTTTCACAGTGGGGATGGTGTGTTCAGGGTGATGAGCTGTGTTGCTTTTACTCCAAACATAACATTTTGCATTGTTGCCAAAAAGTTCGATTTTTGGTTTCATCTGACCAGAGCACCTTCTTCCACATGTTTGGTGTGTCTCCCAGGTGGCTTGTGGAAAACTTTAAACGACACTTTTTATGGATATCTTTAAGAAATGGCTTTCTTCTTGTCACTCTTCCATAAAGGGCAGATTTGTGCAGTATACGACTGATTGTTGTCCTATGGACAGAGTCTCCCACCTCAGCTGTAGATCTCTGCAGTTCATCCAGAGTGATCATGGGCCTCTTGGCTGCATCTCTGATCAGTCTTCTCCTTGTATGAGCTGAAAGTTTAGAGGGACGGCCAGGTCTTGGTAGATTTGCAGTGGTCTGATACTCCTTCCATTTCAATATTATCGCTTGCACAGTGCTCCTTGGGATGTTTAAAGCTTGGGAAATCTTTTTGTATCCAAATCCGGCTTTAAACTTCTCCACAACAGTATCTCGGACCTGCCTGGTGTGTTCCTTGTTCTTTATGATGCTCTCTGCGCTTTAAACGGACCTCTGAGACTATCACAGTGTAGGTGTATTTATACGGAGACTTGATTACACACAGGTGGATTCTATTTATCATCATTAGTCATTGAGGTCAACATTGGATCATTCAGAGATCCTCACTGAACTTCTGGAGAGAGTTTGCTGCACTGAAAGTAAAGGGGCTGAATAATTTTGCACGCCCAATTTTTCAGTTTTTTATTTGCTAAAAAAGTTTGAAATATCCAATAAATTTCGTTCCACTTCATGATTGTGTCCCACTTGTTGTTGATTCTTCACAAAAAATTACAGTTTTATATCTTTATGTTTGAAGCCTGAAATGTGGCAAGAGGTCGCAAAGTTCAAGGGGGGCGAATACCTTCGCAAGGCACTGTATTAGGGAGATTTCCTTACAACTGCTGCCGCAGAAGGTGGCTTTTTTAGTAGCCATCACTTCCGCAAGATGTGCAGGCTCACCGCTCAGAGGGTAACGCATCTCGTGTGGATCTGGTGTGCTGACTCACAAGGGCAGGTGCAGGCTGATGAAGCAATCAAGTAGTAACAGCAACAAGGTTGGAAGTAGCCGCACTCAAACGATCCAATTTCCAAAAACGATTTTATTGCATCAAAGGGTGATATAGACAACGAACGAAAGGTCCACTGACGCGTTTCGCACCCTACAGTAGGTGCTTACTCATAGCTAATGAGTAAGCACCTAGTCTTAGCTATGAGTAAGCACCAACTGTAGGGTGCGAAACACGTCAGCTGGACCTTTCGTTCGTTGTCTATATCACCCTTTGATGTAATAAAATTGTTTTTGGAAATTGGATCGTTTGAGTGCGGCTACTTCTAACCTTATTGCTGTTACTACTTCCGCAAGATGGGTGTCTGAATTAGCAGCACTATCATGCAAGTCTCCCTACCTGGTCCTGCATAAGGATAAGGCGGTCTTGCGACCCTCTCCTTCCTTCCTTCCTTCCGAAGGTGGTTTCTTCCTTTCACATTAATGAAGATATTGTTCTTCCTTCATTGTGCCCTCGACCATCGCACCCAAAAGAAGTTGAGTTGCATGCCTTGGACGTAGTAAGGGCCTTAAGAGTGTATTTGTCTGCTTCAGCTTCTTTTCGGAAAGCTGATGCCTTGTTTGTGCTGACAGAGGGTCCGCGCAAAGGTTTGGCGGCCTCGTCAGCTACGATTTCTCGTTGGATCAGACAGACCGTGACCCATGCGTATTCTGTTGGGGGCAAGGTTCCCCCTTTTCTGGTCATGGCTCATTCTACCCGGGCTGTTAGCACTTCCTGGGCTTTCAGAAGCCAGGCCTCGGTGTCACAGGTGTGCAAGGCGGCCACTTGGGCCTCGGTTCACACTTTCACTAAGTTTTATAAAGTTGATGTGTTTGTATCTTCGGATGCTGCTTTTGGCCGCAAAGTTTTGCAGGCGGCGGTGTAGGTGCGTCTGGTGCCTCCTTAGAGGTTCTGTTGGGTAGAGTTGTTAGCGTTTACTTTTTGACACAGCTTGGGGACATCCCCACACGTCATGAAGAGCTGCGTCTGTCAGTGAACGATAGGAGAAAAAGGGATTTTATTAAAACTTACCATAAAATCCTTTTCTTTGAGTTCACTGACAGACGCAGCACCCACCCCTCTGTGCTCTGTTCTCTGTACGGCTTGTGTACGAACTGCTGAGCTATGCTGTGGAGAGGGTTTATGTGGGAAGAGAGGATGGCCCCATGGGAGGGGCCAGCTGTTCTTTTCCCTGCCTAGTTAACTCCTAGTGGGACAAGCATAAACCCACACGTCATGAAGAGCTGCGTCTGTCGGTGAACTCGGAGAAAAAGATTTTATGGTAAGTTTTAATAAAATCCCTTTTTTTTTTTTGTAAAATATAGAAGAGCCGCGGTTATACGGGCATTAGTATGTCCAGGGCTACGACCCTGGGATTTCCTCCTGTACTTCCTCAACCCTATGACTTATTGGCCATGCTTAGTTATTGGTGTTCTATTACCTTTATATCTTCTTTCTCTTTTGGCACCACATATGCCTTACATTGTTAATGCTGTCAGTGCTAGTCCCTGCACAGGTTGAACTGGGGCTCTTTTGTTACTCTGTTAAAACTGAATGAAAATGATTGAAAAGGAAACCTAAATGAGGATTTTGTGTTGAGTAAATAGATACCAAACATGTTGAGATTGAATATTGTGCACATCTGTGAAATGGCTACAAACTACAGTACCTAAAATTGTTCGTAGGTGACACTTTAACCACTTAAGGACCGAGCCTATTTTTGACATCTGTTGTTTACAAGTTAAAATCAGTTTTTGTTTTTTTTGCTAGAAAATTACTTAGAACCCCCAAACATATTATATATGTATAAAATTTCAGACACCCTAGAGAATAAAATGGCGGTCGTTGCAATACTTTGTCATACCATATTTGTGCAGCAGTCTTACAAACGCAATTTATTTTTGGAAAAATACACTTTTTTTAAATTAAAAAATAAGACAACAGTAAAGTTAGCCCAATTTTATTTCAATATTGTGAAAGATAATGTTGCCCCGAGTAGATTGATACCCAACATTGTCATGCTTCAAAACTGCACCCGCTCGTGCAATAGCGACAAACTTTGGCACTTAAAAATCTCCATCGGCGACATTTAAAAAATTCTACAGGTTACCAGTTTTGAGTTACAGAGGAGGTCCAGTGCTAGAATTATTGCTCTCGCTCTAACAATCGCGGCGATACCGCACATGTGTGGTTTGAACACCGTTTTCATATGTGGGTGCGACTTGCGTATGCATTCGCTTCTGTGCGCGAGCACGGAGGGATGGGGCGCTTTTACATTTTTTTTACTTTTTATTTTTACACTGTACTTTAAAAAATTAAATAAAATTGATCACTTTTATTCCTATTTCAAGGAATGTAAACATCCCTTGTAATAAAAAAAAACATGACAGGACCTCTTTAATGTGAGATCTGGGGTCAAAAAAACCTCAGATCTCACATTTACACTTAAAAGCAATAAAATAAATAAATAAATCTTTTTTTTTTTTATAATTGTCCCTTTAAGGTTAGAGGGTGTAAGTGACGTTTTGACGCTCCTGTCCTCCAATTGCATTGAGACGAGTGGGGGCTATCATGCCCTCAGTTGACTTCCTGCCCAAGAGGGGAAAACATCGGATCGTCTCCGCCGCTGCCGATGGATCCGGTAAACAGCGGAGGTGACCGGGATGAGGGGGGGCACCTCTTTTGCCGTAGATAAAAGTGATCTTGCGGCGAGTCCGCTGCATAGACCACTTTTATCCAAAAGCAGACCACCCGCCATTGAAAAGAATACCAGGGTTATGGCAGCTATTTGCTGCCATAACAACGGTATTCAGCGTCAAAGGTCCAAAGTATATATCAACGGCGGGTTGTCCGGAAGTGGTTAAAAGCCTTTAGCAACTTAGAATTAACTGAGAATTATTGTTTTATTTAATTTTTATTTTTTAATTACACTTTTTTAAGAGAAGTTTTTTTTTTTTTTTTTTTTTTTTTTTTTTTTTTAGAATTCATACTTCAGTGGTTTTTGATCACTCAGCTCTCAATATTAAAGAAGTCAGGGGACATCCACCTAGGTAAGATATAAAAAAAGAAGAAAGCTCCTACTTCTCTTTATAAAACAAAAAAAAAGTTAAAAGTGTAATTAAAAATAAAATAATCATTCTCAGAGCTCCGTGAACAGAGAGCTGGTGACTGTCAGTCTGATCTCCCCCCCCCCCCGCCATGCTCACTGGAGCGCTGGGCTGTGGATGGGGGGGAGCGGCTGGCTCAGGCTCTAAACGGCTCACTGAGAGGCTGAGCCAGGTGCCGCTCTGGGCTCCTGGGTGGATCCTGACCATATTGTCGCGATCTTTCCCCAGCCAGGACCCGCTCTGTAACATCAGCGGGCATGAGCCCGCTGTTGGTTGAAAACCGGTCACAGGAGCGCAGAAAAAACTGCACTCCTATGATGCACAGGAGAAGCTTTGGGATTACTTCTCCTTTTCACTTTTTAAATTTTTTTTTTTTTTTTTTTAACTTTATTGTTATCACATTGGGGCTATTAAACCTCTTTGTGATACCTTTTAGGCTGGGTTCACACTGATGTGGATTTCCCCGCATCCAATTCGCATGACAGGAGACTGTGACCGGTTCTCAATGGAGCCGGTTCACACATTTCTGGGGTGGCCACAGGTCTTTGGCTCCGTTTCAGTTCTGAATGCAGGCAAAAATTTGGGCCTGATTCATCCCTAATACGGAGAACAGGTGATGCAGGTGATGCACCGGACCCCTGCTGTGAGCCGCGTCCACACACAGCATGAACCCAGCCTTAGGCAGTCATAGGTCGACTTGATTGAGACCTTAGGGGTCTATTAGACTTCCAATTTTGTCCCCTGCCCTCCGAAGCAGCTAACCAAGCACAGATCATGCTTGGCTAGATGCTTCCCTGACTGTAACAACTATGAAACCAGAAGTGATGAAATCCTTGTTGCTTCTCGATTCATTTGTCCCAGGCGAGATTGGGAATTGGATGTTCTTCCATCTCCTCTGTGGGAGCCATCCTGGCCACTTACCTTCAGAATGCTGTAAAGATGATTGGCCACCCAGAACCCTTTTTACAAAACAGCCAATGGCTTTCTACAAAAAACAGTACCAAGACCATAGTCTTGTAATAACCGCTTGCTGACAGGACATTTTATATACGAACGTCGATCACAAGTGGTATAAAAAAAAAATCTGTGTGATGTTGGCCACTCCAGATGCTGTTCTGCAGGCACTGATTTTTGGGGTGGTGGGGGCCTAAGTCTATGAAATGCCCTAACTTATTTCTAAAAGTGGGGTAATTCCTTAAAGTGATTTGTAAAGGATTTGTTTCTCAAAATAACTAACATGTTACAGTATCTGACACAAGTTAGTACACCCCTCACATTTTTGTAAATATTTTATTCTATCTTTTCACGTGACAGCACTGAAGAAATGACACTTTGCTACAATGTAAAGTAGTGAGTGTACAGCTTGTATAACGGTGTAAATTTGCTGTCCCCTCAAAATAACTCAACACACAGCCATTAATGTCTAAACCACTGGCAACAAAAGTATGTACACCCCTGAAAATGCCCAAATTGGGCCCAAAGTGTCAATATTTTGTGTGGCCACCATTATTTTCCAGCACTGCCTTAACCCTCATGGGCATGGAGCTCACCAGAGCTTCACAGGTTGCCACTGGAGTCCTCTTCCCCTCCTCCATGATGACATCAATGAGCTGGTGGATGTTAGAGACCTTGCGCTCCTCCACCTTCCGTTTTCGGATACCCCACAGATGCTCAATAGGGTTTAGGTCTGGAGACATGCTTGGCCAGTCCATCACCTTTACCCAGCTTCTTTAGCAAGGCAGTGGTCGTCTTGGAGGTGTGTTTGAGGTCATTATCATGTTGGAATACTGCCCTGCGGCCCAGTCTCCGAAGGGAGGGGATCCTGCTCTGCTTCAGTATGTCACAGTACATGTTGGCATTCATGGTTCCCTCAATGAACTGTAAATCCCCAGTGCCTGCATCACTCATGCAGCCCCAGACCATGACACTCCCAACACCATGCTTGACTGTAGGCAAGACACACTTGTCTTTGTACTCCTCACCTGATTGCCGCCACACACGCTTGACATCATCTGAACCAAATGAGTTTATCTTGGTCTCATCAGACCACAGGACATGGTTCCAGTAATCCATGTCCTTAGTCTGCTTGTCTTCATCAAACTGTTTGCAGGCTTTCTTGTTTATCATCTTTAGAAGGGGCTTCCTTCTGGGATGACAGCCATGCAGACCAATTTGATGCAGTGTGTGGTCTGAGCACTGACAGTCTGACCTCCCCACCCCTTCAACCTCTGCAGCAATGCTGGCAGCACTCATACGTCTGTTTCCCAAAGATGACCTCTGGATATGACGCTGAGCACGTGCACTTAACTTCTTTGGTCGACCATGGCAAGGCCTGTTCTGAGTGGAACCTGTCCTGTTAAATCACTGTATGGTCTTGGTCACCATGCTGCAGCTCAGTTTCAGGGTTTTGGCAATCTTCTTATAGCCTAGGCCTGTTGACCTTCCAGTGACCAGTATGAGAGAGTGAGAGCGATAACACCAAATTTAACACACCTGCTCCCCATTCACACCTGAGACCTTGTAACACTAACGAGTCATAAGACACCGGGGAGGGAAAATGGCAACTTGGGCCCAATTTGGACATTTTCACTTAGGGAGGTAATCACTTTTGTTACCAGTGGTTTAGACATTAATGGCTGTGTGTTGAGTTATTTTGAGGGGACAGCAAATTTACACTGTTATACAAGCTGTACACTCACTACTTTACATTGTAGCAAAGTGTAATTTCTTCATTGTTGTCACATGAAAAGATATAATAAAATATTTTGTGAGATACTTTATATTCACCTGCTCTGTGCAATGGATTTGCACAGAGCAGCCCCGATCCTCTTCTTCTGGGGTCTCCTGGCTCCTCCTACCTTTCGAGTACCCCCCCCAGAAAGGGATGTGCACGTGTATGCCACAGTGCGGCTCAACCCCGCCCCCAGCTCCCTTGTCACTGGGTGACTGGCAGTGGCTCCTGCTGATTTTATTGAGTCCAATGAGGAGAGGGAGAGAGGAGCGGCACTGCTCTTGGCCTTCGCACTGGACCGAGATCGGTCTCGGGTAAGTATCGGGGGGGGGTATATATGTTTTTGCGATATAAACAAAAAAAGATGGAAAATTTTGAAAAAAAATATATTTTTTATTTTCTGCTATAAAACAAATCAACAATAAAAAATGTAAAAAAAAAATTCTTAATGAATTTAGGCCAAAATGTATTCTGCTGCATATTTTTGGTTAAAAAAAAATCCCAATAAGTGTATATTAATTTGGTTTGCATGAAAACTTATAGCATCTGGTGTAGATACTGGATTTTTTTTTTTTTATATATTAGTAATTGCAGTGATCAGCGACTTATAGTGGGACTGTGATAGTGCAGTGGGCAATTTGACACTAACTGACACTTCAATAATGACATTAATACAGTAATCAGTGCTAATACTATACACTGTCACTGTACTAAGACTGGCTGGGAAGGGGTTAACATCTAAGCGAGATCAAGGGCTTAAAAGTAGAGATGCACCGATACCATTTTTTGTAGTACTCGCCGATACCAATTACCGATACCTACCGCAACTTTTTTTGTTTACGCTTCAGCTGTCAGCAATGGTACAAAGCATTGAAAAGTTATTTACAAATTTTCTTTTTTTTTTTTTTTTTTTTAATTTTCCGCTTTTTTAAAACGTGTAAAAATATTAGCGTAAAAAGCAAACAAATTAAACTGACTTCATTTGCAGACCAAAGTTCATCCATTTGATCTGTAGATGAATAAACAGAAAGTTAGATAAACAGAGGCAATGTTTCTTTTTATCTCTGATTCAGTGGCTGAGCAATATTCTTAATAAACATTGAGCGGCATTTTTTTTTTTTTTTACCTCTCCTAATATGCCGGAACTTAGTTTTACACATCAGCTGTCAACAGGGGAACCCCACTGACAGCTGAATGAGTCATCGGTTGTTAGGGACGCGGCGGCCCGTTTTTTTTTTTTTTTTAACAACCGATAGTTGCCAGCTTTTTTTTTTTTGTTACATTTTAACTGTCATTGGGGGCATCCCACTAACAAATAAAAGATCTGAGCCTGAACGTATCGATTTCAGGTATCAGAGCATTTGAATGAGTACCGATACTCGTGCAAATGCTTAGTATCGGTATTGGTGCAACCCTAGTTAAATGTATGCCTAACAAGGTTTACTGTGTGTGTTATGTGTTGCTAAATATCAGAGTGCGTATTATATACCTACAAAAGAAAAAAAAAAAAACAATTCTATAGATCAGGGGTCTCCAGACTTTCTAAAGAAAGGGCCAGTTTACTGTCCTTCAGGCTTCCAGGGGCCGGACCATGCCCAGTGTGAATAAAGAATTATGCCCTATCGTTGGTGTCAGTGGCAGGAATTATGCCCCTTCGTTGGTGTCAATTGCAGGCATTTTGCCTTATTGTTGGTGTCAGTGATGGGAATTATGCCCTATTGGTGTCAGTGACAGGAATTATGCCCTATTGTTGGAGTTAGTGGGATGAATAGTGCCCCATTGTTGGTGTCAGTGGCAGGAATTGTGCCCCATTGTTGGTGTCAGTGGCAGGAATTATACCCCTTTGTTTGTATCAGTGGCAGGAATTATACCCCTTTGTTGTTGTCAGTGGCAGGAATTATGCCCCGTCAGTGTCAGGAATTATACCAATTGTTGGTGTCAGTGGCAGAACTTATACCCCTTTGTTGATGTCAGTGGCAGGAATTATGCCCCATCAGTGTCAGTGGAAGGAATTATGCCCAGTTGGTGTCAGTGGCAGGAATTATGCCCCATCAGTGTCAGTGGCAGGAATTATACCAATTGTTGGTGTCAGTGGCAGGAATTATACCCCATTGTTTGTGTCAGTGGCAGGAATTATACCCCTTGGTTGGTGTCAGTGGCAGCAGTTATGCCCCATCCGTGTCAGTGGAAGGAATTATGCCCAAATGTTGGTGTCAGTTGCAAGAATTATGCTACATCAGTGTCAGTGGCAGGAATTATGCCCCTGCAGTGGCAGGAATTATACCAATTGTTGGTGCCAGTGGCAGGAATTATGCCCCATCAGTGGCAGGAATTTTGCCCCATCAGTGTCAGTGACAGGAATTATACCAATTGTTGGTGTCAGTGGCAGGAATTATGCCTCAAGGACCGGGTAAAGGCAAGCAAACAGCCGCAGTTTCTAGACCTCTGCTATAAAAGATAACAATTTTGTGCAATAATCATCATTTTCATTGAACTGTATAACATAAAGCAAGCGAGGCTTGCATCTCGGGCGTATGGCAGTTCCTATTAGGACACCCTAGAGCCGGTTGGTTCTGTACATTGATGTAGGCTGACTCACAGTCAGAATATTGTAACCAGCACCTGTCGCTGCAGCTGTGCTCCGATTTCAACATCTGATCCTCGCCTCCTCCTGACTTGTTGGCTGTTACTCTGTGCGCGGCTAAGTGCAAAGCGTCTGGGAGGGCAAAAGCCAGAGACTGACTGTTTATTTGCTCTGAAGAGACAAACAGTTATCGGAGGAAAAAAAAAAAAATGTGCTAGCACATCAGACATGCAGACATTGGCCGTGCGCTTTGACTTGGTTGGTCTTGACAGAAGGTTATGGGGCAGGTAAAGGAATATTCCTATGTCATCATAAACGTGTTCTGTATTTTATATTAGAAGAACTTTTGTAGATAATATCTGACCTTCACATTTTGATGGTTTAATCTTACACATGGACTTATACATTGCATGCGTGTTTTATATGTGGGTACCTTCAACTTTGTACAAGCTGAGTTTTCTATCGGGTGCTGTGCTGTAGTCGTTGCATGTGAAGTGCAGGTTGAAGTTGCTTATAGATGGAATTTATTATATTTAAGTCATTAGGGTTGATTTACTAAAACTGGAGAGTGCAAAATCTGGTGCAGCTGTGCATGGTAGCCAATCGGCTTCTATCTTCGTCTTGTTCATTTAAGCTTTGACAATAAAAGCTGGAAGCTGATTGGTTACTGTGCACAGCTGCAGCAGATTTTGCACTCTCTAGTTTTAATAAATCGACTCCTTTAAGTTTACCGTATGTTATTCTGCATTCTGCATGCTTCTGCATTGCAATCAGCTTCTGAATGCAATAAATGTTTTGTCTGTGGCAAAGAATTAACAACAGAAGAACATGTGAGGGCCTGGGGAGAAATGCGTTTGAAGGGTGACTGGTCAGGTTGCTGAGTCAATCCTTAACTGCGAACACCAGCAGAGAGATAAGTGCAGATATGTTTCTGGCAATAAAACCACATTGACATTACAGCTGAACTCTAGACAGATATAAAAGATACATAATAATGCAGTTCTATAATCATTAAAGTGGAAGTTCACCCTAATACTAAAATCTCTAAATCTACATGAATCAACAATCTAAGACTTAAAGTGATTGTAAAGGCTCATATTTAAAAAAAATAAATAAATAACAAACATGTCATACTCACCTCTGTGCAGCAGTTTTGCACAGAGTGGCCCCTAACCCTGTCTTCTGGGGTCCTCCAGCGGTGCTCAGGGCTCCTCCTCTTCTTGAGTGACCACCACGCTTCCCTGGGGTCACCCGTGTAGGCGCGCTCCCGAGTCCTGCTGTTGTGTGTATTCACACAAACAGCGGGACTTGGCCTCGCCCCCCCGGCTCCTGGGTCACTGGACTTGATTGACAGCAGAGGGAGCCAATGGCTCCCCAGCTATCAATCCAGCCAATGAGAACCGGAGCAGCTCGAGTGAGCTATGAGGCTCGTCCCCATCACGGGTTTGTTTTGGGCTCAGGTAAGTAAAGGGGGGCTCGGGGGGTCTGCTGCAGGTGAAAAGGTTTTTCACCTTAATGCATGGAATGCCATGCCGAGGACAGCTGGGAAGTGACGTCAACCATAGACTTAGTATGGGGCTTCCATTGAAGGTGCTGACTTAAAGGACATTTTCCTGCTTCACAGCCAGCTTCCCAATGCGTGAGTCGGTCTGCGCCTTGAGAAAGGTCCCACAGCCTTCTGGGACCTGTGACGTGTCCCAGAAGGCTGCGGGTAAAGAGCTGGGGGGGGGGGGGGAACAAACTTCCTCTCAGGTCGCCTAGTCGGTGGGAGAGGGTACCTGTCAAAACCAGGTGCCCGCTCCCTGCCAAAAAAATAAATGTGTCTAAAAGTGGTAAAGGAGGGTGGAGGAGGCGGCAAAGTGGAACCAGGTACCCACGCACCCCCAATTTCCCAATGCAGGAGTTGCTCTGCTCCTTGAGAATGGTCCCGCAGCCTTCTGGGACCTGTGATGTGTCCCAGAAGGCTGCAGGCAAGGGGGTGGGGAGTACTTCCTCCCGGATTGCCTAGGCGTTGGGAGCGGGTACCTGTCAAAACCAGGTACCCACTCCTCCAAAAAAAACAAATGTGTGTAAAAGTGGTAAAGGAGGGGAATGAGGCAGAAAAGATGAAACAGGTACCCAACCCCCCCCCCAAAAAAAGTGTCTAAAAATGGTAAGGGGGGGGGAGCGGAACTTCCCCTTTTGGGTGAAGTTCCGCCTTAATACACAACCAAAGAACACTTCCAGGTATGGATATTTTAGACATGGTTGCATTGGTTGAGCCTGGACAAGGATTTTACTGACCAACAGTTAGAATTCCTCTTTAAGACTCCGTTCTCACTGGTGGGCCCTGCCTTTTCACCCTAATCTGACTGTGACTATAAAAGTGTCAGTGTTCTAAATACCTCAAAAGTGATGTCTTTACTTCACTATGGCAATGGATCCTTACCTAATTGAGCAGGTGGAGCAGATGTGTGGAGCTTTAAGCTTCAGCTGTGTTGGCCTGCTGAAAGCATCTCAGCTTGTTTTCTGTGTGGGTCTGCTGTCTTACTAACCTGCAGAGCACTCTGGGTAAAATGCTGAGATGTGTCCAAGAAGCTCCTGAACTGTCTGGTTTTCGAGGGATGACGTCTCTTCAGTCCTATCCTTGACATTATCATTAAAGATATCACTGGAAGCCAGAGTGTTCACCTACCTCAGCATAAGAAGTCTAGAATAAAGTTGGCTATGTCCCCTTTCTTCTCTCCCTCTTGCACCCCCAAATCTTCCAAGTCTGGTTTTCCAGTCACCAGCAAATTCGAGAGTAAAAAGCTTGATAAACCCTTATGGAAGCCTTCATTATCGTTAAGGTGTGCCCCCACCTTTCTAAGAGGGGGACGTTTAATTCTTCTGGGGATCTAAATGTTCAGTCTTATTGCAGTCAATGCATCAGATGACCTCCTTGGATATAACAGGCGATGAGCCCTAGCAGACAACATCTGTCTGATAGTCCATATATCTCTCAAATGTAGCCGTTCCTTGTATCACCTTTAAGTGGGGCTGGGAGATTTAATTGCCTTCAAGCAGCTCAAAGCAGTACTGTTTTACATTAGGGGAATCTACAAATTCCACATTCTCATGTCTCTTTGCCTTGAACAGGGAGTTACCTGTCTCAGGTATTGCAGACGAATCATGTGTTCGGGGGCCAGCCTCTTAGCGACACCTCCTCTACCTCAGAATCTTCATCTCCTACATTCTTAAGTTCCAGAACAGGTGGTCCCTCCTACATCATAGGAGCCTGGATAAGTCTTCTGATTCGATACCCTTGGACAGCATGATGGTGCTGGTGTGCCTCTAACATTCAAAAGTAATAGGAGGTCTTACTGTGGCAGGAAAAGTAGCTTGGATTTTGACATGGAAGCAAAATTCCAGTCCTAGCTGCTCTGCTTACTTCAAGTATGGTCTGCAGAATGCCAGTTTTCCAAAATGGCTGCTTCTGAATATGGGGGAGTGATCCAGAAAATGCATGCATTTCTGATCCTGCATTGTAGTTGGAGGACATTGCAGGGAAGCTTCATGATACCCTGGACAGTCTGCATGCTAAACAAGTTAGTTTCCTGATGCAGGTATCCCATGGCAGTAGCAGGGAATGCTTCAATGACTTGTTTAATCTACACAATCAGACCTGGATCTCTCCTGCTTGTTTTGCAGACTCAAGAGGTAGGCATCTCTGGTAATCTTCCTTCCTTCTGTTCAACCAAGGCGGATGTTCTTGATTGCCCTGATAACTCTCCAGACCATTGCTTCGTGGACTCTGATGCATCCTTGGATCTCAGGTTTCAGGAGCATCTATAACTATGTGACTGTACGGGGGTCCTGGATGAACATGTTTTTCCATTTGGCCTTTATTCCAGAGCTGCCTCCTCCTTGTTGATATGTTGAGCTTGGTCCTCACGATCAGAAAATTGTACGAAAAATACCGCTTTCAAAGTGATCGTATGATAATCAGATCGTTAGTACAGAGCTTTCGAGAGCCGATCATAACAGTTCATCCAATCGGACAGGCACAAAAAACTTTCGCGTACGATGCCCAATCGTGCGATTTTCGTTTAACCAGTACAGTTGTCATTAGAAAATGCAATACAAATACACTACAACACATTACATCACTTCTGATTTTTTATACTGTTGTACAAAAATGTTCGTGACTTTAGTAAACTCTTCAGGTTCGATCTAAAACTAGCATGTGGAAAAAAACGGATGATCATTCGTCCAATGATCTCATCGTGTGTACCGGGCATTAGGGTTAGGAACTCTTTATCGCTTTCATAACGTTGCATGGGAACTTCCCATGTACCCTACCCTATATGGTCATAATAACTTTGTGGGAACGAATGAACCTCAGTTCTCTAGGTGACCACCATAGAACTCTTTTGGAGGTTTTTCTGACCCAGGTCATCCTCAGGGTTCTTCCTTGATAAGTTACCGCCTTCTTGAAGTGAATGTTAGCCCAGGCATTCTAGGGATGAACTGCTTGCTCCTTTGATCTTGGGAGTAGAAGAGTTGTAACCTAGTCCCCTCTCTACCTAGAGCTGCTCTGGTCTTCCTTTTCCATGGCTTTGTTCTTAGAGCCACTGCCCGATTCCTCCTCTTCTACAGAAATATTTCTTCCTGTAGGGAAATACTTTTTTTTTTTTTTTTTAATTCCACCACATTCAACAAAGTATAACGTTTATAGGGCGTGCCTTTATGTTGATATATCGCCATTCCTCAAGGGTGGGAGTATATGGGGATAGACCCTTCAGAGCTATACGTTTTTGGGCAAGCAAAAGAAGTCTAGTCACTTTGGCCCTAATTTGCACAGAGTTTCTTCATCAAAACATCCTAATGGACACACTTTGGATTTAAGCGCAATCTGCGTTTGAAAAACTCTGTTAACTGTATCTGTTATCATTATTAACTTGAAAAATGGTGCTACTTAACCTTTTTCATAGTTCCCATTTGTCATCTTTTCCTTTGTTTTTTGTTCTCTCCTCTTCACGTGAATGAAGAGACTAAGGCAATATGGTTGTTGGTTTGCATTATTTCCCCTTGGCTTCCGATAATATGGCACCCAATATTTTATTTTTCCAGCTATTAGACTAAGGAAAGATGGCTACTGCCATGCTCTTTTTTTCCTTTTTTTTTGTTTGCTTCACTATAGATTAAGGGAAAATGGCCGCTGCTATTTATGTGAATGGATTTTATCATCAACATTATGGTGCCTGATGTTTCCCCTCTTTGGTTATTCCTGCATCAACTTTTGGCAATTAGCTGGCTATTTATAGGCCAGGCATCTTCTTTTTAGCATGGCAATGCCCCCTGAAGACGTGCTGTTGCAAAAAACGTGTCGGGGCGAAGCCATGTTCTGACGTCACCCTGCTGCTTCTGGTTCAAGGACCAGCGGCCATCTTTGAGTGTGCACTTCATTGTTTGTTATGTTGCATGTTGTACATGGCATATTTTTAGTTTGCTGAGTTTTTAGTGGGTATTTGTACCTTGTTCTTTTACATGCTAAAGATCTATTATTTTAATAAATTACTACACTATATATGGCCCATTTTGGCTCTGTTTGATGACCTCCATCCAAGTATCGATGCTGATGACTGTATGGGGATGAGGATTACCCTGCTCCTGTGTTTGGGGAAGTTACATAGAGGTTGCTGGCTTCTTAATTTACATGCATGACTGGCTGCTTTCATGCAGCTCAGGGATTGGTGAGTTCGCCAACAACAAACTAATTTAGGGCAATTCCATATGGAGTAAGTCTGTTGGCGCTCCCTGACACCGTGGACAGGGCTGTCTCTTCTGCGTCACTGGAAAAGTTTGGCTGGTGTTCGGTAAGACACGTGCATTATAAAAAGTTGAGATCATCTCTGGGTTGGTGACAAAGACACCAGCAAAACCTGTTCCAAAATATTTAACCGTACATCATCTGTTTGGGCACCGAGGCCTCTCTCCCAACCCGCTCTTCCCGGGATAGAAAGGTCCCCTTATTGATCTTCAGGCATAGCTCCCTATGTTTTTGCTTTCTGGACATATCGTGGGTCTCTTACCAGGCTGGATGCAAACAACAAGAAAACCCCCTTAGTGGGACTTTAAATAGGTAACCATTCCACATCTGTGTTAAAAGTATAACAATTTATTATTTTATATCATATAAAAATGATTTGTCACCCACAAGAGGGACCAACATACAGTGGGTACGGAAAGTATTCAGACCCCCTTAAATTTTTCACTTTGTCATATATTGCAGCCATTTGCTAAAATCATTTAATTTTAATTTTTTCCCTCATTAATGTACACACAGCACCCCATATTGACAGAAAAACACAGAATTGTTGACATTTTTGCAGATTTATTAAAAAAGAAAAACTGAAATATCACATGGTCCTAAGTATTCAGACCCTTTGCTCAGTATTTAGTAGAAGCCCCCTTTTGATGTAATACAGCCATAAGTCTTTTTGGGAAAGATACAAAAAGTTTTTCACACCTGGATTTGGGGATCCTCTGCCATCCCTCCTTGCAGATCCTCTCTAGTCCTGTCAGGTTGGATGGTGAACGTTGGTGGACAGCCATTTTTAGGTCTCTCCAGAGATGCTCAATTGGGTTTAAGTCAGGGCTCTGGCTGGGCCATTCAAGAACAGTCAGAGTTGTTGTGAAGCCACTCCTTCGTTATTTTAGCTGTGTGCTTAGGGTCATTGTCTTGTTGGAAGGTAAACCTTCGGCCCAGTCTGAGGTCCTGCGCACTCTGGAGAAGGTTTTCGTCCAGGATATCCCTGCACTTGACCGCATTCATCTTTCCCTCGATTGCAACCAGTCGTCCTGTCCCTGCATCTGAAAAACACCCCCACAGCATGATGCTGCCACCACCATGCTTCACTGTTGGGACTGTAGGTGATGAGCAATGCCTGGTTTTCTCCATACATACCGCTTAGAATTAAGGCCAAAAAGTTCTATCTCGGTCTCATCAGACCAGAGAATCTTATTTCTCACCATCTTGGAGTCCTTCAGGTGTTTTTTTTAGCAAACTCCATGCGGGCTTTCATGTGTCTTGCACTGAGGAGAGGCTTCAGTCGGGCCACTCTGCCATAAAGCCCCGACTGGTGGAGGGCTGCATTGATGTATGACTTTCTACAACTTTCTCCCTTCTCCCGACTGCATCTCTAGAGCTCAGCCACAGTTATCTTTGGGTTCTTTACCTCTCTCTCACCAAGGCTCTTCTCCCCCGATAGCTCAGTATGGTCGGACGGTCAGCTCTAGGAAGGGTTCTGGTCTTCCCAAACGTCTTACATTTAAGGATTATGGAGGCCACTGTGCTCTTAGGAACCTTAAGTGCCGCAGAAATTTTTTGTAACCTTGGCCAGACTGTGCCTTGCCACAATTCTGTCTGAGCTTTTCAGGCAGTTCCTTTGACCTCCTGATTCTCATTTTTTCTGACATGCACTGTGAGCTGTAAGGTCTTCTATAGACAGGTGTGTGGCTTTCCTAATCAAGTCCAATCAGTATAATAAAACACAGCTGGACTCAAATGAAGGTGTAGAACCATCTCAAGGATGATCAGAAGAAATGGACAGCACCTGAGTTAAATATATGAGTGTCACAGCAAAGGGTCTGAATACCTAGGACCCCCATGTGATATTTCAGTTTTTCTTTTTTAATAAATCTGCAAAAATGTCAACAATTCTGTGTTTTTCTGTCAATATGGGGTGCTGTGTGTACATTAATGAGGGAAAAATGAACTTAAATGATTTTAGCAAATGGCTGCAATATAACAGAGTGAAAAATTTAAGGGGGTCTGAATACTTTCCGTACCCACTGTGTATACACATTTAGAGGTCAACATATAAAATGTCTGTTACATAGTCATACAGTTCACCAAATGTGCATTCACATATGCTTCAAAGGAAGAATTTGAGGTAGAAAGTTCAGTTGTCCGAAGATGGAGTTTGGTACCCAACATATATGTTTCGGGTCCAAAATGAGCCCTTCATCAGGGGTAAGTTACAACGGGCAAAATGCAGCACAATGGTGTTTTTTCTAAAGGAAAAATTATTTTCTGTCCTAATGGCATCTGTGGATGTGGGCGCAGTGGCTGTGTAATCCGACAAGGACAAATATAGTATTGCTACCGGCTAGGGAAAGATGTATGGCGGAGGAGCAAAAAGTTGCTGGGGCGTAGTCTTCAGTTAAGGTGAAGGGACGTCAATATGGGTCATTTCAGACCAGATCATTGATATCTCTGGTAGGATGAGAATAGGGTGGATCATTGTTTGGTGGGCCGGGGGGATCTACCACCGGTCCATGACCTCCTGGTTAAGTGAAGATAGCCTTTTAGACCCCAAGGTGGCCCCAATATTCCGTGGTCCACCCAGGTAGTGTCTATCGTGGTTCTCTTACCAAGTATCAATACGATCTGTGTCACACCAACAAGTTTTTTTGCCTTGCCTGAAGGCAGAACTTCAGGAATTTTTTTTCCTCGGGCATTGTGGCTGTGCCTTCTGCTAGTTTTGTCCAGGATGGGGCACAGAAAAGCTATACTTGCCCGATCCCTTGATCCTCCGGAAAACGGCGCTCCCCATAGTCCAGCGGTGGACTGTTCCTGCTGTCCTCACATCCAGAGCCGGCCTATGGGCGACCATATTTGCGCTCGGTCCTCACCCCTAGACAAAAATGAGCACTGCATGGGGAAAAAACATTCTTCTTGAGGAAGGGTCCCTGCATGCTCATGAAATGTTGCTTTTCTATGTGATCATGCAAGAATAAAGAGCTCTGCGCTTTGATAGAAGCTTGTTGGTTTGCTGCCAACATATCTTATCCGTTTTGTACACCAGGACCCGATGGGAATCGTTGCAACGCCCTTTTAACCACGTGATCAATTCCTGTACCACAAACCCCCGTTTTTTATTTTTTTACTTTTTTTAAATTCAGTGTACAAAAGAAAAACACACAAAACGTCAAACACAGCACGTTTGGGAATAGGTTTGAAGCTCTTCAAGTACAAAGATAACCTCAGTGGTACAAGCTGAATGCATAAAATCCCATACAGTACAAACATAGACAGGGAAAACACTTTCTACGAGGGATGAGAGCGCTGCCAAGTAAGGCCTCATTCACATTTGTGCGACTTGTCATGCGACTTTGGACCCCAAAGTCACATGACGAGTTGCATCCCATGTTTCCCACAGTACCGTTCATATCTGTCCGAATTAAAGTCGCAGCGACTTTAACCAATTCAGCCCTGGAATGATTTACCCCCTTCCTGACCAGGCCATTTTTTGCGATACGGCACTCTGTTCTTTTAACTGACAATTGCGCGGCCATGCAACGTTGTACCCTAATAATGATGATGTCCTTTTTTTCGCCACAAATAGAGATTTATTTTGGTGGTATTTGATCACATCTGCGTTTCTTTTCTTTTATTTTTTTTACGCTATAAACAAAAAAAAAATATGACAATTTTGAAAAATAAACAATATTTTTTACTTTCTGCTATAAAACACATCCAATAAAAAAATTTAAAAAATCAAATGTATTCATCAGTTTAGGCCATGTATTCTGCTACATTTATTTTGGTAAACAAAAATCCCAATAAGCGTATATTGATTGGTTTGCGCAAAAACTATGGGATAGATTTATGGAATTTTTATTTATTATTTTACTAGTAATGGCGGCCATCAGCGTTTTTTAGGGGGATTGCGACATTGTGTCGGGGAAATCTGACACTAAGTGGCACTTATTTGGGGACCAGTGACACCAATGCAGTGATCAGTGATAAAAAAACATGCACTGTCACTGTACTAATGACACTGGCAAGGAAGGGGTTAACATCAGGGGCTATCAAAGGGTTAAATGTGCTCCTACTGCTATTGTTGCAGGCGGACATCATATTACGTCGCCCCTTTAAGCTGGGATTGCGCGCGATCGGGTGCGCGCATCCCGACTGTCGGTGTCGGCGTGTCCCCAGGACACACCGCATCACCGACAGGGGTGAACAGCTATTGGTTATGGCTGTTTACCATGTGATCGGCTGTGACAAAGTCACGGCTGATCACAAATGGCACGTCCCCCATTCGCACGGTGCATGCGCGCGATCGGGGGCGCGCTGTGCGTCAGTGGCGGCTGTTACCTTGTGATCGGCTGTGATCTACTTCACAGCCGATCACATCCAATGTAAACAGAGCAGTAACTCACTGTTACCAGCTCTTCTCTCCTCACACAGTTTCCACTGTGAGGAGAGAAGAGCTGGGATCAGTGAGTTACTGATCTGTAAAGCAAAAACACACCCACACTGTCCCACACAAAAACGAAATGTCTAGTCATTGAGTGACTAGGGTCGAGAAGAGAGGAGTGTCACCTTTGACACACTCCTCTCTTCTCGACCATTGTCACTCAATGACGAGAC
>BLSH010412837.1:1405361-1420761 GCA_018402905.1 Glandirana rugosa | reverse complement strand
TCCTACCCCTATAGCCAATCCCCCTTCCTCTAGATCTCATAGGGGGTGGTCCCTGTTGGTTTCTTATTGGACTTTGGCGATAAGGAGAGTGGTAATCGGAGCGGACTCCAATATCCCCTGGCCTCCTTGTAGGATTGGAGTGATAGACATTATATGAATGATCATAGGGCTGTTCTCTCATCTGGGGTCCATTAGTCTCCCCCAAAGGAACACCGTCCTTTTTTGAAAGCCCCTGATCATTCAATTCTATAAGTTTCTTTTGCCACTCAAAAACCAAGGCAGATTGGTAGTCTCCTAGATCTCTGTTAAATTTCTTCCTTTTTTTTATTTTCTGATCCCGCTCTTCTTTCTCAAGAATTTTCAACAGAGATAAGGATCGGTTCTTATAATCCTCTCCTTCTTTGTAGGGGATTAGTTTCTCTTTCAATTTTTTGAATTTTTTGATTTTTACATACATGGACCTCCGCTCATTCGCTCCGGGGGGGGCATCGCGGGTGGCCGGCGGCAATCGAAGCCGCCGCACCCGCTCCCTGGCCCCCCCCGAACACAGTGAGTGCGCGCGCGCGCCTCCGGCGGCGCGTGCGCGCTCACAGTATCTCTGTATCGCAGCCGCCGTCGTATGACGGCGTTTTGCGTTACAGAGCCACTTTGCCGCCGTCAATCTCCGATCGGCAAGTGGTTAATGTCTAAACCCCTGGCAACAGTTAGTTACATAGTACACCCCTGAGTGAAAATATCCAAATTGGGCCCAATTAGCCATTTTCCCTCCCCGGTGTCATGTGACTCGTTAGTGTTACAAGGTCTCGGGTGTGAATGGGGAGCAGGTGTGTTAAATTTGGTGTTATCGCTCTCACTTTCTAATACTGGTCACTGGAAGTTCAACATGGCACCTCATGGCAAAGGACTCTCTGAGGATCTGAAAAAAAGAATTGTTTCTCCACATAAAGAAGATTGCCAAGACCCTGAAACTGAGCTGCAGCATGTTGGCCAAGACCATACAGCGGTTTAACAGGACAGATTCCACTCAGAACAGCGCCTCACCATGGTTGACCAAAGAAATTGAGTGCACGTGCTCAGCGTCATATTCAGAGGTTGTCTTTGGGAAATAGACGTATGAGTGCTGCCAGCATTGCTGCAGAGGTTGAAGGTGTGGGGGTCAGCCTGTCAGTGCTCAGACCATACGCTGCACACTGCATCAAATTGGTCTGCATGGCTGTCGTCAGAAGGAAGTCTCTCTAAAGATGATGCACAAGAAAGCCCGCAAACAGTTTGCTGAAGACAAGCAGACTAAGGACATGGATTACTGGAACCATGTCCTGTGGTCTGATGAAACCAATATAAACTTATGTGGTTCACATGGTGTCAAGTGTGTGTGACGGCAACCAGGTGAGGAGTACAAAGACAAGTGTGTCTTGCCTACAGTCAAGCATGGTGGTTGGGGGAGGTCATGGTCTGGGGCTGGATGAGTGCTGCCGGCACTGGGGAGCTACAGTTCATTGAGGGAACCATGAATGCCAACATGTACTGTGACATACTGAAGCAGAGCATGATCCCCTCCCTTCGGAGTCTGGGCTGCAGGGCAGTATTGCAACATAACAACCCCAAACACACCTCCAAGATGACCACTGCCTTGCTAAAGAAGCTAAGGGTAAAGGTGATGGACTGGCCAAGCATGTCTCCAGACCTAAACCCTATTGAGCATCTGTGGGGCATTCTCTAACGGAAGGTGGAGGAGTGCAAGGTCTCTAACATCCACCAGCTCTGTGATGACGTCATGGAGGAGTGGAAGAGGACTCCAGTGCCAACCTGTGAAGCTTTGGTGAACTCCATGCCCAAGATGGTTAAGGCAGTACTTGAAAATAATGATGGCTACACAAAATATTGACACTTTGGTCCCAATTTGGACATTTTCACAGACCTTGTAATACTAACGAGTCACATGACACCTGGGAGGGAAAATGGTTAATTGGGCCCAATTTGGACATTTTCACTTAGGGGTGTACTCACTTTTATTGCCAGCAGTTTAGACATTAATGGCTGTGTGTTGAGTTCTTTTGAGGGGACAGCACATTTACACTGTTATACAAACTGTACACTCACTACTTTACATTGTAGCAAAGTGTCATTTCTTCAGTGTTGTCACATGAAAAGATAGAATAAAATATTTACAAAAATGTGAGGGTGTACTTACTTTTGTGAGATACTGTATGTAGAGAGACAGAACTCATTCAAGTCCTCTATATGGCCTTAGACCATTTTCCATAGCGAATATCAGATGCTGTGGTATAAGTCTTACAAGGGCTTGGCAGGCACTGCTTTCTTTCATTTATTTTAAATTTTAAATCCTACACACTACTGTGCAAAAGTTTTAGGCAGGTGTGGAAAAATGTTGTAAATGAAGAAAGCTTTCAGAAATAGAAGTGTTAATAGTTTATTTTTATCAATAAACAAAATGGAAAGTAAATGAACAGAAGAGAAATCCAAATTAAATCAGTATTAGGTGTGACCGCCCTTTGCCTTCAGAACAGCATACATTTTTCTAGGTAGACCTGCACACAGTTTTGAAAGGAACTCGGCAGGTAGGTTGTTCCAAACATCTTGGAGAACTAACCACAGATCGTCTGTGGATGTTGACTGCCTCAAATCCTTCTGTCTCTTCATGTCATCCCAGACAGACTCCATGATGTTAAGATCAGGGCTTTGTGGGGGCCAAACCATCACTTCCAGGACTTGTTGTTCTTTACAGTGAAAATAGTTCTTAATGAGATTGGCTTTATGTTTGGGATCATTGTCCTGCTGCAGAATAAATCTGGGGCCAATCACACGCCTCCCTTATGGTATGACATGATGGATAAGTATCTACCTGTATTTCTCACCATTGATCCTTCCTGACCAAATCTCCAACTCCATTTGCAGAAATGCAGCCCCAAACTTGATCCTCCACCATGCTTCACAGTTGGCTGCAGACACTCATTATAGTACTGCTCTCCAGCCCTTCGCCAACAAACTGCCTCCTGCTACAGCCAAATATTTCATATTTTAATTCATCAGTCCCGAACACCTGCTGCCATTTTCTGCACCCCAGTTCCTGTGTTTTCCTGCATAGTTGAGTCACTTAGCCTTGTTTCCCCTCGGAGGGATGGCTTTTTGGCCACAATTCTTCCATGAAGACCACTTCTGGCAAGACTTCTCCAGACAGTAGATGGGTGTACCTGGGCCCTACTGGTTTCCACCAAGTCTGTGCTGATTTCACTGCTGGACACCTTCTGGAAGAGAAGTAAGCATGATGCATCTTCTGCATTAAGTTTCCTTGGCTGACCCACTGTGTTTACGGTCCTCAACATTGCCCATTTCTTTGTACTTCTTCAAAAGAACTTGAACAGTACATCTTGAAACCCCAGTTTGCTTTACATTTTTTGCCTGGGAGAGATCTTGCTGATGAAGTATAACTACCTTTCGTCTTGTCGCTGTGCTCAGTCTTGCCATGGTGTATGACCTGTGACATGAAACTGTCTTCCACAACTTCACCTTTGGCTGTACCTCACCCAGTTTCTGTTTCAGTTAATTACTGTATTTCAATTTACATATGAAATTGATAATCATTAGCACCTTCTTGGTATAATTGGTTAATTATACACTTGACTGTAATCCTACAAAATCCCTGACTTTGTGCAAGTGTAAGAATTGATGCTGGTTTGAAGCCAAAGGGTAGTAACACCAAATATTGATTTGATTTAGATTTTCCTTGTGCTTGTTTATTAAATTGATAAAAAATCCATACCCCTTGACATTTTCCACATTTTGTCATGTTACAACCAAAAACGTAAATGTATTTTATTGGGATTTTATGTGATAGACCGACACAAAGTGGCACATAATTGTGAAGTGGAAGGAAAATGATAAATGGTTTTCAAAAATTTTTACAAATAAATATGTGAAAAGAGTGGGTTGCATTTGTATAGCGCCCCCTGAGTCAATACTTTGTAGAACTGCCTTTCTCTGCAATTGCAAAAGTCTTTTTGGGGATGTCTACCAGCTTTGCACATCTAGAGAGGACATTTTTGCCCATTCTTCTTTGCAAAATACCCCAAGCTCTGTCACATTGGATGGAGAGCGTCTGTGAACAGCAATTTTCAAGTCTTGCCACAGATTCTCAATTGGATTAAGGTCTGGACTTTGACTAGGCCATTTGAACACATGAATATGATTTGATCTAAACCATTCCATTGTAGCTCTGGCTGTATGTTTAGGGTCATTGTCCTGCTGGAATGGAAGGTGAACCTCCGCCCCAGTCTTAAGTCTTTTGCAGACTCTAACAGGTTTTCTACTAAGATTGCCCTGTATTTGGCTCCATCCATCTTCCCATCAACTCTGACCAGCTTCCCTGCTGAAGAAAAGCATTCCCACACCATGATGCTGCCACCACCATGTTTCACAGTGGGGATGGTGTGTTCAGGGTGATGTGCAATGTTAGTTTTCCGCCACACATAGTGTTTTGCTTTTAGGCCAAAAAGTTCAATTTTGGTCTCATCTGACCAGAGCACCTTCTTCCACATGTTTGATGTGTCCCCCACATGGTTTCTCACAAACTGCAAACAGGCTTTCTTTCGACAATGGCTTTCTTCTTTCCACTCTTCCATAAAGGCCAGATTTGTGGAGAGCACGACTAATAGTTGTCCTGTAGACAGATTCTCCCACCTGAGTTGTGGATCTCTGCAGCTCCTCCAGAGTTACCATGGGCCTCTTGGCTGCTTCTCTGATGAATGCTCTCCTTGCCCGGCCGGTCAGTTTTGAAAGTATTGAAAACCATTTATCATTTTGCTTCCACTTCACAATTATGAGCCACTTTGTGTTGGTCTATCACATAAAATCCCAATAAAATACATTTACGTTTTTGGTTGTAACATGACAAAATGTGGAAAATTTCAAGGGATATGAATACTTTTTCAAGCCACTGTACATTTTTGAAAGCATTCTTACTTTACAGCATTTCTTCACACCTGCCTAAAACTTTTGCACAGTAATATATATATATATATATATTAAATGGTTACATACTTAATTGATTAAAGAGTTAATCCAGTGACAGTTTCATTTGCACTACACAAGGTTTTCGGTTCGGATTGTCCTTCAGCCTGATGGGACAGACAGCAGTAAGTTTGTCCGATCCCAAGGCGAGTGAAGGGCAGGCAAGATTGAGTATCTGAACATGGTGCAGCCGCCAGCAGGAAGCCAGCCAGTTCCCGACATTGGTCCTTCAACATGCCCTTCACAAGGGTATGAGGCTCCCTGGGTATCAGGATGGGCACAGTGTCTACACACACATAGGACGTACAAGAGCAAAGTATATGCATGCCCTCCAGCAAACAAGGGAAAACTACTTTAGGGTTAGACAGAGGGATAAATACTAACATAACATAATATAACAAGCCTGAAGACTGGTGTTGAAAGCACTTTGAATTTTACCCAGCACTTTACCTGCACTAATCCACTGGGAGATCCCATAGATGTGTGCAACACAGACCTCCCTGGTTTGTTTGTTTTTTGTTTTTTTACATTTCACAAGTTACAGTATCTCACAAAAGTGAGTACACCCCTCACATTTTTGTAAATATCTTATTCTATCTTTTCATGTGATAGCACTGAAGAAATGACATTTTGCTACAATGTAAAGTAGTGAGTGCACAGCTTGCAACAAAAGTGAGTACACCCCTAAGTGTAAATGTCCAAATTGGCCCCAAAGTGTCAATATTTTGTGTGGCCACCATTATTTTCCAGCACTGCCTTAACACTCTTGGGCATGGAGTTCACCAGAGCTTCACAGGTTGCCACTGGAATCCTCTTCCACTCCTCCATGACAACATCCCCAAGCTGGTGGATGTTAGAGACCTTGCACTCCTCCACCTTCCGTTTGAGGATGCCCCACAGATGCTCAATAGGGTTTAGGCCTGAAGACATGCTTGGCCAGTCCATCACCTTTACCTTCAGCTTCTTTAGCAAGGCAGTGGTCATCTTGGAGGTGTGGTGTGTTTGGGGTCGTTATCATGTTGGAATACTGCCCTGCGGCCCAGTCTCTGAAGGGAGGGGATCATGCTCTGCTTCAGTATGTCACAGTACATGTTGGCATTCATGGTTCCCTCAATGAACTGTAGCTCCCCTGTGCTGGCAGCACTCATGCAGCCCCAGACCATGACACTCCCACCACCATGCTTGACTGTAGGCAAGACACACTTGTCTTTGTACTCCTCACCTGGTTGCCTCCACACATGCTTGACACCATCTGAACCAAATACGTTTATCTTGGTCTCATCAGACCACAGGACATGGTTCCAGTAATTCATGCTCTTAGTCTGCTTGTCTTCAGCAAACTGTTTGTGAGCTTTCTTCTGCATCTTTAGAAGAGGCTTCCTTCTGGGATGAGAGCCTTGCAGACTAATCTGATGCAGTGTGCAGTGTATGGTCTGAGCACTGACAGGCTGACCCCCCACCCCTTCAACCTCCGCAGCAATGCTGCACTCATACGTCTATTTCCCAAAGACAACCTCTGGATATGACGCTGAGCACTGCACTCAACTTCTTTGCTCGACCATGCTGAGGCCTGTTCTGAGTGGAACCTGTCCTGTTAAACCACTGTATGGTCTTGGCCACTGTGCTGCAGCTTTAGTTTCAAGGTCTTGGCAATCTTCTTATAGCTTAGGGCATCTTTATGTGCAGCAACAATTCTTTTTTTTCAGATCCTCAGAGAGTTCTTTGCCATGAGGTGCCATGTTGAACTTTCAGTGACCAGTATATGAGAGTGAGAGCGATAACACCAAATTTAACACACCTTAGACCTTGTAATACTAATGAGTCACATGACACCTGGGAGGGAAAATGGTTAATTGGGCCCAATTTGGACATTTTCACTTAGGCGTGTACTCACTTTTGTTGCCAGCGGTTTAGACATTAATGGCTGTGTGATGAGTTATTTTGAGGGGACAGCCAATTTACACTGTTATACAAGCTGTACACTCACTACTTTACATTGTAGCAAAGTGTCATTTCTTCAGTGTTGTCACATGAAAAGATATAATAAAATATTTACAAAAATGTGATGTGTGTACTGACTTTTGTGAGATACTGTACATGAAATTGGATGGGGTTGTATATTGCTTTAACCCCTATTATGGTGTGTATGCGATTAGCGTTGTCCGATTTACATTTCATTCTAAGCAATGTGTAAGAAAGGGAGAAGGTGAAGCAAACCACAGACATTAATTCAGCCTGCCTGCTTCTGTCTAATTTGCAGCAAGAGCAACAGTATCTGTTGTTTGTCCTTGATGCTTCAAGTGTATTACCGCGTCTGGAAATTGATGTCCTAGTAGAAATCCTTCAGGGTAACAGCTGTTGTATTTTTTTTGTCTTTGTCTCTAAAGGTATCTGCACTCAAATAACATTGTCTTTGTCCCAGAAGGTGAGTGTCTCCATTGTTGTGGTGTAAGCAGATTGAATAATCATTTTGTTCTACGATTGTCCTGAAAACTTTATTTATGCAGCAAAGAAAATAAAATACATATAAATGTGTGGGGGTGTAGTAGTATATTACCAAAAGTATTGGTATGCCTGCCTTTACACGTCATGGACTTTAATGTCATCCCAGTCTTAGTCTGTAGGGTTCAATATTGAGTTGGCCCACCCTTTGCAGGTATAACAGCTTCAACTCTTCTGGGAAGGCTGTCCACAAGATTTAGGAGTGTCTATGGCAATATTTGACCATTGTTCCAGAAGCACATTTGTGAGGTCAGGGACTGATGTTGTATGAGAAGGCCTGGCTCACAGTCTCCGTTCTAATTCATCCCAAATGTGTTCTATCGGGTTGTGGTCAGGACTCTGTGCAGGCCAGTCAAGTTCCTCCACCCCAAACTCGCTCATCCCTCTCTCGTCTCCGGCTGACGTCAGCGATGGATTCTCAGCCCCGCCCGCTGACTGTAGCTAACAGATCAGAAGAGAGGCGGGCGGGGCTGAGAATCCATCACTGACGTGAGCCAGAGACAAGAGAGGCGGGTGGGGCTGAGAATCCATTGCTGATGTCAGCTGGTGTACTGCCGAACACCGGAGATGAAAGAGAGAGGCGGGCTGGGCAGCCGATCATATGAGTGCAGAGAGAGGCACTGTGAGAAATGCGGTATGTTGTCACAAATAAGCATGTACACTACTAAGGGGCACTTAATACTTAGTAAACAGGGGAGGCCGCATATCCGACTTGCAGGGCGACTCAAGGCAACTTCAGGGTGGCTTGCAGGTGACTTCTGTAACAGAAGTCAATGCAAGTAGCCTGAAGTCGCCTCAAAAGTAGTAGAGGAACCTTTTTCTAAGTCAGAGCGACTTGAGTCGCTCCTATTTAGAACGGTTCCATTGCAATGCATGGAGGCGACAAGTCGCCTCAGGTGACGTCACCTGGTAATCGATTATGGGCAGTCCCCGCATTGATGCCGCATCGGGGACCGCCGAATCGCGACGCATCGATTAATTTCAGCACCCCTACTTTATATAGACTATTTACCCATGTGGTTCTCATTAAAGATTATTCTATTTGCTAATTAGTTTGTAAACCATTGAATGCAAAGCTGCTCTTGTTGAAATCTTGTTTTCTCCTTCTCACAGCCATTGGTTCTCTGGTAAAACTGCAGTCATTGGACTTGAGTGACAATGCTCTGGAAATCCTTTGTCCTGACATTGGGAGGCTTAAATCACTGCGCCATTTACGACTGACCAACAACCGACTGAAGTTCCTCCCGCCAGGTAAGCCCTCCGTCTGCGTGTACACAGGCAAAGGTACAGGTCAAATTCAATATAGAGAGTTATTAAGGTGGTAGTAAACAAATTTTTTGAACTTATACCTGCAGGTAAGCCTATAATAAGGCTTGCCTGTAGGTACAGTGAATCTCTCCTAAACTTGCAGTGTTTAGGAGATATTCAAACTGGATGCAGCCGGTGATGTTACCGGCACATACGCTTCGTAGATCCAGCATAACGTGCTGGAGCCGAGGGCTCCTGTGTGCATGTGTGGGAGTGAAGTCATCACGGCCCCGGCCACTCATACAACCAGAGCTTGCGAACCCGGAAGGAAGACTGGGGGAAGATGGAAACCCTGTCAGTGGTGACAGCTCACTGCTGGAGGGCTTCGTTCTAAGGCAGTGCCGGCTGGTGCTCACTATTTTTGGGGGTGGAGGCACAACAGCACTCCAGCCCATCTCACCCTCCCTCCCCGGGAGACGGACAGCGGGTCATCCACCGCCCTGTCCTAAGACTCCCTGGCCAGTAGGGGCTATCTGAGTGACCGACAAGAGAATGAGGCAGAATAGCGAATATTCACTCGCTATCATCACGCGACAGGGTGAGATCAGGGTGCACTGCTCTGTGCCCCAAGCCTACCCTGTTTTGAAGCATATTTGAGCCCCTGGCTCTAATCACGTGCTTCAAAAACATACACTCCCCCCCCCCTTGGAATACATAGTACGGCACCCTGTATGTAGAACAGGGGACCGGATGCATGGATGGGGGGGGGGGCGGGGCGCCCCTGCGCCTCTTATGGAGCGACCACCACTGTTCTAAGGTAAGTATTTCATAACGTGCTAGCATTGCAGGAATCTTTTTTGTTTTTTAATGCTGCGGTTACTGCTGCTTTGAACTTTTTCTTCTTTTGTTTTTTTTTTTTTTTTTTTTTTGTCATACAATGGGGTTGATTAACTAAAATCGGAGTGTGCAAAATCTGGCGCAGCTCCGCAATGAAATCAATCGGCCACCAGGATTTTTGTTAAAGCTTAATTGAACAAAATGAAGTTGGAAGCAGATTGGCTACCATGCAGTGCTGCACCAGATTTTCTTCAGTTTTAATAAATTGTAAATTTGTAGCAGAATACAGAGCATGCATCCTTTCAGCATCCCTGATAAGAAAATCACAGTTCCACACAAATGCTGTGAGACTCTACCCTCAACTGCAGGGAAAGAATATGAAAAGTTTATCATTAAAAAAGCATATTGTTATATGCGTAATTAGAATTGGCAAGTGTGGAAAACCTTGTACAAATTTAATAGTAACCTGTGGATACTGACCTGTGTTTGCTGTCCATTCACAGCTAAATCATCAGTATTCATAAAAACAGAATTTCTCCTATCGTTCACTGACAGATGCAGCTCATCATAACGTGTGGGGTTTAAGCTCATCCCACTAGGAGTTAACTAGGCAGGGAAAAGAAACAGCTGGCCCCTCCCATGGGGGCCATCCTCTCTTCCTACATAAACCCCCTCATAGCATAGCTCTCCAGTTTCAATGCCTAGTTTGCAAGGAGTTGACCTGGCTTCCCTTCAGGGGAATTGCGGTCCTGTTTGTGACCATTTTTTATTTTAATTTCTTTTACTTTTTTGTCTTCTATAAAGCAATTGATCTGCTATCAAGAAGCCGGTCGGGGCATAGAGAGTCCTTGGGCTCTGTATTTTCCTCGACCTGGCCATCTGATGCGAGCCAGTCCCGACGTATGGGGACCCGCCGCATCGTGCCCGTTCCGTGCGGGCGGCCGGGGGTGGCCCCCCCTTGCGCCCACTCCCGGATGCGATTTGGGAAGGGCAATTTTCTGGCCCGCAGCATACCGCCTAAGAGCGGAAGGTCTGCGACTGGGTGGCTACCCACGGCGTTCGTCGGAGTGGTGAGTGAGAGTTCCTGCCTTTCCCCCCTTTTTAGGAGCGGAAAGGGGGACTGACGGCCGCAAAACAAAAAAAAATAAATACATTTTTTCTTGCTGGGTAGCCGCTGGTGGGACGCGTGGAGCTCCCGTTCACCCCCCGCACCCCCCTCCCCTCCCCCGCACCGATCGTCTGGGCGTTTGCATCGAATTTTCGCCGCCATGCGGCGATCGCCTGCCATTTTGCGGTGGACCGCCGCCATTTTGCCGTAGCCGCAGACATTTTGGGCCTATGGGGCTTTCCCTCTAGCGCTCAGAGTGGCCATTTGCAGTACTGCACGTTCCCTGAAGGTGTGTTTTGGCCTCTAGTGTTTAACGGCGGCCATTTTGACTGCATGCTCTGCAAATACACGTGTCTGCAGCATCTCCCTTCTCTGTGGAACTGTGGTGATCTGACGGCGCAGCTCCTCTGACGATCCATCCAAAAACAGGCAGCGGAACAGCAAGTATAGCTGGGCTCCCTGTGGGTGCTGGTGGTGGTGGGTGCAGTCCTCCTGGGTTCCCTGGTGCACTGTGGGGTGTTGGTGTGCGGCAGTGTGGAGGTGCCTCATTCTCCTTAGTCTCCCTGTGTGTCACTAAGAGCCTTTTCTGGGAAAGGTGACGACCATTCCTCTGGAAGGGACTGCTTCTTTTAAGGATCCCGCTGATAGAAAAACAGAGGCGTTGTTCCTGGTGGCAGGTTCCGCTATGCGACCAGCCTTGGCATCCGCCATGGCGGCACAACATTTATACGAGTGTATGGAAGAGCTCCTGAAGGACCTGGAAGACGGCCGCCTGATGGATGCGCCGCAGAAGACTGAGTTTTTACTCCAAGGGTTCAAGTACCTTTGTGATGCGGCCGTTGATTTACTGCTGATGTTGTCCAGAATAACGATATTTGCCGTCATACTTAGACGGATACTTTGGTTGCGTTCTTGGTCCGGTGACCACGCTTCCAAGAAAGGTCTGGCTGACCTCTCTTTTCAAGGTGGACGTCTATTTGGCCCACGTTTGGATGAGATTATTAAGGATTTCACGGGAGGTAAGAGTACCTTCCTTCCAGAGCCCCGCAGGCGTGAGTCTCGCCGTAGACAGGGGCCCCCTCCTTCGGGACAGAAGAAGTTTTTTCGCACCCCGGGCGCAACAGGTAAAGGGACCCGCTCTGGTAAGGTCGCTGCAGGGGCCGGAAGACGGCAGTGGCAGCGCAAAACCGATAAGGCGGAGGACAGCGAGCGATTCTGGCTCGGTGGGACAGGTCCCCTCGGTCGTTGGACCTTCTGATCCGTCTGAGCTCCCAGACCAGGGCGTCACTGACCTGGTGGCTTCGGGACTCGGCCCTAACTCAGAGGAAGACGTTCCTGCCTCTTCAGTGGGTGATCATCACCACGGATGCCAGCCTTTTGGGCTGGGGAGGGATCCTGGGGCATCTATCTGCACAGGAAGCCCACCTCCCCATCAACGTTCTGGAGCTGAGGGCAATCAGATTGTGCCTATTCCACTGGACAGTGAGATTGCAGGGTCGTCCGATTCAAATTCAATCAGACAATGCCACAGCAGTGGCGTATGTGAACCATCAGGGCGGCACAAGGAGTTCAGCAGCTGCAGCGGAGGCAGCTCTGATACTGCGTTGGGCAGAACTTCACGTTCCAGTGATCTCAGCCATTTACATTCCAGGGGTGGAGAACTGGCAGGCAGACTTTCTCAGTCGCCAGACGCTGGACCAGGGAGAGTGGTCCCTCCACCCGGAGGTGTTCAAGCAAATTTGCCGCAGATGGGGGAAGCCGGACGTGGATCTCATGGCATCTCGGTTCAATCACAAGGTGGAGACCTTTGTGTCCAGAACGAAGGATCGGTTGGCAGTGGCCACGGACGCTCTGGTGGCCCCCTGGAGCCGTTATCGTCTTCTGTACGCCTTCCCTCCGATAAGACTGCTTCCGCGATTGATACGCAGGATAGTGGCGGAGGGGATACCAATTATCCTGGTGGCTCCAGATTGGCCTCGGCGCACTTGGTACGCCGACGTGGTGCAAATGGTGGCAGACGCCCCTTGGCGGCTCCCGCTGCGAGACGATCTTCTGTCTCAGGGGCCCATCTTGCACCCTGCTTTACCCTCGCTGGCTTTGACGGCTTGGCTATTGAGTCCCAGGTGCTAAGGGACAGGGGAGTCGCCGACTCCGTAATCCCTACTTCTCGCAAGATTTATCACCGCACCTAGAAGGCTTACATAGCTTGGTGCGAGGCGGAGGGTCATGACCCTCGCTCTTATGTCGTGTCTAGGGTCCTGACTTTTTTGCAACAGGGCCTGAGCAAAAAAACTGGCTTTGAGTACTCTCAAGGGTCAGATATCGGCCCTGGCAATTCTTTTTCAGAGACCTTTGGCTTCGCACTCACTGATTCGTACCTTTGTACAAGGTGTGCGACATGTAGCGCCTCAGGTGATGGCCCCGTGGGATTTGAATTTAGTGCTTTCTGTACTTCAGAAACCGCCCTATGAAAAAATCAGGGAGATTTCCTTACAACTGCTGTCGCAGAAGGTGGCCTTTTTGGTAGCCATCTCTTCCGCCAGACGGGTGTCTGAGTTGGCAGCACTGTCGTGCAAGTCCCCCTACCCTGCACAAGGAGGTCTTGCGACCCTCTCCTTCGTTTCTTCCGAAGGTGGTTTCTTCTTTCCACATGAAGATATTGTTTTTCCTTCATTGTGCCCACGTCCATCGTACCCAAAAGAAATTGAGTTGCATGCCTTGGACGTAGTGAGGGCCTTATGAGTGTATTTAGCTGCTACAGCTTCTTTTCGGAAGTCTGATACCTTATTTGTGCTGACAGAGGGTCCGCGCAAAGGTTTGGTGGCCTCGTCGGCTACTATCTCTCGTTGAATTAGACAGACCGTGACCCACGCATACTCTGTTCGGGGCAAGGTTCCCCCCTTTCCGGTCACGGCTCACTCTACCCGGGCTGTTAGCACTTCCTGGGCTTTCAGACACCAGGCCTCGGTGTCACAGGTGTGCAAGGCGGCCACTTGGGCCTCGGTTCACACTTTCACTAAGTTTTATAAGGTTGATGTGTTAGCATCTTTGGATGCTGCTTTTGGCCGCAAAGTTTTGCAGGCGGCAGTGTACGTGCGTTTGGCGCCTCCTTAAGAGGTTCTGTTGGGTACAGTTGTTATCGTTTACCCACCCCTCTTTTTGACACAGCTTTGGGACATCCCCACAAGCCAATGAAGAGCTGCGTCTGTCAGTGAACATAGGAGAAAAAGGGAGTTTATTAAAACTTACCGTAAAATCCTTTTCTCCAAGCTCACTGACAGACGCAGCACCCACCCCTCTGTGCTCTGTTTTCGGTACGGCTTGTGTAAGAACTGTTGAGCTATGCTATGTGGAGGGTTTATGTGGGAAGAGAGGACGGCCCCATGGGAGGGGCCAGCTGTTCTTTTCCCTGCCTAGTTAACTCCTAGTGGGACAAGCATAAACCCAATGAAGAGCTGCGTCTGTCAATGAACGTAGGAGAAAAAGTGATAAATAAAAAAAAATTAAAACTGAAACCATCCCAGCCGACCCCGATATCTGCATGTGAGTAAATGTGCATAGGGCATGCACGTTTACATAAACGATGATTGAATCACACGTTGGCTGTCGCAGCAAATGTCAGAGTGAGAGCAATAATTCTAGAAATATAATTCATGGATAATTCTAAACTGATGTCCTGTACAGGCTTTAAATCGTCACCTTATAGAGTATTTAACCCTTTCCTTCCTTTCTTATCAGCTTTGATCAGTATGATCAGAGTTATGATCAATCGGATCATAGGGTTCTGTGTTCTAATTATTACAAAGTGTCCCACAATGGTTTCTTTAATGTTTAATCAAAAGAAAAAACAAAAACAGAAAAAACTTGCTTTTTAAGGGCCGTTCACACCACATGCAGTCCAGTGCGTTTTTTTTTCTGCATCAAAAACGCATGGAAAGTAAGCTATATGTTCTCCAATGGCATAGTTCACACCAGTGCTTGCAAACTCCAGTTCCAGAAAAAGATGTGGAACATTCTGCATTTTTCCTGCACTGGGTTGTACTGGAATGCTTTAAAACGCTTCCACAATGTGGAAGGCATCCAGAATGGAAAGAAAAGGGGGGGAGCAGTTTAAAGCCCCCTCTTTTCCTCATGGGATAGCGGTGGTGGAGTTTCAGGCTCCCCTGGGGGAAAAAACGCGGGAACTGCTCCCATTGGACATTAGCAGGTATAGGTAGGTCAAGTGATCCCTGTAGTAGGGCAGATTAGGATTTAGGCGGTTACAATTTCAAATAAAAAGAAGGGACGTTCCCCAGCTTTCCACTGGCCCCTATGACATACAAGCTGTGGTGTTCTAGGAGCTTGCTCCATTGAGCAAACAGCGCTACTTGGGCTGAAGAGGATGTCGCTGCTTAGAAGTCTCATCGAGAGAGCCGGAGAAGAAGGGGCTGGATGGATATGGACGATTACAGGTTACCCTCGTCAAGGGCGCAAAAAAGGGGGTCCCCTCGGACTTTGAGGTGGTGGCGATAGGGTACTCCTTTTCTCCCCCGAAATTTGACGAGGGGGGGAAAAGAAAGGTAAGACCTACGGAAGGTGTAACACCTTCGCAAAATTTCGTAAGGTCATGTTGGGTCACGTCCTTTTTACGTCTTACAAGGTGTAGAAAAAGACCTTGACCTCAAACGTTCGTGACCA
>BLSH010412837.1:1374815-1405351 GCA_018402905.1 Glandirana rugosa | reverse complement strand
GGCCACTTGGGCCTCGGTTCACACTTTCACTAAGTTTTATAAGGTTGATGTGTTAGCATCTTTGGATGCTGCTTTTGGCCGCAAAGTTTTGCAGGCGGCAGTGTACGTGCGTTTGGCGCCTCCTTAAGAGGTTCTGTTGGGTACAGTTGTTATCGTTTACCCACCCCTCTTTTTGACACAGCTTTGGGACATCCCCACAAGCCAATGAAGAGCTGCGTCTGTCAGTGAACATAGGAGAAAAAGGGAGTTTATTAAAACTTACCGTAAAATCCTTTTCTCCAAGCTCACTGACAGACGCAGCACCCACCCCTCTGTGCTCTGTTTTCGGTACGGCTTGTGTAAGAACTGTTGAGCTATGCTATGTGGAGGGTTTATGTGGGAAGAGAGGACGGCCCCATGGGAGGGGCCAGCTGTTCTTTTCCCTGCCTAGTTAACTCCTAGTGGGACAAGCATAAACCCACAAGTGAATGAAGAGCTGCGTCTGTCAGTGAACTCGGAGAAAAGGATTTTACGGTAAGTTTTAATAAAATCCCTTTTTTTTTTCATTTTGGATAGAGTAAAGGAGGATTATAACCCCTTTCAGATTTTTTCCCATTTATCCCATTGCGGAGATTTCCCTTAACTTCCTGTCCCATAGCCAAGCAGGAAGTGAGAGGAAATCCCTGCAAATTCCTTGGGGGCCCCCAGGTCACCAGAACTAGTGTCCCCATTGGAAGATTTCTCCTCTCTTACTTTTCTGGGGACAACTCAAAATGTGGGATTTTCTTTTACTTTCAATGATAATGGTAAACAAGACAAACAGTGGGTGAATCTACCTAACGGGACATAGATAGCAATACAAACTGACAGGTGTCCTAATCCCTCTCTACTCTATCAAAAAAAAAAAAAAGTATTGCTTTTAGTTATACTTTAATTTTCTCCTTAAAACATAACCCATTCCTACCATCTAACCTCCAAAATTTGGTGTTAACACATTCACCCAATACCTCCCATCTAAAAGACTAAACATTACTACAACCTTTGAAAAAATAGACCAAAAAGGTCTATGTGAGGGTGGGTATTTTTGCGGTGCTAACATAACATGTTAAATAGGAAGTAAACCCAGATGGGATTTACTTCCTCTACATTCCCCTGCATCGCATAGTAGCCCAATATGTGCCACTTACCTGCAAGCGAGGCCCGCAATGTCCAACGCTGTCCCCTGTGCTGGCAGCAACCATCTTCTGCCCCTCTTCCTTCCGGGGCCGCGATCTCCGGCTCTGTGACTGGCCAGAGTCGCGTGACGTCACTCCCGCGCAGGAGCCGCCAGTCACGGCACGATCACAGTGAAGAAACGGCACGGAGACCATTTCTTCACTGCGCATGTGCCGAAATGACGTTGGCACATCTCGTACACTGCATATCTCCTGAACCGTACAGGTTTGGGAGATATGCAGGGCACCTACAGGTAAGCCTTATTATAGGCTTACCTGTAGGTTAAAGTGGTTGTCACGAGTTGACAACCACTTTAAACAGACAAGGTAAAATTATCAATTAAAATAATACATAGATGATTAAAAACATGAATCCATTGTATGGAGTACATTGCCTACTGATACAGAGAGATTACAATAATCTTGATAAAACGTGTCCCGACATGTTTCGCCGCATCCGGCTTCCTCCGTGGACTTATGGTTGCAAACCCTTGATCGTATGTGTGGCCCCTAGGTGTCCAGAGCATAATAGAGTAAGGTCCCAGGTGGAACTATCCAACACCAACAAGGGGAAAGGAAGGACCAATGTACCAGTCAAAATAAACCAGGAGCCAAGCGGGCAAAGCAAGAGCCATCAAGATAGACAAGGATGGTCGCCGTTAATGCATGGCTCCTGGGAGAAAATGGCGATGGTCTCCATTGTCTCCCAGGAGCCATGCGTTAATGGCGTCCATCCTCATCTATCTTGATGGCTCTTGCTTTGCCCGCTTGTCTCCTGGTTAATTTTGACTGCAACAATACTGGTACATTGGTCCTTCCTTTCCCCTTGTTGGTGTTGGATAGTTCCACCTGGGACCTTACTATATCCTCTGGACACTTAGGGGTCACACACACAATCAAGGGTTAGCAACCATTAGTCCCATGAGGAAGCCGGATACGGTGAAACATGTCGGGACACGGTTTATCAAGTATTGTAATCGCTCTGTATCAGTATGCAATGTACTCCATACAATGGATTCATGTTTTTAATCGGCTATGTATTATTTTAATCGGTAACTATTAAAATACTTAATTTTACCTTGTCTGTTTAACATGTTGTGTTAGCACTACCAAAATCCCCACCCTCACATAGACCTTTATGGTATATTTTTTTAAATATTTATTCATGGGGGGTGAGATGCATTTCATATACTTGGCCACCTGCTTCTTATGCGTGCTAAAGCGCCCTTACACACAATGATGTGCATTCCATTTAATCATAGAGAAAATGTGCAATTACTCCTTCAGTTTGGGTTGCACTTCCATGGGTGGCGTATTGGTTTCAAATTTCCAGTTTTTGAGCAAGTGCTTACCTATAGCACCTTATATACTGCATTGCTACTCTTTTGCAGAATACATTATCAAGCTTTTCTGGGTTTTAGGAAATTCTGTAAGCAGATGCCCATTCTGTCTGGCATTATTGGATCTTTTCCTATGTGTTGCTGATTTGAAGCACTCTGGGGAGATTCATTGATATGTTTGGCCCCAGGTATGTGATTTTGACACTTAATTTGTTTTATTCATGCTTGCAGAAATTGGAAAGCTGAAAGAACTTCAGACTTTAGACCTCTCCACAAATCACCTTGTCACTTTACCAGAGAAGTTGCACTTGTGCCAGTCACTGCAGTACCTGACCGTAGATAGGAACTTCCTCTGCAGCATTCCACGCCACCTGTGCCAGCTAGCCAGTCTTAATGAGCTTTCCATGGCTGGCAACCGGCTGGCATCCCTGCCTTTGGGTGAGTATATAAAAGGACTTGGTGTTGGTATGCTTGATGTGTCAATATTTATTTTTTATTTATTTATTTCAGGTACTTATATAGCGCCGTAAATTTACGCAGCGCTCTACGTATACATTGTACATTCACATCAGTCCCTACCCTCAAGAAGCTTACAATCTAAGGTCCCTAACTCACATTCATACATACACTAGGGCCAATTTAGACAAGAGCCAATTTACCTACCAGCATGTCTTTAGAGTGTGGGAGGAAACCTGAGTACCCGGAGGAAACCTACGCAGGCACAGGGAGAGCATGCAAACTCCAGGCAGGTAGTGTCGTGGTTGGGATTCAAACCAGCGACTCTTTTGCTGCCGGGCGGAAGTGCTATCCACTACACCACTGTACCGCCCGTGTATGCATGTAAAAGTTGTTAGAAACACAGATATGCATGTATATGTGAAGTACGCCCTGCTTCATTTCTGAAAGAAACTCAGCCAGCAGATAACTTAAATTGTTACTAAACCCAGGAGCCTGCAGTCACTATATCTGGTCTCCCACAGTACACAGAACATGGAAATGCAATTATTTTAGTAAATATAAACTGCTAAATACCTTTTCTCATCAGCAGTATATAGCAGTCTTGTGACTTCTATCAGTGTCTGGTTAAAGCTTGTAGGATGAGGTTTCATTCTCCTCTGATTGTCCTATGAGGCTGCAGGAATGCTGACCCTCTGTCTGGACAGTGCTGATTGGCCCTGTGCTGATCACATGCACTCTCCCAAGAAAAAAAAATACTCTCTAGCAATACACACCAAACTGAGCATGTGCAGAGTGACTCCAGTAACTCTGTCTTATCTAGACATGTTTTGGAGTCAGTAGAAAAAGAGTAGGATCTGTGCATACAGGATCAAAAAACCTTTTTACACAATGCAGAGGATTAGGTTCCACAGTGAGTATAACAAGCATGCTTTACTGCATATACAGACTGATTTTACCGTTGTGGGTTTAGTAACACTTTAACCACTTAAGGACAGCCCACCGCATATATACTGTGGCAGGGCGGCCCTATTGCTCAAAATGACATACCCTTATGTCGTTTTGTGCAAGAGACACTGGGGAAGTAGGCGGAGCGATGTCTGCCGGCCACCCGCGAGCGCTCCAAAGTGAGGCAGAATCGGGATCTGTCAATGTAAACAAAGCAGATCTTAGTGATCAGGAACAGCGATCTCTCTGTACTCCCAGCCAGTCCACTCCCCCCACAGTTAGAAAGCACCTCCCTAGGACACACTTAACCCTTCGATCGCCCCTGGTGTTAACCCCTTCCCTGCCAGTGTCATTAGTACAGTGACAGTGCATATTTTTAGCTCTGATCACTGTAATAATGTCACTGGTCCCCAAAAAAAGTGTCTGATGTGACCATCACATTGTCACAGTCCCACTAAAAATCACTGAACATCGCCACTACTAGTAAAAAAAATAATAATAATAAAAATGCCATAAATCCCCTATTTTGTAGACGCTATAACTTTTACGCAAACCAATCAATATACGCTTATTGCGATTTCTTATTTATTTATTTATTTTTTTTACCAAAAATATATAAAAGAATACATATTGGCTTAAACTGATGAATACATTTGTTTATTTTTTATATATATTTTTCTTTTATTGGATATTGTAGCAAAAGGTAAAACAATAGTTTTTTTTTCCCCAAATTGGCGCTTTTTTTTTTTTGTTGTTAATAGCGCAAAAAATAAAAACCGCAGAGGGGGTCAAATACCACCAAAAGAAAGCTCTATTTGTGGGGGGGGGGGAAAGGACATCAATTTTATTTGGGTACAGCGTTGCACGCCGCGCAATTGTCAGTTGAAGTGACGTAGTGCCATATCGCAAAAAATGACCTGGTCATGAAGGGGTTTAAAGCGGAGCTCCAGTCCCCCCACCAAAAAATTATAAGTCAGCAGCTACAAATCCTGTAGCTGCTGACTTTTAATATTAGGACACTTACCTGTCCAGGGATCCTGCGATGTCGGCACCCTAGCCGATTTTTCAGTCGGCTCTCGAGTGCTGCTGCTGTTCTGTCAGAATTGGCGACCCGTCAGATTAGGTAACGGAAGTGACGTTCCGTCACTACATTGCGGCGGCCATCCTGCAACACCCCGCACTCAGCTGCAGTAAGAAGGCGGCAGGGGGCATCTTTTTACACCCACCTAAGCCTTGCATTTCACACTTATTTTTACCAGTAAACTGAGCTTATATAGTGAAATACAGTATTGTGAAATCTGTCAGAATGTTTTGATGTTGAATTTTAAAAGCAACGGTGTTCTGTCAGATTACGATCGATTCTGACGGAACACCGCCATTCCTTGCTTCACCGCCGATTCCCTACTGTGCGCCGCTTTGTGAATGGTCCTGTGACGGGGGAAGGAAGGGGGGTGCGAACTTCTGGGGGACCACCCAGAAGTGGGGATGGGTACTTGTGGAAAGCAGGTACCCACTACCTATCCCCCCCCCCCCCCCAAAGGTGCCAAATGTGGCAGTGGAGGAAGCAAACAAGTGGAGCTTCCCCTTTTGAGCATTAAATCTTCTGGAGCTGAAGTGGTTAATAACATAACTGCCAATGGTTATTATATAATCATCAACCACTTCAGCCCCAGAAGGATTTCCCACCTTAGGACCAGAGCACTTTTTGCGATTCGGCACTGCATCGCTTTAACTGACAATTGCGCGGTCGTGCGACGACGTTCCCAAACTAAATTTGCGTCCTTTCTTTACCACAAATAGAGCTTTCTTTTGGTGGTATTTGACCCCCTCTGCATCATTTCTAATTACCGCTATTAACAAAAAAATACCGACAATTTTGCAAAAAAAAAAAACGTTTCTTTTTGCTAAAATGCAAATCCAAAAAAATATATAATAAAACAAATATATTCATTGTTTTTGGCCAATTTATATTCTTCCTCATATTTTTGGTAAAAAAAAAATCGCAATCGGCGTTTATTGATTGGTTTGCGCAAAAGTTGCCGCGTTTACAAACCATGAGAATTAATTTCTGGCGTTTTTACATTTTTTATTTTTTGCTAGTAATGGCGGCGATCTGCGATTTTCATCAGGACTGTGATATTGCGGCGGTCTTGTCGGACATTTTTGACGCTTTTTTGGGACCAATGACATTTATACAGAGATCAGAAATTTAAATATCCACTGATTACTGTATAAATGTCATTGGCAGTGAAGGGGTTAACCTGAGGGGGGCGATCTAGGGGTTAACTGTGTTTCCTAGGCGTGTTCTAACTGTGAGGGGGCTGGGCTGCCAGGGGCACCAGAGATTTAACTGATCCCAAATACAGGGATCAGTAGATCTCTGACATGCTGCCTGTCGGAACGGGGAATCGGCATGTTTACATGGGTGGTCTCTCGTTCTGGCTCTGTCACAGGGCATCACGAGTCCCCAGCAGACATCGAGTCCACCCGACCCGCGGCCCCGCTCAGGGAGCGTGCTCGCCCCCTAGCTGCCGTGCCCGCGAGTGACAACTATAAGCGGCGATTTGCGGGACAGAGCCACGCTGTCACCGCTTATAGTCGCTACGCGGTCGGGAAATGGTTAAAGCAGTCAAAGGGAGTCATCTTAAAACAGAAAAAAATAAAGTTACTGCTGTGTAGGGGTTAAAAGGGAATTACCATTACTTGGAAGTTGGATGAAAGCCCCAACATGTGACTCTGCATCCCCTGAAGGCCAGGAGTTAATGCATGAGTCATTTTTATCACTACCTTGGCCTCCTCCCTGCAATGTCTTTTGTACCTCATCACTATGATTTTGGCAAGGTGCTGCCTCTACGCAAACATCGTTTAGTTTTTTTTTTTGTCCCTTCTGCACAGTTAGCAGAAGTTGCCATATTTGGACTTCGCGTGAGTCTGGCCATCAGCACTTGTCCAGTCTGCAGCTCAATGTAAATCACAAGCATTGCTCTCCAGACAATAGAGCTGCAGCTGCCAACATCTGAGCTGCGGCGATAAAAAATAATGTGTTGAGTTACAGCCAAGAGGCCGGCGGAGTGACAGCACATTACAAGAGATGAAAAAAGCAAAATCCTCTCCGTAGAGGGTGAGCGGAAGCAATGTACGCACAACGGGTAAAGACATTGTTCTATCAAACTTGCTAGAACATCATAGTAAGAGATTCTATACTAAAAAATGAGAACACTTTGGCCTTCAACCTAAAGCCAGTAGATACCCAGAAAGACATTAATGTTTATGCATGGCTGGGATTTGCTGATCCTGTGCACGGGTGACCTGTTTCTTTTACCTTTGATCAGAATAATTAGGATAGGTCTCAACCTCTATTAATGTCTTACTGCTTTCAAGGAAAAACTAATACTTTCTCCTGTTTCATCTGTAAACATTTTACTGTATGCATGGAGTTTGTATGTTCCTTCTGTATTTATGTGGAAAAACAGCTGCAGGTTACGTAGTTTTTACTACTGAAGAGTTTTTCCTCCAGGGAAAGGTAAACTGCTCCCCTGTACTGCAAGGCCTCATTTATACTTGGCTTCTCACCGCCTGTTTTAACCCCTTTTAACGCTCGTTTGGCTGTACTCCTCCTATGGATCACAGGAGTGCAGTTCTTTCTGCACTCCTGTGACACGTTTTCAGCAGACAGTGGGCTGAATTCTGCTGTCTGCTGACATCACACAGCCGGTCCTGGCTCAGGCAAGATTGCGACAATAGAGCCGGGATTCACCCACATGCCTGGAGCGGTACCCGGCTCAGACTCTCAGCTAGCCATTGAGAGCCTGAGCCGACTGCTCTTGTACCCTCCAGAGTCCAGCGCTCCAGTGAGCGAGGAGGAGGCAGAGCAGAGAGCTGCAGACTGATAGTCATCGGCTCTCTGCTCATGAAGCTCTGAGAACCGAGCGATCGGCGGTGTTAGATCGCTCGGTTCTCAGTGTTAGAGTCGATGGGAGACAGATGCAGCATTGGACCGATGTTGCATCCACCTAGGCAAGTATGTTTCTGATAAAAAAAATAATCCCATACTTCTCTTTTAAAGTGGTTGTAAAGCTAAGATAATAAATACTAACCTCAGCTTGGTCTCAGTCCAGCAGGTTGAATGGAAAAAAATTGACGGATCGCCTTACCAACACAAGTGGTGTTGGTGCTGCGATCTCCCCTGCTTTGCTATATTATTCTGACAGGAGGACTCTCGTCTGGTTGTATTCTAACAGTGGGACTCTCCTGGTTGTATTCTGACAGCGGGACTCCCGCCTGGTTGCATTCTGACAGGAAGACCCCCGTCTGGTTGCATTCTGACAGGAGGACTCCCACCTGGTTGCATTCTGACAGCGGGACTCCCACCTGGTTGCATTCTGACAGCGGGACTCCAGCCTGGTTGCATTCTGACAGCGGGACTCCCACCTGGTTGTATTCTGACAAGGGGACTCCCACCTGGTTGTATTCTGACAAGGGGACTCCCACCTGGTTGTATTCTGACAGGAGGACTCCCACCTGGTTGTATTCTGACAGTGGGACTCCTGCCTGGTTGCATATGGACAGCGGGACTTCCGCCTGGTTGTATTTCACAGCGGGACTCCTGCTTGGTTGCATTCTGACAGGAGGACCCCCGACTGGTTGCATTCTGACAACGGGGCTCCCGCCTGGTTGTATTCTAACAGTGGACTCCCGCCTGGTTGCGTTCCGACAGGAGGACCCCCGCCTGGTTGCATTCTGACAGGAGGACTCCCACCTGGTTGTATTCTGACAGCGGGACTCCTGCCTGGTTGTATTCTGACAGGACGACTCCTACCTGGTTGTATTCTGACGGGAGGACTCCCATCTGGTTGTATTCTGACAGTGGGACTCCTGCCTGGTTGCATATGGACAGCGGGACTCCCACCTGGTTGCATTCTGACAGCGGAACTCTTACCTGGTTGCATTCTGACAGCGGGACTCTTACCTGGTTGCATTCTGACAGCGGGACTCTTACCTGGTTGCATTCTGACAGCGGGACTCTTACCTGGTTGCATTCTGACAGCGGGACTGTTACCTGGTTGTATTCTGACAGCGGGACTCCCACCTGGTTGTATCCTTCCAGGGGGACTCCCACCTGGTTGTATCCTTCCAGGGGGACTCCCACCTGGTTGTATCCTTCCAGCGGGACTCCCACCTGGTTGTATTCTGACAGGACTCCCACCTGGTTGTATTCTGACAGGACTCCCACCTGGTTGTATTCTGACAGGACTCCCACCTGGTTGTATTCTGACAGGACTCCCACCTGGTTATATTCTGACAGGACTCCCACCTGGTTATATTCTGACAGGACTCCCACCTGGTTGTATTCTGACAGGACTCCCACCTGGTTGCATTCTGACAGCGGGACTACCGCCTGGTTGCATTCTGACAGCGGCACTCCCACCTGGTTGCCTTCGGACAGGGAGATGCCCACCTGGTTGCATTCTGACAGCGGATCTCCCACCTGGTTGCATTCTGACAGCGGGGCTCCCACCTGGTTGCATTCTGACAGCGGGACTCCCACCTTGTTGTATTCTGACAGCAGGACTCCTGCCTTGTTGTATTCTGACAGTGGGACTCCCGCCTGGTTTTATTCTGACAGCAGGACTCCCGCCTGGTTGTATTCTGACAGCGGGACTCCCGCCTGGTTGTATTCTGACAGCGGGACTCCCGCCTGGTTGTATTCTGACAGCGGGACTCCAGCCTGGTTGTATTCTGACAGCGGGACTCCGGCCTGGTTGTATTCTGACAGCGGGACTCCCACCTGGTTGCATTCTGTCAGGAGGTCTCTCACCATGGAAGCAAGGGTTTTCTAGAGCATGTCCCTTCAACAAAAGCCGGTCATTAGACCAGCTTCTGTCATTCAGACTGCTGTACACACTGTTGGAAAGTCTTCTTGTTGAACCGGGCGATTTTCGGACAGTGTGTAGCTTAAGACTATTGTACATTAGGAAGAATATACGAGAAGCTAATCAACCCTGCAAGTCAGTCTCCTCCTGGTCTGTTCTCCATTAGTTTAAAAAAAGCATAAATATACAATTAGGAGATATCATTATGGGATACGTTTGTGCTTTATCAGTAAATAACATAAATGCATTTTTGTAATAATTCTGTAATGCATAATTCAGAAAGGCAAAAAAGGAACTGAAATATCATCTGCAAGGAGATAATTGCACAATAACTAGAGACTGAATTGTGTGGAAGATAGGATTGCTATGACTTGTATTGGGGAGGGCATTGAACCCCTTGGGCCCCTTTCACACGAGAGGTCCAATTGGGTCCGCCTATCTGTTTTTCAGCTGTTACCGATTGGACCCTCCATTCTTCTCTATGGAGCACCAGATGTAAGCGGACTTGTGTCCATTTACACCCGCCTGCCTCCAATTCGATCTGGCAAAAACAAACACGGATCGGAGGGCGGTCGGGTGTAAACAGATAACTCTGCATAAGTGGAGTGAACGCAGACCTGTCATCCGCCTGCTCCGTTCAGCTCAGCAGGGGATCAGCAGACCGTTCCCCTGCTGGGAAAATCAGATCAGACCCGTGTGAAAGGGGCCTTAAAGGATTATTCCATTCCAGTCTTAAAGTGAGCTCCCGTTTAAAAATCCTTCACACTTTGGGAACACATCAGTTTGTCAGAACTCTCCATAATCTTTTTCCCCAACTCCATTCTTGGTAGAGTTGTGGCCATGTCACGGTTGACAACTCGCCAACTACAGGATCGCTAAATAAAATGCTGTAAAACTACCCCTGTGCACAGGTTGCTGGCCTGATGAATAAGGAGTTGCTCCCTCCGTGACTGGAATGCTGGAAGTATGACAGTGGGCAGTATGTGCAGATGAGGAGTACAGAAGTATGACAGTGGGCAGTATGTGCAGATGAGGAGTACAGAAGTATGACAGTGGGCAGTATGTGCAGATGAGGAGTACAGAAGTATGACAGTGGGCAGTATGTGCAGGAGAGGAGTATAGAAGTATGACAGTGGGCAGTATGTACAGGAGAGGAGTATGGCAGTATGTGCAGGAGAGTAGTACAGAAGTATGACACTGGGCAGTATGTGCAGGAGAGGAGTACGGAAGTATGACAGTGGGCAGTATGTGCAGGAGAGGAGTACGGAAGTATGACAGTGGGTAGTATGTGCAGGAGAGGAGTACGGAAGTATGACAGTGGGCAGTATCTGCAGGAGAGGAGTACATAGGTATGACAGTGGGCAGTACGGGCAGGAGAGGAGTACGGAAGTATGACAGTGGGCAGTATGTGGGGAGGAGTGAGTGTTGGAGGGTAAAACGGCCATACAAGAATATCATTGGGTCCTGTGGAGGGATGACTGTCAGTAGGGAGAATATCAGTCAGTGAGAAAGGGTAGGCATGAGGGATGTCCGTGATGGGGGTATAGAGGGTAAAAGGGCACAAGGGGGGTCAGACAGACAGGAATGAGGAGGAAATTTGTGTCTGATGGCAGAATCTCCCACTAGCAACACAAAACTCTGATTTAGGTATTATGCCAGATTAAAAAGGAAAGTATGCTGACAAATCAAAGCTTTTATATTATTAAAGATATATATATATATTATTTTTTTGCATTCAGATTTGGGAAGATCTCGAGAGCTGCAATACGTGTATGTGGATAATAATATTCAGCTGAAGGGTCTCCCTTCCTATCTCTACAATAAAGTGATTGGTTGCAGCGGGTAAGCCATTCCCCATTTCCACATATTGTGTTACCTAGGATTCGTGTTCTGCATCCTTGTGCAATAAATGTTGTACTGTGTAAATGTGCAGTTAGATCATTTTGCACCTTCTAAAAGCTTTTGTATTTACATTGACATGTAGTCTTCTGCTGTTAGCAATTTGCATTTACAATAAATGTTATTAATATACAATGATCTATCCTTTGAAACTAAGACACAGCTTGACAGAATGAACAGGGGGGTTGCTTGAACCTGCTCCAGCTCACACAATGTTTTGTTGTCTTACTGTCTTTCTAGGAATGTGTTGGGCCTCATTCACAACAATTGTGATGTAAAGGGGACGCTGATAGGGGCCCTGATATAGGGGGGGGCTCTGATGGGGACTTTGATGTTAGGGTAGCTTTTTTGTAAGGTGGACTTTGATGGGGACCCTGATGTAAACGGGGACTCTAATGGGGACTTTGATGTAAGAGGGACTCTGATGGATTTTTTTCGGCTCCAAATATCTGAAGTGCTCCTCATGCTGAAAAGTTTGGAGGCCACTGATACACTATATTGTCAAAAGTATTGGGACGCATGAACTTTAATGACATCTTTATGGACCTTGCTTTGTGCACTGGTGCTTAGTCATATTGGAAGAGGAGGGGGCCATCCCAAAACTGTTCCCACAAAGTTGGGAGCATGAAATTGTCCAAAATATCTTGGCATGCTGACGCCTTAAGAGTTCCCTTCACTGGAACGAAGGACCAAGCCCAACCCCTGAAAAACAACCCCACACCATAATCCCCCCTCCACCAAATGATTTGGACCAGTGCACAAAGCAAGGCCCATAAAGACATGGATGAGTGAGTTTGGGGTGGAGGAACTTGACTGTCCTGCACAGAGTCCTGACCTCAACCCGATAGAACACCTTTGGGATGAATAAGAGCGAAGACTGCGAAGAGTTGAAGCTGTTATAGCTGCAAAGGGTGGGCCAACTCAATATTGAACCCTACGGACTAAGACTGGGATGCCATAAAAGTTCAAGTTAAAGTGCATGTAAAGGCAGGAGTCATAATACTTTTGGTAATATAGTGTATATGTACAGTGCCTAGAAAAAGTATTCATACCCTTGAAATTTTCCACATTTTGTCATGTTACAACCAAAAACGTAAATGTATTTTATGTGATAGACCAACACAAAGTGGCACATAATTGTGAAGTGGAAGGAAAATGATAAATGGTTTTCAACATTTTTTACAAATAAATATGTGAAAAGTGTGGGGGGCATTTGTATTCAGCCTCCCTGAGTCAATACTTTGTAGAACCACCTTTCCCTGCAATCACAGCTGCAAGTCCTTTTGGGGGAAGTCTCTACCAGCTTTGCACATCTAGAGAGGACATTTTTGCCCATTCTTTGCAGAATACCCCAAGCTCTGTCAGATTGGATGGAGAGCGTCTGTGAACAGCAATTTTCATGTCTTGCCACAGATTCTCAATTGGATTTAGGTCTGGACTTAGGCTGGGCCATTCTAACACATGAATATGCTTTGATCTAAACCATTCCATTGTAGCTCTGGCTGTATATTTAGGGTCGTTGTCCTGCTGGAAGGTGAACCTCCGCCCCAGTCTCAAGTCTTTTGCAGACTCTAACAGGTTTTCTTCTAAGATTGCCCTGTATTTGGCTCCATCCATCTTCCCATCAACTCTGACCAGCTTCCTTGTCCCTGCTGAAGAAAAGCATCCCCACACCATGAGGCTGTTACCACCATGTTTCACGGTGGGGATGGTGTGTTCAGGGTGATGTCCAGTGTTAGTTTTCCACCACACATAGCGTTTTTCTTTTAAGCCAAAAAGTTTAATTTTGGTCTCATCTGACCAGAGCACCTTCTTCCACATGTTTGCTGTGTCCCCCACATGGCTTCTCACAAAGTGCAAATGGCACTTCTTATGGCTTTCTTCTTGCCACTCTTCCATAAAGGCCAGATTAGTGGAGAGTACGACTAATAGTTGTCCTGTGGACAGATTCTCCACCTGAGCTGTGGATCTCTGCAGCTCCTTCAGAGTTACCATGGACCTCTTGGCTGCTTCTCTGATGAAAGCCCTCCTTGCCCTCTGGTCAGTTTAGGTGGACGGCCATGTCTTGGTAGGTTTGCAGTTGTGACATACTCTTTCCATTTTCTGATGATGGATTGAACAGAGCTCTGTGAGATGTTCAAAGCTTGGGATATTTTTTTATAACCTAACCTTGCTTTAAACTTCTCCACAACTTTTTCCCTGACCTGTCTGTTGTGTTCCTTGGCCTTCATGATGCTGTTTGTTCACTAAGGTTCTCTAACAAACCTCTGAGGGCTTTACAGAACAGCTGTATTTATACTGAGATTACATTACACACAGGTGGACTCTATTTACTAATTAGGTGACTTCTGAAGGCAATTGGCTCCAGTTAGAGGTATCAGAGTAAAGGGGGCTGAATACAAATGCACACCACACTTTTTTCAGATATTTATTTGTAAAAAATATTGAAAACCATTTATCATTTTCCTTCCACTTCACAATTATGTGCCACTTTGTGTTGGTCCATCACATAAAATCCCAATAAAATACATTTACGTTTTTGGTTGTAACATGACAAAATGTGGAAAATTCCAAGGGGTATGAATACTTTTTCAAGGCACTGTAGTTGTTTCCTCAGCAAATATGGAGTATATTTTATATGCAGTGCAAAGTGTGGATCTAAGCGAGGAGTTCCTGTTTAGAACGCTACCGAGTGTTTGGATGGAGGCCAAAGAATGATCACTATTTTCCACTGCAAAGTGATTGGAAATGGCTACCTGCTAGGAGCTTGGCGTACGTTCTCTAATAAAGAGCAGGCTTAGATTCGGAGAACTCTAGATGCCTCTGTCAGAGAATTCCAGGAAAGAAAAGACACCTCATGATGTTATGTTTAACAGTTTCCTTCCTTTCTTCCCTCACAGCTGCGGCTCTCCCGTTCCAGTATCCGAAACAAAGCTCCTTTCCTTCACCTCTGGACCACTCAGCGTCCATCTGCCGGCGGAGGTGAAGGGCATCGGATTGCCATGTGATTCAGTGTTGCCTCTACAGGAGCTGGCGCTGCGTTCTCTTCATGCTGCACTATGCTCATTCTTACCAGGTGAAAGCGCCGTCTTCACACATTCCTATGTAAAGCAGAAAAGGGTTTTCTCTCTGTATGTATATCAGTCCCTGAATTATAAACCCCAGTATATAAGTACCTGAAATAAATAAGTCGCACACATTCTGCAGGACTGACTCATCTCACACAAGGGCACATGCGATTTATACCAATCACGGGTGTGGTTTGAATGCTCTGTGTTTTTATATTTGAGCATTGGATTGGGAAGTGTTTCCATTTCTTTAAAGCTTTATTCCACTCAAAACTCCTAATTCATTTCTTGGTAGATGATCGCGGGTTGAATTACTACAAGCCTCTTATATTTTTCCTGGGGACCTTGGGATGGGATATCTGCACCTGATTTTTGATTTGCGCCTAAGTTCCATAGCCATGATGGAAGAAAGGGTGCTTGCATTTTTTTGTTGCAATGTTGATTTATTTTATTAACCACTTGACCTCCGAAAGGCCAGAGCATTTGTGGCTATTCAGCACTACGCTACTTTAACCACTTGCTTACTGGGCACTTAGACCCCCCCTCCTGCCCGGACCAATTTTCAGTTTTCAGCACTGTCACTCTTTGAATGACAATTGTGCGGTTGTGCGACGTTGTACCCAAACAAAATTGACGTCCTTTTTTCCCCACAAGTAGAGCTTTCTTTTGGTGGTATTTGATCACCCCCTGCGGTTTTTATTTTTTGCGCTATAAACAAAACAAACAAAAACAATTTTGAAAAAAGAACAATTTTTTTTAACTTTTTGCTATAATAAATATCCAAAAGTAAAAAATAAAAAAACAAATCTATTCATCCGTTTAGGCCGATATGTATTCTACATATTTTTGTTAAAAAAATAATCACAATATGCTTATATTGATTGGGTTACGCAAAAGTTATAGCGTCTACAAACTATGGAAATTGGTTTATGGTGTTTTTATTATTATTATTTTTTTTTACTGGTAATGGCGGCGATCTGCGATTTTTATCTGGACTGCGATATTGCGGCGGACATGTCGGACATTTTTGACTTGATTTATACAGCGATCAGATCTAAAAATAGACACTGATTACTGTATAAATGTCATTGGCAGGGAAGGGGTTAACACTAAGGGGCGATCAAGGGGTTAAATGTGTTCCCTCATTGTGTTCTAACTGTGTGTGGGCGGGGCTGACAGGGACATAAAAGATCTAACTGATCCCAATCACAGGGATCAGTAGATCTGTCATGTCCCCCCTCACAGAGCGGGGAACCGCCGTGTTTACATTGGCGGTTCCCTGTTCTGGCTCTCTGTGAAGGGATCGTGGGTCTCCAGCGGACATTGAGTCCATCTGACCCGCGAGCACGCTCACGCAGCGCGAGCCGGCTGCGAGGGCGCGCAAAGGGGCGGACGTCAATTGACGGCGCGCAAAGGGGCGGACGTCAATTGACGGCGCCCCGGCAATTCTGATCCGCGCTATAGCCGTCAATCGGCTATAGTGCGGATCTGAAGTGGTTAATCACTTAAGGACCGTCCCACCTACATCTACTGTGGCAGGGCGCCCTTAAAGGAGTTATATGTAAGTAGGACTGGATATGAACACATATAGAATGTGTCTTCAGCCCTGGGTTCCATCACTAGATCGGTGGGACTTTATATGAGGTGCATATAGGATGCATCGCCATCCCAGATTCATAGCAAAAAGAGAAAAGGTTTGGGACTTTAGATGAGGCATATAACAGACCATAGGATAAAAGTATAAACATATTTATTGTCACAATAGTAGCCATAGTGCATAGTAATATACGAATAAAAACTGCATTTCATATATGTACAGCTGTAAACATTGAAGGCCACTCATGCCATTTACCAGCATATGAGGAGGTTCCATGTAAAGTGCATAATACCAATCAAAATATAAGGTTAGGTAAAATTGTCGTCATAGAAAAAATGATATATAGTCATGATTGCATCCAGGATATTCCCGACGCGTTTCGTGGTAGACGCCACTCTTCAGGGGCGAATGCATCTACATAGTCTGAAAAAAAGAGTTAAAGGAGTTATAAAGGCAGAAGGTTTTTAATCTTAATACATTCTATACATTAAAATAAAAAACCTTCTGTGTGTAGCAGCCTCCCCAGCACCCCCCCTAATTACTTTTACGAGCCCCTTCTCTCTCCAGCGATGTCCACAAGTGTCTTAGCTGTCCCAGACACTCCTCCTGATTGGCTGTGACACAGCAGCAGCACCATTGGTTTCCGCGGCTGTCAATCAAATTCAGTCAGCCAATCGGGAGAGAGGGGTCGGGCTCCGTGTCTGAATGGATACACGGAGCTCTGACTCGGCTCGAGTGCCCCCTGTAGCAAGCTACTGGCTGAGGGGGCACTCACCAGAGGGAGGGGCCAGGAGAGCAGAAGAGGGACCTGCGAAGAGGAGGATCCGGGCTGCTCTGTGCAAAACCACTGCACAGAGGGGGTAAGTATAACATGTTTGTTATTTTTAACTAAAAAAAAAAAAAAAAAACGAGCCTTTACAATCACTTTTATTATTCCTCGGAACTAGGGCGCAGACCGCCAGAGCCCCACTCCCGCTGTGATTGGATACAGCGGGAGCCAATCAGCGGGTTCGGCGATTGTTCGTAGAGCGGCAGAACTGCGGTCTGCCTATGTAATCAACGCAGACCGCCATTCTGCCAGATAGGAAAATGGAGATCTTGTGTTTCTGCTAAGCAGAAACACGGATCTCTGCTTTCCTTTAGTCAAAGCACATCCTCCTACAGTTAGAAAGCACACATAAGGGAACACATTTAATTCCTTGGATTGTCCCTGATGTTAACCCCTTCCCTGCCAGTGTTATTTATACAGTGGCGGTGCATTTTTTTTAGCACTGATCACTGTATTAGTGTCACTGGTCCCCAAAAAATCTCTCTTAGAGTCAGATTTGTCCTCCGCAATGTCGCAGTCCCGCTAAATATCGCTGAATGCCGCCATTACTAGTAAAAAATATTACAAAAATAAAAAATCCCTAAATCTATCCCATAGTTGGTAGACACTATAGCTTTTGTGCAAACCAATTAATATATTCCGGACTTTAACCACTTCTGCCCCGGAAGGATTTACCCCCTAAATGACCAGGCCATTGTCTGCGATTCGGCACTGCGTCGCTTTAACTTACAGTTGCGCAGTCGTGCAATGTTGTACCCAAACAAAATTGATGTCCTTTTTTTTCCCACAAATAGAGCTTTATTTTGGTGGTATTTGATGACCTCTGCGGTTTTTATTTTTTGCACTATAAACAGAAAAAAGCGACAATTTTGATATTTTTTACTTTTTGCTGTAATAAATACCCCCCCCCCCCAAAAAAAATGAAAAAAACTAATTTCTTCATCAGTTTAGGCCAATATATATTCTTCTATATATTTTTGGTAATAGGCGTATAATTGATTGGTTTGCTCAAAAGCTATAGCGTCTACAAACTACATGATTTATGGACTTTTATTTTTTTTTTACTAGTAATGGCGGCGATCTGCGATTTTTAGCGAGACTGCAACATTGCGGCGGACAAATCTGACCCCAAGTGACACTTTTTGAGGTTCAGTGATATTATTACATTGATGAGTGCTATAAAAATGCACGGATCAATGTATAAATGACACTGACAGGGAAGGGGTTAACACTAGGGGGTCAAGGGGTTAACTGTGTTCGCTGGGTGTGTTCTAACTGTAAGGGGGGTGGGCTGCCTAGGACATAATAGAGATCACTGTTTGCGATCACTGGAAACAGAAGATCTCTGACATGTCATCTGACAGAACGGGGATCCTCCTTGTTTACATAGGCAGATCACCGTTCCGCCTCTGTACACTGTGGATGCGCGTGCGCCCACAATAACTCATGCACAGACCACCATAAGGGTACGGCGGTTTGCGCTGGAGAGACGGCCTGCTGCTGTACATATACAGTGGCTGGTCGGCAACTGGTTAATGTTAGGATCCACCCAGATGCCTTGACCGGCAGCTGGCTCATTCTCTCAGCACACTGCTGAGAGCCTGAGCCAGGCGCTCACACCACCTGCACAACCTGGTGCTCCAATTAGAGGCAAAACCGAGAGCTTGTGACTGACAGTCACCCGCTCTCTGCTCACTGAAGACCCAGAACTGAGCAATCAGATCTCTCAGTTCTTGGTGTAGAGCTGACGGGGGACAGATGCAGCTTGGGTGGTGCATGCCGGGTTGTCAGCTGCACCGGATCCTGGAAATACACAGAAGCGGGCTTCAGGTGTCCACATCCTCGATGGCCACTGCCTGCTTCCGAGGTCAAGTAAGAAATTACATAGTAACAAGAGGACTCTTATGCTAATATCCAAATAATATACTACAAGTACTGTACTAGGAATCACAGGGGTGCTTTTATCAAAACATTGCTTAGAAGACTGGAGCTCTGCTTTACCCACCTTAAAATCATCATATTTTATTTTTTTATTATTTGGGAAGCTTTCATATCTGTTACTGAATCTATCTGAAAATGTGAGGGAGTAAATTTTTGTTTTCACCGGATTGCTTTATACTAACCAATGTCTTCCATTTGTCTTTAGATTTAAGTTGTCTGTCACACATCTCATTGCCCAGAAGTCTTCTGGAGTTGTTGCAGTGCCCCCTGGGACATTGTCATCGCTGCAGTCAGTCAATGTTTACCATAGTCTATCCAAAGCTCTTTCCTCTGAGGGAGACCCCTATGGCCGGACTTCATCAAGGGTAATTTGAGAGACTGGATCATTTCTGTAAATTGAATAGTTTATTATATGTTGCCAAAATTGATAATAACATCTGGTGAATCAGTTCACATATGCCCGAGTGTGTTTGCACATGCACATCCATGGTGCGGCAGCCCATTCATTTCAATGGACTGCCCTACCCACGAGAAACATGGGAAAAGAATACTCACACCACTGCTTCCGATTCCGATGCATGGGTGGGGGCAGCAGACAGACCTGGCCAAGGACCGATTTCAAACTCCCCCCTCCTCCCCCATCGCTCCAGCCCACCACCGTGCACCATGCCCCCACCCCCCGGTCGCCGCTTCACTTACCCTGTGCAGGTCACGGCTTGGCAGATAGCAGGGAGGAGGACAGCGGCTCTCCCCCGTGTTTGAATCCATCGGTGGTGGCTTCCCCCCTCCGTGTCCCCCTTCATCTTCTCCTCCTGGCCAATCATTTGCTTCTAAAAAAAAAAAAACCCTATTGAAATCCATGCATCTGGTGCCCTGCATGTAGATTAGGGGCCATGTGCATGGATGGAGGGGCGGCGCTTGTGCTCCCCCCATGGACGGGCCGCCACTGATGGCACCCCTGCATGTCTGCCAAAGTGTAGTGCATTACTCTGCAGGTCGGGAAAAAAGTGAGATTTCAGGCGCATTCCCCACTTGCAGAGATGTGAACCATGCCTTTCAAAGTGCTTATACCCGCAGCAACCTCCCAAAATTTTCATGGCTAAATCTCAGACTCTTACCAAAGGCAAAACTTCTACATTTCCAGCCAATGTTGGGAACGATCAGCCAAGTCCTTCCCTATACATTCCTACCAGCTCATTATTACGATGGGTATCTTTCTTGGTCAAGAGCAATGCGCGAGAAAGCTTTAGGAAAGGATAGGTAAGCTTTAGAAAAGTCAAACAAAACCAAATAAAATTCCCAGCTCAATTTGCCAGCCAGTCTGCAACCAACCCAATTATCCTGTCTAACAATATGGGTTTAGTTTGCAGATGTAGGCGTAAGCTGCAGAGCTACTTCATGGCCCCCAGGTATTATCTGCAGTCCTAACTCTAAATTGTGAGAGCCTCCACAGTGGAAGCACATGCATTATAATGGATAGGCAGAGGCTTTAGAAAACCTAGAACCACCTAGGATTTAGACATTTCAGCACACTATTCCCAACGCACACGTTCCTGTAAAATTGCTGTGCATTTTAGTGGGTGCTGAAGTGACTACCGTCTGGAACCAGAAATAGAACACGAGAATGTCACCAGCACACCGTGGATCTCCAGAATTGGTTATAATTTTTATTTAGCGATCACATCGTTACAGCACATAGCTATATGCTGTAACAATGTGAACTCTGAATAAAGCTTTTGACCCATTCTGGAGATTCATGGTGTGCTGGTGATTTCTCTCTCTAGGATTTGGACATGACAGGAGGGTTTGGGAGGCACCTGCAGCAGTGGCGGCCTGTGCATTGAGGGCGCAAGGGCGCTGCCCCCCCACCCATGCGCATGGCCCCTTTCAAGGGCCATGCCGCAGGGGTGGGGGGGGGCTTGCTGGTTGTTTGCCGCCCCCGACCTGCAGATATCTGCACCTCTAGTTGACCGCCCTTCATACCTACAGCAATTTGCCCCCTCTTCCCTGCAGTGATGGTGTCCCATCAGGGCCCTTTCACACTGAAGCGCTTAAAAATACAATATGTGTTTTTGACGTGTTTTGCTTGTTTGCTGCATTTTCTGGATTCCTTACTCCCAGCATGCAGCTGTGAAACTTGGATATGTGACTCAAAAAAGCACCAAAATTGCACTACGGGTGCGTTTTTGGTGCACTTTCAATTAATTTCAGTGCAGCATGCAGGACTTTTAAAAACGTGGAATGAACCTGCAGCACATTGGCGTGAAGAGTTACATAGGATTCAAAGGGGTACATTTTTCATGCATTTTTATTCCGCTTTTTAACCACTTCAGCCACGGAAGGTTTTACCACCTTCCTGACCAGGCCATTTTTTGCGATACTGCACTGCGTTACTTTAACTGACAATTGCGCGGTCATGCGGAGCTGTACCCAGATAAAATTGTTTGTCCTTTTTTCCCACAAATAGAGCTTTCTTTTGGTGGTATTTGATCGCCTCTGGGGTATTTATTTTTTTGCGCTATAAACAAAAAAGACCGACAATTTTGAAAAAAAGAACAATATTTTTTACTTTATCCCAAGGGTAGGCAACCTTAACCGGTTCTGGACCGGCTGGCGTACTTTCACTGCTGTAATGTGGCAGCGGATCGCGGATCGCCATTTAGAAATGCATGCCCGCTGTACACTCCATGAGTGTGGTCGTGGGTCGGGCGGACTCGATGTCCACCGCTGACCCGCAATCCTTGGGACACAAGAAAGGCGGGAGCCACCGATGTAAACAAGGCAGTTCCCTGTTCTGACAGGGGCCATATCACTGATCTACTAATCCCTGTCATCGGGATTAGTTAGATCTCTTATGCCCCTGGCAGCCCAGCCCCCATACAATTAGAACACGCCTAGGGAACACATTTAACCCCTTAATTGCCCCCTGCAGCTCAACCCCTTCACTGCCACCGACATTTATACAGTAGTGTTTTTTTTTCTAGATCTGATCGCTGTATAAATGTCAAGGGTCCCAAAAAAGTGTCAAAAATGTCCGACATGTCCGCCCCAATATCGCAGTCCCAATAAAAATCAGATCACCGTCACTACTAGAAAAAAAAATAGTAAAAACGCCAAATTAATTCTCATGGTTTGTAAACGCGGCAACTTTTGCGCAAACAAAGCAATAAACGCCGATTGCGATTTTTGGTCAAAACTGATGACTTTTTTTTTTTTTTTTTATGTCTTATAGCAAAAAGTAAAAAATATTGGGGTTTTTTTTTTTTTCGAAATCGTCGTAGTTTTTTTGTTTATAGAGTAAAAAATAAAAACCACAGAGGTGATCAAATACCACCAAAAGAAAGCTCTATTTGTGAGAAAAAAGGACGTCAATTTAGTTTGGGTACAACGTCGCACGACCGCAAAATTGTCAGTTAAAACAACGCAGTGCCGAATCTCAAAAAGTGCTCAGGTCATTAAGGGGGAAAATCTTGTGGAGCTGAAGTGGTTAAAGAGGTGGAGCTCTACCTGCACGACAAGGGAGAAGTCAAAGATCACCGAGCACAGTGTCGCCTCCTCACATCTGATTTAACCACTTTAGCCCCGAAAGGATTTACAACCTTTCTCACTTTAACCGACAATTGCGCGGTCATGCAACGTTGTACCCGAATAAAATTGATGTCCTTTTTTTGCCACAAATAGAGCTTTCTTTTGGTGGTATTTGATCACCTCTGCGATTTTTACTTTTGATAAAAATCGCAGATCACTGCCATTACTAGTAAAAAATAAAATAATAAAAATGCCATAAATCTATCCTCTATTTTGTAGACGCTATAACTTGCGCAAACCAATCAGTATTTACTTATTGCGATTTTTTTTTTTTTTTTACCAAGAATATGTAGGAGAATACATATTGGCTTAAAGCGGAGTTCCATGCTTTTTTTTGTTTATTAAAAGTCAGCAGCTACAAAAAGTGTAGCTGCTGACTTTTAATAAACAGTAACTCACCTGTCTCCCGGTCCAGCGACGGCTGCTCCCGAAGCCTCGCTCGTCTCCCCCCTCCTCCCTGCGGCGCCGGCATTGCAAGTGGCCGGGCACGCACTGCGCATGCGCGAGTCGCGCTGCGTGTTGCCAGTGGCCAGGCAATCTTCTGGGACCTGTGACGTGTCCCAGAAGATTGCCAGGAGGGAGGGGCCGCCTAGGAGGAGAGAAGGAGTCGCCTAGGCGGCCCCGAGGCGGAAGGTGGAAGAGGGACAGGAAGTCCCTCTGAAACCTGGGGACACACTCCCCCCCCCCAAAAAAAATTACATGCCAAATGTGGCATGTAAGGGGGTGAGGAGTGCTTAAAGCGGAAGTTCCATTTTTGGGTGGAACTCCGCTTTAAACTAATGAAGAAATTTGTCTTTTTAATTTTTTTTGGGTAGTTATTATAGCAAAAAGTAAAAAAAATATTATTTTTAAAAAATTGACGGTCTTTTTTTGTTTATAGCGCAAAAAATAAAAACCGCAGAGGTGATCAAATACCACCAAAAGAAAGCTCTATTTGTGGGAAAAAAATGACGTCAATTTTGTTTGGGTACAACGTCACACGACCGCGCAATTGTCAGTTAAAGCGACGCAGTGCCGTATCACAAAAAAATGGCCTGTCATCAAGGGGGTAAATTCTTCCGGGGCTGAAGTGGTTAATATACATGTAATGCACTGCGTAAATTGAGGGCGCTATATAAGTACCATAAATTAAACGCTATGTTATTTTATTTTTGCAGGAGAACAGCTGTCAGTTTTGTGGCTTACTGCTGCTCCACCCAGTGTCTGCAGACATTTGACCTTCTGAGTTGATGCAAATTTATTTTCACCACTAATCTCTGACTGTCCCATCTTCTGCTGTCCTTTCACTGTACAAACATCAGGAGCGACCAGGGCCTCCTGGATTTGGAAAAGAAGACCTCAACCTTGTCAACAACATCTAGCCGCTATTACACGTTACTGTCCTTCTCACAGACTTCTCCCAAAAGACATTTTTCTACTTCTGTGTTTACAGATGAATCACAAATACCACAGGGAGGTGGAAAGCTCCTTCTAAAATACTTATGAATGAAGAGATTCAACATCTATCCTTAAGTTTCAGTATGTGTATACATAACAAGGAGGGTGAAATGAGGAGATGGTATAATGTGGTGGACTATACAGGGGTACTGTATGTGTATGGGTTAATTGTTGAAGATTATATATATATATATATATATATATATATATATATATATATATATGAAAGAGCATTAATAAGGTTAAGAAGAAATGTGCTACAATAGGGGACTAAGTCTGAGGTTGCTAACACCAGGCCTTAAAAACCAAAAAATTGAATACATTGCAGTTTACCAGTCCTTAGCTTTGGTGGCTTTATTAGTATCTTATCTGTGTACGGTACAGGACACAGGCTTGATATTCATAGACCCTGGGTTATAGGCTGCTACCTTCAGGTGATTGGACAAACCTCTGTTGGACATGCCCCCCATGTGTCTCCCTATAAGTTCACCCTACTGTGCGAGTCCTCCATTTTTTTTTCTAGTGTCCTAAGGTGAACTACGTCTTCTACCTCTCAGCTCTGTCCTCAAGTACCCCCAACAGGCCATGTTTTGGTAATTTCTCTTAGATAAAATAACTGTCCAAAATACAAAGCCATTGACTCTGATTTAACCACTTCACCCCCCGGAAGGATTTCCCATGTTAGGAACAGAGCACGTTTTGCAATTCGGCACTGCGTCGCTTTGACTGACAATTGCGCGGTCGTGTGAGGTTGTACCCAAACAAAATTTGCGTCCTTTTTTCCCCACAAATAGAGCTTTCTTTTGTTGGTATTTGGTCACTTCTGTGCCATTTCTGATCATCGCTATAAACAAAAAAAGAGCGACAATTTTGCAAAAAAAAAAAAAAATATTTCTTACTTTTTGCTAAAATACAAATCCAAAAAAAAATATAAAAACAAATTTATTCATCGGTTTTGGCCGATTTATATTCTTCCTCATATTTTTGGTATAAAAAAAATCGCAATCGGCGTTTATTGATTGGTTTGCGCAAAAATTGCCGCGATTACAAACCATGAGAATTCATTTCTGGCGTTTTTTTTTATTTTTTATTTTTTTTTAGTAATGGCGGCAATCTGCGATTTTTATCAGGACTTTGATATTGCGGCGGACATTTTGCAAATTTTAAACATTTTTTTGGGACCAATGATATTTATACAGCGATCAGAAATTGAAATGACCACTGAATAAATGTCATTGGCAGTGAAGGAGTTAACCTGCAGGGGGCAGTGAAGGGGTTAACTGTGTGCCCTGGGCGTGTTCTAACTGTGAGGGGGCTGGGATACCAGGGGCATAAGAGATCTAACTGATCCCAGTGACAGAGATCAGTAGATCTCTTATGTCCCCACTGACAGAGCAGGGAACCGCCGTATTTACATCGGCAGTTCCCCATTCTGTCGCTCTGGCAGCTCATCGCAGCTCGCCGGCAGACATCGGGTCCGCCCGAGCCACAGGCACACTCCTCCGCTCGCGCCCCCTAGCTGTCACTCCACAAATCGCCGTCTATTTATGGCGATTCGTGGTACACGTCCACACTGCCGCAGTAAATATACTGTGCGTGGTGTGGAAGCGGTTAAAGCACCTGTGCAAGATAAAGGAAAACCTGCAAACATGGCCTGTTGGGGGTACTTGAGGACAGGGTTGAGAATCACTGTTCTACCTTATGGAGAAATCATTCTTAGCTTAGAGTGGATGTAAACTCTTACATATACCCATTGAAGTGACTGGCCTCAGGTGATACACAGAGATGGAAAAAAATCCTCCTACATAAGTTGTACCTGTTAATCTGCAGCCTTCTCTTCTCTACATCTATTCAAAGTGCAGACTTTATACAGCTTGTGTGAGCTACAGGGAAAAAAGGGGGCGGTGAGCTGAAATGACACACTGCAGAGCTCAGTGAGGAAAGCTCTAAGAGCTGATTGGAGGCAAAGGACACATTCCCCTTCATCCAAGGAAAATGGGTATATAGGCGCTCCACCCAGTTCTCAGACCTTGAGGCTGCTGACACCTCCAACGTACCAGAGTAAGGAAAGGCATGGTCAAGCACTCAGGATGACATCCAAAAAAAATAGTAATTCTTTATTCACTAAACATTTACAATGCTGTAAAACAGCCTACGTATTTCGGACATTAGTCCTTAGTCATGCATACATACATTCCCCTTCATACAGGAATAGAGCTGAGGCTGTAAAAATCAGCTGGAGGTCCCTCCCCTGTCACCTTTTATATCTTGGTGTCAGAAGTGACTCATGCTGATAGCAGAGGAACGAAGCAGCAGACAGAAATGACACTTAGTGCTTTTCATTGAAACAAGTACACACTATGGAGGCATATGCTTTGTTCATACTTCATGTTCCAGGTTGACAATCACTTTAATTAGTTTATTTCACTTTAGGATTCTTCTTCAACAATTCTCTCTCTTCTAATACAATAATTGAAGCGGTGCATGTGGGTCAGTGCAACCTCTGTAAAACCTTGGGAGCCGTACCCAGACCCCACACCATGGGTATGGCCTATAATGTTTCTTTGGGCAGCGGAGTGTGCTTGCTCACCTTGGCACCTGGTGCAGATTGTGTAGTTGGCCACACAATACTATACAGCTCCAGAACCATGGGTGGTCCATACCTGTGGAACCCAAATACTCAAGATCTCTACTGCCCAGTGTAACAGGCAAAGCTAATGCTTTATACAGAGACTAGGACAGGGTCGTCCTATTTATTGGACTGTTACCATAGCCCCATTGCAAGTATGAGACATAATACCTTCATTTCTAACTTATGTGTATTCTGAATAATATTTGTTTCTGCTTTTTATGTTTATACTATTAGGAAACTGTAAATTTGTTTGAAATTTGTACAGTATAAGCTTTTCAAAATTGGCACTAAAAATTCCACCACTCGAAACTTAGTCTCAAAACTTAGTCTCAGGTGGATGACACCAGAGGTCTCTCAGTTTACTGCCACTTCCACCTACATCCCTGTATAAGGTACTCAGGCAATTCCTCCCACCCTTTTGCCATGAGGACTTTGTTACAGGACATTTAACACCATGTTGCTGTGAACTCCTTTACAAAAACGCTTATCCTATTTCCACACTCTACACTGGGAGTACCCCTTAGGCAGGGGTGCCCGACCCTCTGATGTGGCCAGCGACCTCCTGTTCTGGAGTGGCGGGTCGGCAAGCCCAGATTGCGGGTACCCTAACCGCCATTCCAGAGCATTAGTGTTGTGAATGGAGCCGGTGCTAGGGAAAGCACGGCTGCAAGGCGAGCAGAGCCGCATAAGCTGAGAAAACAGGATCCTCTTGGTTGTTTGCCGTCCAGTTTGCTGCGATTTGACAGATAGAAATTGCAGCAATAGCTGGATGCAGAGCAATGCCTGTAAGAGTAAAGGGATCTTCTAGGAGCATCTCAAATTTTGTCAGCAGAATCTTTAAATAAAGAAACATTTTCTATAGGTACAATCAGATGTTTGAGCTCTGGTGGAACACTTACAAATACTGCCCTCTGCCTTACTTTTTTTGTGTTGATGCCCTAGAACAGGGGTCTCCAAACTATGGCCCTCCAGTTATTCAGGAACTACAATTCCCATCACACCTAGTCATGTCTGAATATCAGTGTTTTACAATGCCTCATGGGACGTGTAGTTCCGTAACAGCTGGAGGGCCGTAGTTTGAAGATCCCTGCCCTAGAACTTATACAAGTCACATGTAATGTTCCTATTGCACATGTTCTTGGAAACGTCACAGAGTAAATGGGTTCTGCAGCAACTGCCAGCTGATAAACCAAAGTATTTGTCACTAGCACACCAAGGATCATTGAAATAATGTCCAAACGTTTATTCAGTAATCACATCATAGTGGTAAAGTGAAACTTTCAGATCCATGCAGGAAGCCTTGTTCAGGCAAGCCATTGCTAGGTGAATAAAAACCGCTCATCTCAAGAGCTTACGCTCTAAAACAGGGGCTTCAAATTCAATTTCATTGCGGGCTGCATCAGCAGTATGGTTGCGCTCAAAGGGCCGGTTGTATCTGTAAGACTGTCTATCCAGGGCTTTTTGTCCTCAGGGAATAGGTGGGGGAACTCAACCAGCAACCACACCCCTCCCCCCATGCCAAACCACATTGAGACTTAAAGGGGCAATAAATACCAAGGAGTACGTTATGTGCGGTGTTCAGGGATACACAGAGTGCAGTTTCAGGGGTATTCTACACACATAGTGCAGAGTTAAGGGTGCAGTTTCAGGGGTGCGCTGCGTAATGAGTGCAGAGTTCAGGGGTGCACTATGTAAAGAGTGCACTTTCAGGGTGTGATACACACAGACGACAGGGTTCAGTGGCGTGCTACGTACAGAGTGCAGGGTTTAGGGGTGCACTTTCAGGGTGTGATACATACAGACTACAGGGTTCAGGAGTGTGCTATGCACTCTCCCCCATCCCCCACCTCTGCACTCATCTAACTCCACAGCTCTCAAAAAAAAAAAAAGCTTCCTTCCATCTCACCTACCCGGCCTAGTAACTCCTGGCAGTGTAGGCGGCACCACCTCTCTCACTTGCATAGAGATCCAGTGGCGGCCTCTAGTGGGTTTTTTTTTTTTTTTTGAGTGGGCGGTGGACAATCACCAACGCCCCCCGAGGGCACTACCCCCACCCGCTCGCTCGCCTACCTCTTCTAGGTGGGTCCTCTCCTCCAGCACGGCGGACCCCATCCAGGTGGCAGGCTGCGGCAGCTGCTCCAGTGTCCCCTCCTCCAGCATGGCAGCTTCCGCCATGCCTCTCCTCTCTCCTCCTATTAGGCACCCACTTCCTGATTGGCGGGGAGGAATTTTAGTGTGAATTGGAATACATAGTCCAGCGACCTGTATGTAGATCAGGGGGGCGAGCACCCGTGCGCCCCTAATGGACGGGCCGCCACTAGAGAGATCATTGGTCGGCATTTGTGCACCCGGGCACATATGGGGATCACAGTGCAGCTTACCGCGTGATGCCCCAACTCACACTAACTACACCTGCTTTCACAATGGGGCAGTGCACTTGCAGGACAGAAAGAAAAAGTCCTGCAAACAGCATCTTTGGGCGGTGCGGGAGCGCTGTATACACCGCTCCTCCACTGCCCCTGCCCACTGAAATGAATGGGCAGCTCTTCCGAAAGCGGCTATACACCGTTTCGGAAGCACAGCATGCCAACGCTTTTAAGCCCTTGTTAACCCCTTGTTAGGGGTTAAAAGCACCCTGCTGCCGCCAAAGCGCCGCTATAACAGAAGTAAAGCACTGCAAAAACTAGCGCCACTGACGCCCCAGTGTGAAAGTGGCCTAAGAGGCATTTCCAGTAAAGCTTTGCACTGACCCAGATGCACTGCTTCAATTGTAGAAGAGAGACGTGTTAATTCAAGAATCCCAAAGTGAAATGAAGTAATTAGACTTAAAAAGCCCCGTACACACGATACGAAAATTGGAAGTAAAATTTCGTCAGATGAATGATCTGCCGATTTTTGGATCATTAGTAAGCTCCTTTCGACAGCCGATTCCGTTTTTTCATCCGACAAAAGCTGGATGTGCAGACTATAACATTTTTTTCGTATGTAAATTCAACGTCCAATTTTCGTTTAATCAGTACAGTTTTCGTCCAAAAAAAATCGTAAGCGCAAGACTACACATGCTCAGAAACGAAAGAATACATACAAAGCTATCCAACACATTACGTCACTTCTGAAGTTTGTATTCTGTCCTACGAGAATTTCCGTATGGTGAGTAACCTCTTCACTTTCAACATGAGACAAGCATGCAACAAAAAACGGACAAGCGGTCGTCCGAAAATCTGATCGCGTGTACAAGGCCTTAGAATGATTTCTCCATAAAGGAAAATAGGCCCTTTACCTTAGGACACTAGCAAAAAACGGAGGACTCACAGAGAGGGGTGGGGTTAATTAGGGTCTGCCCAGCAGAGCTCTGCAAATGTCCAGTCACCTGAATGTAGCACAGCCTATAACCCAGGTTCTATGAATAGCAAACCTGTGCCCTGTCCTGTCCGCCAAAACATGGAATTCACAGGTAAGTCAAAAAAGGGATTTTATTATAACTTACCGTAAAATCCTTTTCTCCGAGTTCACTGACAGACGCAGCTCTTCTTGACTTTGTGGGGTTTTATGTTCGTCTTACCAGGAGTTAACAGGCAAAAAACAACGTACGAACAGAGTACAACTTTCACTTCTCCAATGAGTGGTATGCCTTTAAGAGCATCCTGTCTTATGTTTGAAGTCTTCACTGCATTACACAACCTATCGAAACATACATAAGAAAGCAAAGACTCGTACACATCAGAACGCGAATGC
>BLSH010412837.1:1356813-1370122 GCA_018402905.1 Glandirana rugosa | reverse complement strand
ATCTCGCCCCGGGCCACCCGCACGGAACGGGTAAGATGCGGCGGGTCCCTGTGTTGGGGCCGGCTTCGCATCATGTTGGCCAGGTCGGGGAAAGTACAGAGCACAAAGACCCTCGATGCCCCGACCGGCTTCTTGATAGCAGATCATCTTGATTGCAGAAAAAAGAAAAAAGAAAATAAAAAAGAAAAAATGGTCACAATAGGACCGCAGTTCCCATAGGGAAGCCAGGTCAACTCCTTGCAAACTAGGCATTGAAACTGGAGAGTCCTCTGTGAGGGGGGGTTTTATTGTAGGAAAGGAGGACGGCCCCCAGGGGAGGGGCCAGCTGAACTCTTTCCCTGCCTAGTTAACTCCTGGTAAGACGAACATAAAACCCCACAAAGTCAAGAAGAGCTGCGTCTGTCAGTGAACGTAGGAGAAATTCCTTTTTCACTTTTCAGGATAAGCAAGTACAGAAAATGCCTATTGATCTTACCAGAAATGCGGTGTCCTTGTCACTTCCTGTGGGCTTATTAAACAATGAAATCTACATTTGCACCGTGTAAACTATTAGACCAGGGGGTGTCAAACTTCATCACAGGCCACATCAGCATTCTGGTTGCCCTCAAAGGGCCAGTTTTATCAGAAAGACAAGATATCCAGAGCACTCCACCCCCTTACATCAGATGTCAAGAGCCCCCCACCATCAGAAGTCAAGAATACCCCACCCTCTCTTACATCCCAATGCACCCTCGTGTTGCTGCTGGGGGCAGAGGTGGGAAGCAGAAAGTGCAGAGTCTGGAGGAGGAATGAGTCTGCTGAATGCAGAGACCAGGGGAGGCGGCGACAAGGGGTTGCTGCGGCTGCACAGAATCTGTAGAAGGAGTTCTGTCCTCTACTGCCAACTGCTGAGATGAGCTTCTCCACAGCTGCATGAAGGGGTTGCCGCAGCTGCATGGGAGGTGCGATGGCCTGGTGGTCCATATTCAGCCTGCGGGCCTTGTGTTTGGCACACATGTACTAGAACCCATCAATCCACCATGTAATGGAGATTAACAAGGGTAAGACATACAGAAGTCTGTTATTTGCTGGATTAGGTAAAAGAAAACGAATGCAGCCACTACATGTAGGGACTGGTAGGCTGCAAGTTATTACATTTTGTTTTTAGGTTTGAAACCTAGTTCTGGCCACAATACCCAGCTTAAAGCAGTTATACATTTCACAACAGAAATTCACCCACCATGCTGATTTTATCCTGCATTTGGCAGATCTCTTTGTTTACATGCTGGGATTAGTACAGTTCCCACTGCTCTGGCCGGCTCAGATGTAAGCACTGCAGGTCTCATAGACCCCAGCGCTATTGTTGTGTCTTCGCCTTGCTCTCTTAGCTATTCACAAAACACAGCCCCTGGGTTCTTTTTGTGAATAGCTAGGAGGAGAGGGAGGCAGAGACAAGATCATAGTGCTGGGGTCTATGAGACCTATGGCTTCTACACCAAAGTGGCCTGGAAGTACAGCGCTAGCTGTGCTAATTCTGCCATTTAAACGGATTTGCCTGATGTAAAACAAAGCCAGCATGATGGGGGTTGTCTTTGTGGCAATGCAATGTCAGTTTTTTTGTGCCCTGAGTTGGGCTTTAAAGTGTTACTAATCCCACAACAGTAAAATCAGTCTGTATATGCAGTAAAGCATGCTTGTTATACTTACTGTGTAATCCTCCACATTGTGTAAAAAGGCTGTTTGATCCTGTCATCTCTGATCTTCCTCATCTTTCACTGTCCCCAATCTATCTGCTGATAGAACAGAGCGTATGGGACAAGCTGCACATGCACCGTTTGGTGTTTATTGCTAGAGAGTTTTTTTTTTTTTTCCTGGTAGGATGCATGTGATCAGCACAGGGCCAATCATCGCAGTCCAGAGGGTCAGGGGTCCTGTAGCCTCATAGGACAATCACAAGAGAATGAAAACTCCTGCAAGCGTTAACCAGACACTGATAGAAGTCACAAGACTGCTCTAACTGCTGATGAAAAAAAAAATTCCTATCAAATACCATAATTTTCCTTTCCTGATAGACTCCTATGACAGCATACATGTGGGTTGGCCACGCCTCCATAACTACCCTATAGGATTACCCTATAGGACCCCTCTCCCATAAATCTTTGCTTCAAACCCGCTGCGTGTTCCCTAACTAGCCTGCTCTAGGCAGCGGGAGGGGACTGCCATGGAGTCCATCAGGAAAGGAAAATTACGGTAAGTATTTGATAGGAAATTTTCTGTTTTCCTGACAGACTCCATGGCAGCAAACGTGTGGGAAATAACTCGCTACACACGCGGGTGGGAAATGCTGAGCAATGTAATTAACACCCTCAACAGACAGTACTTGTAAACCAAAACTGACAGAAGATAATGCAGCCGGTTCAACACAGTAGTGGGACATGAATGTGGATGACCAAGACGCCGCTTTGCAGATTACTTGAGGAGCAACATGGCGAGAAGCTACCCAAGATGTCACAATGCTTCGGGCTGAATGCACCATCATTGCCTCTGGGGGAGCCAAGCCTTTCGCCCCATAAGCCCATTGGATAGCCTGAACGATCCATGCAGAGATTGATCTGATCGAAGCCCTCATTCCCTTCTTCCCGTGGAGTATGAACCGGTAATCCTGAGCAGTGGCTTCCAGATACTGTCTCAGACTGTGCCCTACATCAAGGGGATGGACATCTGGAGCATCTGCTGATCTCAAGGTGGGGAGCACGATCTCCAGATTCTCGTGGAAAACTGTGGTCACCTTCGGCTTCGACCCCAGCATGGGGACTAGCACCACACTGTCAGGGAAGAAAGTGAGGAAAGTCTCCTTTGAACCTAGATCCCTGATTTCGGGCACTCTTTTTGCTGATGAAATGGCTACTAGAAAGGTGGTTTTTAGTGTAAGTTCTTTAAGCGAGGAGATGATCCAAGCTGGGAAAGGAACTCCAGGACAAGAGGGAGGTCCCACTTGGTGAACCTTGGCTTCCTTTGTGGTCTAAGTCCGACTGGACCCTTGAAGAACTGGCGGACTAGGGGGTCCCTAGCCCCGGTTTTGACGTGGTAGGCGCTATCTTCAGGTAGGAGAACCGTCCATTTGGTCCTACGGAGGAGGAAAAAAAGGAACACGGCCGCGGGCATGGAGCAAAGATTTATGGGAGAGCTTATGCTGCCATGGAGTCTGTCAGGAAAGGTTTTGTCAGGTCATTTTTACTAAAACTATTGCATTTCCATATTCAGTGTACTGTGGAAGACTAGATATATTGAATGCAAGGTCCCGGGTTTAGTAACATTTTAAAGTGGATGTAAAGTCTTGTTTTTTTTTCCTAGAAAAATAACAAACATGTCATACTTACCTGCTCTGTTGCAGTGAATTTGCACAGAGCAGCCCAGATCCTCCTCTTCTCTGGTGCCATTTGTGATCCTGGCCCCTCCCTCCTGTTGGGTGTCCCCACAGCAAGCAGCTTGTTATGGGGGAACCCAAGCCAAGTCACAGCTCCCTGTGTCCATTCAGACACAGAGCTCTGAGCCAGCCCCGCCCCCTCTCTCCCCTGATTGGCTACCTGACTTTGATGGACTCAGCCTATCAGAAGGGAGAATCTCAGACTGCTGAGACACTCATGGACAGAGAGGGACCTCAGGTAAGTATTAGGGGGGCTGCTGCACCCAGAAGGCTTTTTATCTTAATGCATAGAAAAAACCTTCTGCCTTTACAACCCCTTTAACCACTCCAGGTCCGCGCTATTGCCGAAGTACGGCTCCAGCGCGGACCTGAAATGCCCGGAGGACATCCATGGACGTCCTCCACTGCGCATGCTCCAGGCGCGCCCCCTGGTTCGGGCGGACTCCATGTCCGCCCGAGACCCGCCGATCTCTTTTAGGAGCCTCAGAACAGGGAACCGCCGTTGTAAACACGGCGGTTCCCCGTTCTGTGACAGGGGACATAGCAGATCTACTGATCCCTGTCACTGGGATCAGTTAGATCTGTTATGTCCCGGCCAGCCCTGCCCCCCCACAGTTAGAACACACCCAGGGAACATTGTTAACCCCTTCACTGCCCCCTGCAGGTTAACCCCTTCCCTGCCAATGACATTTATACAGTAATCAGTGGACATTTAAATTTCTGATCGCTGAATAAATGTCATTGGTCCCAAAAATGTGTAAAAAATGTCCGACATGTCCGCCCCAATATCGCAGTCCCGATAAAAATCGCAGATCGCCGCCATTACTAGTAAAAAAAAAATAAATAAATAAAAACGCCATAAATCAATTCCCAGTTTGTAGACGCGATAACTTTTGCGCAAACCAATCAATATGCGCCGATTGCGATTTTTTTTTTAACAAAAATATGTAGAAGAATATATGTCGGCCAAAACTGATGAATAATTTTTTTAATGGATTTGTACTTTAGCAAAAAGTCAAAAATATTGTTCTTTTTTGCAAAATTGTCGCTCATTTTTTGTTTATAGCGGCGATCAGAAATGACGCAGAGGGGGTCACATACCACCAAAAGAAAGCTCTATTTGTGGGAAAAAAAGGACGCAAATTTTATTTGGGTACAACGTCGCACGACCGCGCAATCGTCATTCAAAATGTGACAGCGCTGAAAGCCAAAAATTGGTCTGGGCAGGAGGGGGGTTTAAGTGCCGGGTAAGGAAGGGGTTGAGGAAGCATAAAAACACTACAGTTATCACATGCAAGTCACATTTGTGTTTATTTCCACTCCTAATGATATAAATATGTAGATTCAACAGAGGGTGTAACATACAAGCCCAACAAAGAGGGCACCTTCATGACAAAATGATGTTGCCACATCCATGTGTCAGCTTTCTGCTGCATGCATTCCACCTTTCTATGGTGGGTTTGTCAGCAGGGCAACCTTTTTATGTACTGCTTGCCTGATCAAGGTCAGCTTCCCATTTCTTTCTTTTCAAGGTCAGGTACATAAAAGCTGTGGACAGCATTCATAAATACTTATGTGAAAGGACGTGTACATAACATGATATATTAGACCCAATTACATTTGCTGTGCAGTACGTTGACCAGTATTAAATGTCATTTTACATAAGAATACCAGCAACATCCTTAAAGCGGAATTTCATTCTCTCAATCAAAACTGTACAGATTTAAAGTGATGCTAAAGGAATAAATAAACAAATGTCATACCTGCTCTGTGCAACGGTTTTGCACAGAGCAGCCCCAATCCTCCTCTTCTTGGGTCCCCCAGCTGGAGGTCCTGGTTCCCCCAGCCCGCTGAGTGCCCCATAAGCAAGCCACTTACTATAAGGATACTTATGCGCGCTTGCTCCCAAGCCGGCTCTGTGTGTCCATAAGACGCAGAACGTGGCTTGCACCCACCCTTACTGGCTGTGATTGACAGCAGCAGGAGCCAGTGGCTGCTGTGTCTGAGCCAATCAGAAGAGAGAGCCTCTGCTCTTGCGCACATTGCTGGATCAAGATCGGGATCAGGTATTTGGGGGCGGGGAGGGGGCTGCTTGCAGAAGGATTTTAACTTTAATGCAGAGAATGCATTTGGCATTAGTGAATAGATTTAAAAAAAAACATAGTTACATGTTTTAAACTTTTTTTTTTTTTTTACACCCTCCAACAGCAACACCGAAATAAAAATAAATGATTTCTTTAGTTGAGGAAGGCTAGAATCCCTGTTGCAGACTTTCCCTCCCCAGTAAAACTGTTGTTGCCAGGACAGGATATGAGATGAAAAATCTGACAGAGCCATTGATAGCAGTTTAAACCCAACAGGAGTTATATTCCTTCCCCACTCTATCCAAAACTAGCAAAAACGTTTTTGGCTTGACATACTTTAACATTACATTTACAGAGACCCTAAGCAGCTGACCTTTTACAAAAATGAACTGGGTCAATTATTAAATAGCCGCTGAATTCCAGAAAATGAAGGCACACTATGAGTTAAGTCCAGCAAGGTGCATGACACCTCCTGGGCTTAGCTCTATTATTTATATCTGACAGCTTAATAGTACTCCTGGAAGACAGCTATTTCTGTAGTTCCAGGAGCCCGGCACTGATCCTAAGCTCTACATCTTAAACAGGATAGTCGCTGCCGCGGCTATGCCCGCCCCTCCCTTCCTCTTGCCCAATCACAGAAGCCTAGGTATTATGTGAACACATTCCCAAATTACAAAGGTTTCTGTGAATGGGCAGCAGAGGGGAGGGGCGAGCATGGCTGCTCTGTGTTTTTTTTACTCCCCAGTTCCCTGCAGTGTTTCTCACCAGAGCAATAAAAATGTCAGATGTAAATAATAGTGAGAAGACCAGGAGATGTCATGCAGCTCCTTGGGCTAAACTCATAGTGTGCCTTCAGTTTTCACAAAGTGGCTGAATTCATGGAATTCAGCTTTAAATCAAACAGGTTGCAGATCTGACATTACCATGATCATTGATCTCTCTGTGAACTGCAAATGCTATTTACATGGATGTTCTAGACAAGGCTATAGGAACGCTTTTCACGGAAAATATGGATTTTTTAAAAAATGTTCTTAATGTATTCTGCCTTATCATTTGTGAATATGTATACTGCAAGAAACTGGGCAGGTGGCACAAAAGTCTGCTTCTGATTCTGTATGTTGGCCATAGGCAAGCAGATCTTTCATCTGATACAGTGAATTCTAAACCTAACTGTTCTCCAACCTGGATACTGCACTTGGAACGCAGCTCAAAGCTGGAGACCCAGCTCCCACCATACTCAGGTGAAGGGTGCAGGCTGGCAAAAGCCCATCCGAGGCAGTGCATGCATGAAACCAAGATAGTGCCGCTCTCCCAACCAGCCACTATAGCAGCCTTTCTCAACCTTTTCAACACCGAGGAACCCTTGAAATAATTCTCCGGTCTCGGGGAACCCCTGCGAAAAATTAAAAATCTACAACTCACGATACATTAGTGTGATGGTCAATGGGAAGAATGCTCCTTATACTTGTGGTCATTGGAAATAATTACCCCCTTACAGATAGCTAAAAAGATCAATGGTATCATTGGGAATTAATCTGAGAGATAGAAATTGACCACTGCTCAAGGAGCCCCTAGTAACCTCTGGAGGAACCCTGGTTGAGAAACCCTGCACTACAGAGTAGGCAAGATGGCTTCAGCCTGTACCGCTCTCCCAACTATAGTGACTTTAGTATAGACATCAAGATGGCTTCAGCCTGTACCGCTCTCCCAATTATAGTGACTTTAGTATAGACATCAAGATGGCTTCAGCCTGTGAGTCTCTGCCAAAACCCATACACTGATCTGTATCGCCCCGATGGGTAGGACAAAACATGTCGAAGGGGTGTCCTTTGGTGGCAGCCATCTTGATGTCTAATCTGCAGTGGCTGGTTGGGAGAGCAGTACAGGCTGAAGCCGTCTTGATGTCTATTCTATAATGGCTGGTTGCGGAACTACACGTCCCATGAGGCATTGTAAAACTCTGACATTCACAAACATGATGAAAATTGTAGTTCCTCAACAACTGGAGGGCCATAGTTTGAAGACCCCTGCACTATAGTATAGACATCAAGATGGCTTCAGCCTGTGAGTCTCCGCCAAAGGCCATGCACACTGACATGTTTCGTCCCGATAGGTGGGACAAAACATGTCAAAAGGGGTGTCCTTTGGTGTAAGCCGTCTTGATGTCTATTCTGTAGTGACGGGCTGGGAGAGCAGAACAGACTGAAGCCATCTTGATGTCTGTTCTATAGGGGCTGGTTGGGAGAGCGTCACATTTATTTTCATAACAGTTCTCCAAATTATGACCAAGCACCATCCAGACTGTGCTACGTTATTGAAGGCTGATAAGGTTTTCCGTTACATTTATTAAAATAGATTACAGGGTTGCTGCCATGACTCAACCGGTCACTATTACCATGATTTCTCTAAAAGTTAGAGATTTTCCAGCATGGAGAACTTTGTGAAAACTTAACAATTTTCTTCAGACCGCTTTCTCCCTAGATCCCTCTTGCTGAATTTGTCAGCTTTGGTTGAAAGATGGGCAAAAGAAATAAAACACGGCGTCCTCACATTTGTAAACTTAGAGACTTGGTGCTGCCCCCTTTAAGGCCGGCCATACATGGAGCAAATTTTCTCGATTCCCTCATCAACACAGACAGTGTTGATGCAGGAATCCCTCCTGCCAGGCCATTGTCTTCTACCAGCAGGAAGCTGTCCCCGCAGGGAGAAGACAGTGATTATCGCTAGTGGCTACAGCAGTCGCTAGCGATGATCGCAGGTAAAACACAGCATGCTGATTGTACCCAAGTTGATTGATCAGTCAACTTGGTATATTCAGCCCACCCAAACATGGTTCAAATCTCGGTCATTTCTTGCTGAATCGGCCAAGATTCGAACCGTGCATGGCCAGCCTAAACGTATTGCTTTAAGGCATTGGCCTACAAGTGCCTTTATGGAAACTACAACCCCATCAGTACGAACAATTTATTTTCTATCACAGTGTCGAGATTATAAATCATTCATGGCTCTCAAAACTTTTGTAGCAGCTGAGAAATCTGCCAAAAAATCGCCATTGTTAGATTGTTCTATAGGTGCTTAAACCATTTTACCACCCAGAGATTTAGGAATTGACATTAAACTATAGAGAAGAAACATTTATATGTGGACCCATAGCATCATCTCTGCCATAGGGTCTGCCTGGGAAGGGAAGAGTTACGTGTTTTCTAGATCTCCGGTGCTGTTAGCAAATCTCTCAACACTATGTGCTTGGAGAGCATTGGGGCTGCTGACCAGACACCTTATCCAGGGCACTGGAATAGATCTCCGGTGCTTATGACCTCATCCCAGCTGCTTTTTTTTTGGTCACTCTTCTGCGTGTTCCAACTTTAGTTGAAACACCTCTGGATTTTAATATATTAATACCAAATAGGTTGATGGTTTCATCACACAAGCAGGTTCTTATTGCTGAAAAAACAATAACCTTTACTGTAATATAATGGAATTAAAGGGGATGTCTGCTCATTCTTATTGATGTGATATGATTTTCAAATGATTGTTTTCCTTGTTCTCCAGTTTTATGGATTAAAAATGTATTCATTTTACCCAGTTATGAAATTGATACAGTGGTCTGTTATCTCTACAGTTTCTGGGTGTAGACCAGTAGTCCCCAAACTACAGCCCTTTGGCCCTTTGCTTACCTTTATCTGGCTCTTGGGGCATTTTTTCTCCCACTGACACCAACAATGGGGTACTATATGTCCCATTGATACCAACAATAAGGTATTATTCTTCATATTGACACCAATGGTGGGGCACTATTCCTCCCACTAAGACCAATGATGGGGCACTATTCCTCCCACCGATACCAATGATGGGGCACTATTCCTCCCACTGCACTAATGATCGGGCGCTATTCCTCCCACTGCACCAATGATGGGGCGCTATTCCTCCCACTGTACCAATGATGGGGCACTATTCCTCCCACTGCACCAATGATGGGGCGCTATTCCTCCCACTGTACCAATAATGGGGCACTATTCCTCCCACTGCACCAATGATGGGGCGCTATTCCTCCCACTGCACCAACGATAGGGCACTATTCCCCCAACTGACACAAACAATGGGGCACTATTCCTCCCACTGAGACCAATGACGGGGTAACATTTATCCCACTGCACCAACGATAGGGCACTATTCCCCCAACTGACACAAACAATGGGGCACTATTCCTCCCACTGAAACCAATAATGGGGCACTATTACTCCCACTGACACCAATAATGGGGCACTATTCCTACCATTGATACCAACGCTTGGGCATTATTCCTCCAACTGATACCAACAATTAAGCAGTATTCCTCGCACTGCACCAACAATGGGGCACTATTACCCCCCACTGACACCAATGATGGGGCACTATTCCTCCTTCTGACACCAATGATGGGGCACTATTCCTCCTACTGCACCGATGGGGCACTATTCCCCCAACTGCACCAACAATGGGGTCCTATTCCTCCCACTGTGCCAATGATGGGGCACTATTCCCCCCAACTAACACCAACAATAAGGCACTTTTTCTCCTACTGATAGCAATGATATGGAACTATTCCTCCCACTGACACCTACGACTGGGTGCAACTCCTCCCCCTAATACCAAAGAAGTGTTTACTCCCACTGACACAGGACAATTTCTACTCCAAATGGCCACAGTTCAGCCCCCTAAAGTCTGAAGGACAGTAAACCTGGCCCTTTGTTTAGAAAGTTTGGAGACCCCTGGTGTAGACTATGGCTTCTGTGCCTTAGAAGAGTGAGCCAGGCAAAATATACTCTTGATTTGCATGTATTAAACCCCAAAATAGCTTTGCCAGAGCATATAGACCCCATAAACTGACAAAAATATGTTTTATGGATTTGGAAGAGGTTTTGTATGATAGCCAGTTTGGAGTACATGATTAGTCTGCTAACCCAACGATAAGTCATGTGTAGAACACATAGTAAGCCATAAAAATCCTATCAATTCACTTTTCCAAAGACTTTCACAAAGTTGGTCATCCTAAAAGACAGCAGGAGGTGAAGACTCCAGTGAACATACAGTATGTGAAACAAAGTTTTGAGACATTGCATGGTGCAAAGGAGATTGCTCTAGGCATAGGAGCTTGAACGAGTTGAGAGGTCTCCTGAAAGTGTCTGGGGAGGGTAGTGAGCCAATTAAATGGACTAACTGTAATTTTTGCCAGAAAGATAATCCCGCAAACGTTGGACCATCTATGATTTTCTGTTTAGAAACCCATCATCCATTTGTAATAAAATGTTGAGCCTGAAATGACCCAGCAGCCTTCAAATCCTGGAATCTAGGGTCATGTAGGCCAGGGATGAATGCAGGGTTGCCAACTATGGGAGTAAGCAGAGAGGGACTAGAGCCGGGGTCAGCAACCAGTAGATCGCAGACAGGTGACTGGTAGATCGCGGTCTGGTCTTGCTGACCCGCCATTCCAGAGTATAAAACAGAGTGCAATGCAGAGGGAATACTTATAAAGTTGGAGGTGTAGTAGGGAGCAAGAGCCGCATAAGCCGATGCCTCCTCTGTAGTGCCAGCTCCTGTCCCATGCGGAGTGATACCAACTGCACTCCATCTCTTATCCCGGCTAGTGGTCTCCATTGTGGTGTCAGCAGCAGGAAAGAAGAGATCTTCAGGTGAAGCAATACATTGGGCATAATAGTACTGGGCTGCTTTCACACTGATGCACTGCAGTTTACCAATACCATGGATGCAGTGCAGTGTACCCGCAGCTTTCCTGCGGGTTTGCTGCTCTTAGCCATAGACTTCTATTATATCCTGCTGTTTTACCACCCCCCAACTTTATGTGTGAACAAGCTCTAAGGGTGTCGCTGCTGAATGCAACATATCGCCTCCTCACCACCTTATTTAAAACCACGATTGTCATGCAATGCACATGCTTGCGACACTGTAATACAGCGATTAGAGGTTTAAATCAGGTCTGAGGAAGCGACACTGTGCCCGGTGATCTTTGACTTCTCCCGTGTTGTTCAGGTAGATCTCCACCTCTTTAGGGTTGCCTACCCTTGGACTAGAGCAGGGGTAGGGAACTTGCGGCTCTCCAGCTGTTGTAGAACTACATTTCCCATGAGGCATTGCAAGGCTGATGGATACAATTACTCCCAGAAGCATGATGGGAAATGTAGTTCTACAACAGCTGGAGAGCCGCAGGTTGCCTACCCCTGGACTAGAGCAATAGAGAAGTCCTGACATGCCTTGGCCAGGTCTCCTCCACCGTGGGGCGATCGAGGACCCGAGTAGGCATGTCCGTTTGGCACCACGGCACTGACTCCAGCGACCCTCTAGTTTTCATACTCTTAAGTCACAGACTAAGAACAAGCCTGCAGATCAGGAATTTTGACTTTGCTATGATTCAGCTGCTTCATGACTGTAATAAAACCAAAGACAGCCAAACGGCTAGATTTTTTAAATAGGAGGTCAGCACTGACACTTTCCCCTTTACACACAGTACAGGTTTACAGTGGACTTTGCCCATTGAGGACAAAGTAAAAGGTTGTCTTGATAGCCCACCTCCCTACGTTCTCTATGGACTCCTGCCACCCCTTCAACTACAGGCAGCCTGATTAGGAAGCCCCGTGTAACCTCTGGAGTTCACCCAGGGCTAATGAGCTTCTCCAAGCCCATACTTGACAACATTTAGGTTCAGTGACTTTCCACTCGGTTGTCAAGCCTTTGCCTCTTGGGAGGAAGGGCAGAATGCTTGAAAGGGGGAACATGCTTGGATATCTCCAATTGCCCATGAGGTAAATGCAGAAATGGGGAAGAATTGAAAAAATATTTGCACAAGTAGAACAAAAGACAATATGGAACAAAAGTACACAAATAAAGATCAGATGCAAAAAAAAAAAAAATGGAGATACAAAGAGAGCGAAATAAAATAAACAAAGAAGAAAAAAAAGCCTTTTAAAGTGGTAGTAAACCGCTGGAAAAAAACCAAAAAAATAAAAACCTGCAAGACCATGGCATAATGTGCTAGTATGCATCACATACTAGCACATTATGAATTACTTGCCTTAGAACAAAGGCCCTGCAGCGGCGCCCGGTCACCACTGAGGGAGCTGACATGTTCCCCCGCCATTTCTTCTGGGTTCGAGCGCTCCAGCGCTGTGAGTGGCCGGAGCAGAGATGATGTCCTCGGTTCCAGCAAGAGGCTCGGAAGTTCCGGCATGATACACTGGACTTTCAGAGCGCGTGTGCCGCTGACGTCAGTGGCTGCATGCAGACCGAATATCTCCTAAATCGTCTACGTTTAGGAGATATTCATTTTACCTACAGGCAAGCCTTACAAAGCGGGGTTTACAACCGTTTAACTGCTTCCCGACCGCGCGCCGTCTTTTCACGGCGGCAGTCGGGGAGCTGGGCGCGAATCGCCGTAAATATACGGCGATTTGCATATTGGCCACCAGGGGACGCGACAGTAACCGTCACTTCCCCAATTGGACCCCCCCCCTCGATCCCCAATTGACACAAGGGACCCACACAAGAATGACACCCCCCCAACCCGATTGTACCCGTACTCTCTAGATTGACTAGGGTCACTGTCCCTAGTCATCTAGTGGGTACGGGGTGACTGTCCCGCCCCTTGGCGGCACAAATGTAGCCGCCAAGGGGAAGAAAAGGGACATCGGCGAGTAGCGCCGAGCGGCCGCCTGTAGCCCAGGCGGGCTCGGCGCCCGTGTGAGGAGTCCTCACGCCGCCCACGCGCGCGCGCGGCGGCCGCCGCGCGCGCGCAGGGGACCACCGGTTATACGTTTAGCGGCAT
>BLSH010412837.1:1342187-1354039 GCA_018402905.1 Glandirana rugosa | reverse complement strand
GTAAATATTTTATTCTATCTTTTCATGTGACAACACTGAAGAAATGACACTTTGCTACAATGTAAAGTAGTGAGTGTACAGCTTGTATAACAGTGTAAATTTGCTGTCCCCTCAAAATAACTCAACACACAGCCATTAATGTCTAAACCGCTGGCAACAAAAGTGAGTACACCCCTAAGTGAAAATGTCCAAATTGGGCCCAAAGTGTCAATATTTTGTGTGGCCACCATTATTTTCCAGCACTGCCTTAACCCTCTTGGGCATGGAGTTCACCAGAGCTTCACAGGTTGCCACTGGAGTCCTCTTTCTCTCCTCCATGACGACATCACAGAGCTGGTGGATGTTAGAGACCTTGCACTCCTCCACCTTCCGTTTGAGGATGTCCTACAGATGCTCAATAGGGTTTAGGTCTGGAGACATGCTTGGCCAGTCCACCCCTTTACCCTCAGCTTCTGTAGCAAGGCAGTGGTCATCTTGGAGGGGTGTTTGGAGTCGTTATGTTGGAATACTGCCCTGTGGCCCAGTCTCCGAAGGGAGGGGATCATGCTCTGCTTCAGTATGTCACAGTACATGTTGGCATTCATGGTTCCCTCAATGAACTGTAGCTCCCCAGTGCTGGCAGCACTCATGCAGCCCCAGACCATGACACTCCCACCACCATGCTTGACTGTAGGCAAGACTCACTAGTCTTTGTACTCCTCACCTGGTTGCTGCAACACACGCTTGACACCATCTGAACCAAATAAGTTTATATTGGTATCATCAGACCACAGGACATGGTCCCAGTAATCCATATCCTTAGTCTGCTTGTCTTCAGCAAACTGTTTGCAGGCTTTCTTGTGCATCATCTTTAGAAGAGGCTTCCTTCTGGGAAGACAGCAATGCAGACCAATTTGATGCAGTGTGCAGTGTATGGTCTGAGCACTGACAGGCTGACCCCCCACCCCTTCAACCTCTGCAGCAATGCTGGCAGTACTCATACGTCTATTTCCCAAAGACAACCTCTGGATATGACGCTGAGCACGTGCACTCAACAGCTTTGGTTGACCATGGCGAGGCGCTGTTCTGAGTGGAACCTGTCCTGTTAAACTGCTGTATGGTCTTGGCCACCATGCTGCAGCTCAGTTTCAGGGTCTTGGCAATCTTCTTATAGCCTAGGCCATCTTTATGTAGAGCAATGATAATTTTTTTCAGATCCTCAGAGAGTTCTTTGCCATGAGGTGCCATGTTGAACTTCCAGTGACTAGTATAAGAGAGAGAGAGCGATAACACCAAATTTAACACACCTGCTCCCCATTCACACATGAGACCTTGTAACACTAACGTGTCATATGACACCGGGGAAGGAAAATGTCTAATTGGGCCCAATTTGGATATTTTCACTTAGGGGTGTCTTCACTTTTGTTGCCAGCGGTTTAGACATTAATGGCTGTGTGTTGAGTTATATTGAGGGGACAGCAAATTTACCCTGTTATACAAGCTGTACACTCACTACTTTACATTGTAGCAAAGTGTCATTCCTTCAGTGTTGTCACATGCAAAGATAGAATAAAATATTTACAAAAATGTGAGGGGTGTACTCACTTTTGTGAGATACTGTATGTGCTTAGGTAAAATATCATGAATGTATATACATTCTATAGTCAAATATGGCTCAGAAAGCATATAATAGCCATGTCAAAAAACAACTTATGAGTGAATGTTTCAATAATAATTTGCTTTTCAAGTTATGATTTCTGCATCTGGGAAAGAAATTTAATGTTTCTCTCATAGTTCATTTAAAGAATCTCATATTTAATGTAGGGGCCTCTGTGTAGCAGGCATAGGAGTCTTGTCTCTCCTTGGAGCACTCTGTGAATTTGACTTCCAGCCTGGCCAGTAGCCCAAAACCCCACAGAGACGGATCTGGTGGTTATTTTAATTGAATATCGATTGAATTTCTGCCATCGGTTTTTTATTCTAGCTGCTCGGCTCTGTATATATCTATCCTTGATTATGGGAATGATATATATGCTTAACGAACCTTCACTGCTTGGAGCTTTTCTCAAGGAGAAGATAAGCAAATATAATCTTTTTCATGCATTGAATTAATATAAATGCATATTCAGATCCCATACATATAACTATCCAAAGGGATTACTTGCTGTGCATTCATCACTCAATAAGCGCCTCCTGAACTCAGAGTTGAAAAAGGGAGATCTGCACAGATAATCAGTGCAGCCCCAACAGTGCCAAGCAGTGCTGCCTTTCTGTACCACCAATCCGCTCCACCTATCAGTGCCCATCAGTGCCACCAATCCGCTCCGCCTATTAGTGCAACCTGTCAATGTCCATCAGTGCTGCATATTAGTGCCTCCTCATCAGTACCACCTCATTAGTGCCCATTAGTACTGCCTATCAGTGCCCATCAGTGCTGCATATTAGTGCCTCCTCATCAGTACCACCTCATTAGTGCCCATTAGTACTGCCTATCAGTGCCCATCAGTGCAGCCTTATCAGCGCACATCAGTCAAGGAGAAAAATTACAAAATTTTATAACAGAAAAATGTTGTGGCCTTTTTTATTTATTTTCTTTAGCAATAACATAAAGAAAAAACAGTGGTGATTGAATACCACCAAATGCAAGCTCTGTGTAAAAAAAATGATAAAAATGTAATTTGGGTACAGCGTTGCATGACCGCGCAATTTTCTTTCAAAGTGTGACAGCCCTGAAAATTAGCCTGGGCAGGAAGGGGGTGAAAGTGCCCGGTAGGCGAGTAGTTAAGGTGATTTTTAAGCACGTTGTAGTCATGTTAGGGGCTTCTTATTGGGATCCTGGACCTGTCCTTGTGCCCTCATTTATTTATTTATTTTATTTTAGGTACTTATATAGCGCTGTCAATTTACGCAGTGCTTTACATATATATATTTTACATTCACATCAGTCCCTACCCTCAAGGAGCTTACAATCTAAAGTCTCTAACTCACATTCATACATACATACATATACTAGGGACAATTTAGACAGAATCTAATTTACCTACCAGCATGTCTTTGGAGTGTGGGAGGAAACCGGAGTACCCGGAGGAAACCCACGCAGGCACAGGGAGAACATGCAAACTCCAGGCAGGTAGTGTCGTGGTTGGAATTCGAACCAGCGACCCTTTTGTTACCAGACGAAAGTGCTACCCACTACACCATTGTGCCGCCCATTAGCCCTCAGGCCCTCAGACCTCAGACCACCACAGGCCCTCATTAGCCTGTGTTTTTTTACAAAAAAGAAAAAGGCAGTGAGAAAAGTAAAACAAATAAAAAAATGTAAAGTGGCATTACTCAAACAGGAATCAAATATGCACATAAAAAAGGGAAAAACGCACAAAGAACACCAAATGAAATGCACTAAACTAAGCTAAATGCCCTCTCTCCACCCCAAATACAAACACCCTCTAAGGGCACTTTCACACTAGGGCGTTTTTCAGGCGCACTGGCGCTTTTAACCACTTTTTAACCCCCTGTGAAGTGTTAAAAGTGCCCCACTGGCCCCCGAATAATAACAGCTGGAAAGCACTGCTAAAACTAGCGTCGCTTTACCGCTGATGCCCGTCTGCCCCAATGTGAAAGCGGCCTAAATGAAAAAAAAAAAAGGAGCTCAATGAGGGAAATTAGGAGTTTCCACTTCAGCAAAATCAGTAATTTCATAATTTTGTTGTGAAATCAGTTTTGTGGAAATAACTCAGCTCATCCCTGCTAGGTACACACATGTGTAGATGTATATACGATTTATAGGATGCATAGGAATAGAAAGTTGTACCACTAGGGTGGTTTTGCAGGTTAGTTTCTATCCATGATTAGTGATGCTTGACACTCTGAACATTCATATTATAGAATTCGGCATGTAAAAACAAGACTGAAACACCTAACCAGTTTTGTTCCACTCCCAGTTCTTCCAGGGCTGCTGTTAGAAATCATGGGGCCCCATACAGCCTACCTGACAGGGGCCCCTTCCCCTGGCCAAAAGTGACTGAGGACATAGATTTATCAGTCCCTTTCTCTGGAGCCTCAGCTGCACAGATGAATGAATAAGAAGCGCTCCAAGGCTTACTGCTTATTCAAAATCTGAATCATAGTAAACACAGTTTATTATGCTTCAGTGATGAATGGACACAGGAGTGACTGGTACCCATCGCTCACTGTGTTCATTCAGGAATGGAAGGGACCAGTAAATTACACATTTACTGGCCCTTTCTAGAACTCTCCATCCTAAAACATCCCCCTGTGTGCCCACAGCAGCTGCCAGCAGGAGAGGGGAGGAAAGGGGCACAAAGGGGGGAGCCGGATAGCAGATGGAAGGGGTGCATGTGCTACAACTAATCCCCCTGCAGTGCAGCCAGAGGGAGAACGAAGAGGAGAAGCTGGCAGTGCTGCAAGGGGGAGACAGAAGAGGATCAGTGTCTGCAATAAGACAGTACAGCCGGATCTCCTACTCAGCAGATGCCTGGGCCCCCCTTTTGAACTGATGGGGTCTGGGTCCAGTACAGGAGGGCTGGCTGTACTGCCGTATCAGCGACCCTGGGTACTTCATCAGGGACTATTAGAGCACAAATGTCATTGTGAGTATGAATAGCCCATGTTTCCAAAACAATACCACAGATACATTGATGACATATATGGTATGTCAAGATACTGCAGAACTCGTTTAATTTACTGCCAAGAGCCACAAGTTTTTGGATATATTGTTGATAAGTCCAGAATACTTGAATACTTGTAGGTATATTATATTTACTGGTACTTTTACTTTGTACATTTCTTTAGTAACTTCCTGGTTTCTGACATGGAGACATGGATGGATAGGGGAGTTTGCTAATAAAAATGCATGAAAAAGTGCTTTGGTTTGTGGTGCTCAGATGCAGTGCAGTTCTTTGAGCAGTTACAGCAGAATTGATTCCTTTTGGGGATAAAGGTTTTACGTAAATGAATAAAAGCTGACAATTGTAATCAACCCTTTCAGGGGTAAATATAGTTACATAGCTACATAGTTGGTAACAGGGCAGCCATCAGAAATTTTACAGCTTTAGACCTTGGCCCCCCGTCTGACCACCAACATTCCCCAGGGCCCTCCCTCTGGCCATCCCACCCCATCCGCCCACTGGCCAGGGGTGTACACATGTCGCAGCCGCAGTAGGAATTATATACCCTATCACACTTACCAGGTGTAGCCTGCCAAGCATCACCCATTCAAGTGAAGTGTGCAATGCATGCTAGTGTGGGATCCAAGGGGTTAAAAAAACAGTGCACAGGCAGCACAGCCTCACCCAATGCTTGCAATAAGACCTCGCGCTGAACCATAGGTGCTGGAGGTCCCAAGCTTGGACCAGTTGTGGCCCAGGTGGCCCTCTCCATGAGACCCAAGTTTGGTATTTTTATCGCCTATGTTTCGGGAGAACGGTGTCCCCAAACTGGGTGCCCCCCTCCCATAGACTTCAGAGTTAAGTCCAAGATTCACCCGAAAATTGCTGGTCAATGACTGGTCACTTTGAGGATCCGGTACGGCCGAACCATAGGTGCTGGAGGTTCCCAACATGGACCAGTTATTGCCCAGGGGACCTTCTCTATATGACCCAAGTTTGGTATTTTTATTGGCTATGGTTCGGGAGACCGGTGTCCCCAAACCGGGTGTCCCCCCTCCCATAGACTGCAATGTTAAAGACTGCTAAACTCTTTGTTGTAGGGGCCCCTTGAGACACTGGGGCCCCTTACAACAGTACTGCCTGTAGCCCCCTGATGGAGGCCTTGGTTGGTAAGGTTGGAAAAAGACACAAGTCCATCCAGTCCAACCTGTGTGTGCTTATATGTTAATAGTACATTGTATATCCTTGTATAAGGTGCTCATCTAACAATTTTTTGAATTATCGATGCTCCCCGCTGAAACCACTGCTTACCCACATCCTTACCCTCTATGCAGTTTAATGTTAAAACGCTTTTCTTCTAATTTTAGTGAATGGCCGCATGTTCTTTTGAATTCCCTTTCACGGAAAAGCTTTTTCCCTATAGTGGGGTCACCAGTACAGTATTTGTACATTGAAATCATATCCCCTCTCAAGTGTCTTTTCTCCAGAGAGAACAAGTTCAATTCTTGTGGTCCTTCCCCATAGTTGAGATCCTCCAGTCCCTTTATTAATTTTGTTGCCCTTCTCTGGACCTTCTCCAGTTCCAGCTCATCCCTCCCGAGGACTGGTGCCCCCGGACCTCTGCCCACATACAGTACTGCATTGACAAGCAGTGCTGTGGATTAACTGGGTTTTCATTGTTTCCTATGGGTAAACATGCTTTTATATACGAGTGCTTTGGATTACAAGCATTTTCCTGGAACGGATTATGCTTGTAATCCAAGGTTCCACTGTATGTGTAATTTTTTTTTTTTTTATCTTGGTGATACAGGGACAGGAAGTAAGGGGAAATTTCCCCCAGCTGTAACAAAACTCTCACCCCCTCGAGTCCTGAACAGAGGCATAACTAGAACCTTCAGGGCCCTGGTGCAAGACCTGACCAGGGCCCTCCCTCTTCCCACTAATCCTGGGGCCCTTTACTCCTATCGGGGGTCCCTTTAGTATGGTCCCGCAGCGGGACCCTTTCACAAGTTCTGCAGCCCCCTTTCTGCTGTCTTCGGGCCGTCCCATGGTGGTGAAATGCCAGGGCCCAGTCGCAATTGCAACCCTGATAGTTCCCTCACTGGTGTCAGTAGTTTTTAATTTTTATTTTAATTTTATTCTTTTTTTACCATTTCATTTTATTTATTTTACACATTTATTTTTACAATTTTTTTTAAAAAAATTTAGGAGCTCTGTTGGGGGCTTTGATGAGATATCAGGGGTCTAAACAAACCTCAGCCCTCAATCTCCATCTGTGTAGCCTCAGCTTCACAGAATGAATGGACAGGAATAGCTGTGCACCAAGCCTCCCATTCATTCAGAAATGGATGTTTACTATGCTTCAGCTATGAATGAACCAATTGGTACCAATCACTGACTCTGTCCATTCAGAAAAGGAAGGAGCCGGTAAATGACAAATTTACCGACCCATTCCCATCTCTCCATCATGACTCATCTTCTACAGCAGCTGGCAGGAGAGAGGAGGGGGGAAGACCGCAGCTCTGTGGGGGGACCAGGGAAGCACACAGGGACCCTGGGAACAGCAGAAGACAAGTAAACTGGATAGGAGGGGCGGCGGGGGCAGCATAGAGGAACCAATCTCCTCCATTAGGAGGAAAATGGAGGAGATTGGTTCCTCTAAATGCCGCCCTCGCCATCCCTCCTATTTAGGTAGACAAGGGAGGCACACGGGCCCCTGGAGCATAGGGCCCGGTTGCAGTTGCAACCCCTATTGTTACGCCCCTGAATCTGAAACTAAAAAAATAATCAGGCTTCAGCTGCGCTTCAATATCACCTCCAGAACAATAGAAGGGCTGTACTTACCTCACCTACCCTCCATTTTTGTATCAGTTTGCTCCAAAGCTGCAAATACAGAGCTGGTAGACGGCTCACATTTTAAAATTCTAAATAACACAATAAACAATTTTTATAAAACGGATGCCAAGAAATGCCACGATCTGATGATAAAACCATCCGCTAACACTGGGTCATCAGCAAGATTACAATCTGCTTTTTTTTTTTTTTAACGCCTTCTTCCATATAACTAAAGTGTAAAAAAAAAAGTGCTAGAAAAGAGCAGAGCTAGGTCATTATCTCGCTGATAAAATGGAGGGGGCTGACATCTATGTAATGATGTTACATGTGCAGAATCCTATTAACCGTTGCTGAAAATTAAAGCTTTGCACATTTTTATGCAGAGAAATTAAAGCATCTGGATGCCGGCGGAACCCCTGGGTTTACAATTAGAGCCGTCTTCTTCTTGGAAGTAAAGGTGCAACGTCTGAAGGTCATTGATGTCTGAAATTGAAGGGCGTTATTATTAATCAAGAAAGAAAAATCGCTATTGATTTCCTCCTGCTGAGAAAAGGCTATTTACCTAGGTCAGAGCAAACAAGCTCACAAATGTTCAGATCTGAACCCCCTGTTAGAAACCATGCTAAGCAAATGTAGATTTATTAATATTATTTTTTTGTATTCTCTTTACCCATTTAACAACCTTCATTATAAATTGCCCATCTGTCACATAATAAATACACAGTGCAGTTGTGTATTATTAGAAAATGAAGGAGAACATTGAGTGCTGTCCGTGATACTTTATTTATTTGCACTAACATACAATTTTTCAGGACAAGCTTTCGGGGTGTCCCCTTCAAGGTCCTTGAGTCCTGCTTGGACCTTGAAGAAGGGGAGATACCCCGAAAGCTTGTCCTGAAAAATTGTATGTTAGTGCAAATAAATAAAGTATCACGGACAGCACTCAATGTTCTCTGTCACGATTGCACTAATATGGCTACAATCACCTTAACCACTTCACCTCCGGAAGAATTTCCCAGGTTAGGACCAGAGCACTTTTTGCGATTCGGCGCTGCGCCGCTTTAACTGACATTTGCGCGGTCATGCAACGTTGTACCCAAACTAAATTTGCATCTTTTTTCCCCCACAAATAGAGCTTTCTTTTGGTGGTATTTGATCACCTCTGTGTCATTTCTGATCGCCGCTATAAACAAAAGAAGAGCGTCCATTTTGCAAAAAAAACCCAAATTTCTTACTTTTTGCTAAAATTCAAATCCAAAAAAAAAAATATAAAAAAACTTTTTTTTTCACCAATTTTGGCCGATTTATATTATTCCTCATATTTGTGATAAAAAAAATCGCAATCTGCGTTTATTGATTGGTTTGTGCAAAAATGGCCGCGTTTACGGATGGTGAGAATTCATTTCTGGGGTTATTTTTTATTTTATTTTTACTAGTAATGGCGGCGATCTGCGATTTTTAGCGGTACTGCGATATTGCAGCGGACATGTCAGACATTTTTGACACTCTTTTGGAACCAATGACATTTATTCAGCGATCAGAAATGTAAATGTCCACTGATTACTGTATAAATGTAATTGGCAGTGAAGGGGTTAACCTGCAGGGGGATATCTAGGGGTTAACGGTGTTCCCTGGGTGCGTTCTTACTGTGGGGGGGTTGGGCTACCATGGGCATGAGAGATCTAACTGATCCCAGTGACAGGGATCAGTAGATCTCCCATGCCTGCACTGTCAGAATGGGGAACCGCCGCGCTTACATCGGTGGTTCTTTGCCTGTGGCTGCTCATCCTCAGGAGTGCGGCGGGCACGCGCACGCCCCCTAGCGGCCATTCGCAGATCGCTGCCTTTTTACGGCGATTCGCGGCCAGTGTCCACACTGCCGCCGTAAATATGCGGTAGGCGGTGTGGAACTGGTTAAAGAGGAAGTAAACCCTGATGGGGTTTACTTCTTCTATGTTACCCTGGAATGTAAAAGCACAATGGGCTACTATGCATTGCATATTAGCCCATTATGTGCCACTTACCTGCATTGGAAGCCAGCGATGTCCCCATTCCAGGCCGCATCCATCTTCTGCCCCTCTTCCTTCCAGAGCCAAGATCTCCGGCTCTGTGACTGGCGCGGGGGCCGCCAGTCACGGCATGATCTCAGTGAAGGAATGGCACGGAGGCCGTTTCTTCACTGCGCATGTGCCCGGTGACGTAGCCACATTGCAGTACACTGCATATCTCCTGAACCGTGCAGGTTTGGGAGATATGCAGGGCACCTACAAGGTAGCCTTATTATAGGTCTTATTATAGGCTTACCTGTAGGTTAAAGTGGTTGTCACGGGTTGACAAACTCTTTAAGCATCATAGAAAATGATGGGAAATCTGCAACAGGGACAAAGCTGACAGGGGATTTGGCGGTCGCCTCTCTTCTTGTCCGGTGAAAACATTGTCACTGGGGTGGTTGGCAAGGGGATATATCCAACAGAGCCCCATATAGCAAACCCAGATAACAAGCAATTCAGCTGCAAGTTTGAAAATGCATTGCTAAGCTATTGATAGACTTGCCAGGTTTCACAGGTTTGTTGCACAATTGAAGCAAGTCCGCATTTCCGGACTCCAAATCAACTTTCTTTGCAAACATTCTGCAAGTCTGCTGCAAGTTCTGGTTCAGTTATGTTGTATAATAGTCATCCCACCACAGGGGGCACTGTGGCTGGATTTTCATGCTGTAGACTTGCAGAGCTCTTGCTGTAGACTCACCACTGCAACTTTGCCATGCAAATTTGCTACAAATTGGAAAAGTGTCAACTAGAAGTTGTGCTTCAAGTGCTCTGCAAGTGTACAACTTGCCAGTGAAAATGTGCAGCTAGTTAAAGTGGTTGTCAAGTCATGACAACCACTTTAAACTACAGGTAAGCCTATAATAAGGCTTACCTGTAGGTCAGGCGAATATCTCCTAAACCTGCACCGTTTAGGAGATATTCCCTGTATCTGCATGTGCAGAGGTAATGGGCACATGCGAAGTGAAGAAACTGCCTGACTGGGCCGTTTCTTCACTATGTGTGCCGTAAATGACGGCTCCCATGCGCATGCACGGCTCCTGCCAAATCACAGCGCTGGAGTCCGTGCTGTGATTGGTCGGAGCCCAGGATCCCGAAAGACAACGACATAACCACGGTCACAGCGGTGATCGGGGACCGCTGCCACGGCGTCAATCTATGCATAGATTGCGATGCATACTAGCTCATTATGCCTTTTCTTGCAGGTGTTTTTTTTTTTTTCATTAGACTTGACAACCACTTTAACAGACTTACAATTTAGCACTGCCACAAATTTGTGGCAAGTTATCCTTGCTATCTGGGAACATGGGTGCCATTTCTTGCACAAACTATAAAAGAATTCTTTATTACTACCTCCAGCGCTGTTGCAGATTTTCCCTTTCATTATATCTGTGAAACTATTGTCACTGGCAAGGAGAAATATACACTATATTACCAAAAGTATTGGGACGCCTGCCTTTACGCCTACATGAACTTTAATGGCATCCCAGTCTTAGCCCGTAGGGTTCAGTATGGAGTTGGCCCCCACCCTTTGCAGCTATAACAGCTTCAGCTCTTCTGGGAAGGCTGTCCACAAGGTTTAGGAGTGCCTATGGGAATGTTTGACCATTCTTCCAGAAGCGCATTTGTGAGGTCAGGCACTGATGTTGGATGAGAAGGCCTGCCCCACAGTCTGCACTCTAATTTACCCCAAAGGTGTCCTATCAGGTTGAGGTCAGGACTCTGTGCAGGCCAGTCAAGTTCCTCCACCCCAAACTCGCTCATCCATGTCGTCTATGTATCTTATTCAAAATATATGAAGTGGTGCTAAATCTGCTTCAAAATATATCAATAATAAAGTGCTCACATATAAAAATGTGTACAAATCTATACAAACATAATAACAATATTCCAAATGAAAAATGTCACTCATAGGTGACCACCTTGAAAATAGTAAACCAAGAACCAGTGAAAAAAAGTGCAACACAAATAAAGTGCCAAATAGTAAACAAAAGTGACCACAAAAGTGTGGTAAATAATGTGCCTGCGTGGGTTTCCTCCGGGTACTCTAAATTGGCCCTAGTGTATGTATGAATGTGAGTTAGGGACCTTAGATTGTAAGCTCTTTGAGGGTAGGGACTGATGTGAATGTACAGGGTGGGCCATTTATATGGATACACCTTAATAAAAAATGGGAATGGTTGGTGATATTAACTTCCTGTTTGTGGCACACAGCATATGGTTTTTTTATGGTTTTTATGGTCAGTAAAAACCAATACCGGGTGAGCTGCTCCTTCCAGGAGGTACCGCCATTCCTCCAAAGCCGACTTGATGGCCAGCTGTAAAAATATACACTCGTGAAATAATAACTATATAAAACTTC
>BLSH010412837.1:1310366-1332966 GCA_018402905.1 Glandirana rugosa | reverse complement strand
GAAGCACATGATTACAGCCAGAGGCTCTAATAGGCTTCAAAAAAGGGTGGGCTCAGGGCGCAGAGCACTGCTTTTCGAGCCCACCCAGTTGTGTGACAATAGCAAATGAATATTTACTATTTTCACACTGCCAATCAGGAAGCAGGTCCTGAGACCCGACTGGCTGAAAGGACAGGCAATCCTATTGGACGCCTAGGAGGAGGAGGGAGGAGATGCACAGCAGAAGCCGCCGTGATGCAGAGGAAATGCCTGCCAATCGCCCGCAACCGTCAATGGGGTAAGTGCCGACTGACCAACCACGAGACCCCCCGGGGGGGGGGGGGTGGCCCGACTGGACTGAGCGGGAGTGGGGGGGGGGTTTGTGCCACCGGTGTTTGTCCCCCCCCCAAAAAAAAAAAGCCCCAGCCGCCACTGATACTCTGATGCAGAAGTCACATGATTAACAAACTCCCATCATACATTTCTTCCCATAATAGCTGACCAATACGCTTGATACTTCAGCAGCTTTTATCTCTGCAGAGATGAGAGAATTTGGAATTAAGAAAATGTAACCAAAAAGTGTGGAAGAAGAAGCAGAAAGCAATTAATTCTCTTCCACATCTCAATCAAAAATCTGGTATGGCAGCACTTTCATTGCATTCTGCAAACAGCTGCTTTCTGAAGAGGTGAGAATTAAAGTGGAGCTAAATTCTCCCAATCCACATGAACTATTTTTAATCCTTATGCTGCTAGAATTAGTAAATAGATAGGAAGGTGTATCAAATTTACTTGTTTTAAACATTTTTATTTTACTTTATTTTCAGTTGCTTCCTGGTTTCTGGCCTAGGCCAAAATGATGTCATACATCCCAGGAGTCTTCATGGCCATTTTATTTATCATTCATCTGGAGGAGGAGGGGGGAGGGGCTTTCTCAGCTAAGCACACCCTCCTGTCTGCATGCCTGAGCTAAGGGCAGATTGATTCCAGGAAGTAAATGCTGCATGAATTATTTCCCCTTTCTCAAGAAAGCTAGAAATGCTACGGGAGCATTTTTCAACATGATTTCTCAACATAATAAAGCATGGAAACATGGATGGATGGGGGAGTTGAATATTAAATATGCATTAAATAGCGTTTTCATTTTGTGGCGTTTAGATATAGTGATACTAGAGGACATTTTTTTTTTCTGTAACTCCTTGCCTACCGGGCACTTTCCCCCTTCCTGCCCAGGCCATTTTTCAGCTTTCAGCGCTGTCGCACTTTAAATGACAATTGCGCGGTCATGCAACACTGTACCCATATGACTTTTTTTATCATTATTTTCACACAAATAGAGCTTTTTTGGTGGTATTTTTATCACCTCTGGGTCTCTTATTTTTTGCTAAAAAAACAAAAAAAAAAGACTAAAAATGTTGAAAAATAAATAAAAGTTTTTCTTAGTTTCTGTCAGTAAATTTTGTAAATAAGTAATTTTTCTCCTTCACTGATGTGCACTGATGAGGCAGCACTGATGGGCACTGATAGGCTGCACTGATGGGCACTGACAGGCTGCACTGATGGGCACTGATGAGGTGGCACTGAAAGGCACTAATTAGGTGGCATTGATGAGGAGGCACTAATATGCCACACTGATGGGCACTGATAGGCGGCACTGGTGGGCAATGATAGGCAGCACTGATAGGTGGCACTGGTGGGTACTGATGGGAGGCACTGGTGGGCAATGATAGGCAGCACTGATAGGTGGCACTGGGGGGCACTGATAGGCGGCACTGGTGGGCAATGATAGGCGGGACTGATGGGTGGCACTGATGAGCAGGCACTGATGGGCACTGATAGGTGGCACTGGTAGACAATGATAGGCGGCATTAATAGATGGCACTGATGGGCACTGATAGGCGGCACTGGTGGACAATGATAAGCGGCACTGATGAGCAAGCACTGATGGGAACTGAAAGGCAGCACTGACTGGCATCACTGATGGGCACTGCTGGGGCTGTAGTGTACTCAGGGTACTGATGATTAGTACCCTGATTACCTGTACAGGTCTCCCTTGCGAGGAGATGCTGCTGATTGGCTCTCCTAGCTCCACACTCTGTCAGTGTGAGACGAGGAGAGCCGATAAACTGCACTTCCTTGTTTACATGCGACCGGCTGTGATTGGACGCATCATCGGCTCTTTACCAAGATTGGGGTCGTGCCCTGTCTTTGAAACACAGCGCAACCACGATTATTGCACTGTGCGCCCCTGCAGGCATGCAAGGACAGCCGTTCTTGGGCGTCGCCATATGACGTTGTCCCAGAAAGAGAGTGCATCCTGCCTTCCTTCATTTAACTATATGCCGGGCGGGAAGTGGTTAAAATAAAAAAGAAGTTATATTTACCTGCTTTGTGCAATGGGCGGTCTGGGCTGCCCCAGTTGCAGACCATTACCTATTAGCATGAAGCATGGACTATCTCGGCACTCAGGAAATACACAAGGTTGCATAAAAATTACATATAATTTATTAGCGCACATAATTATAATAAAGACAAAAAAATACATAATACGTATGCAAGGTATAGTAGCTATGCATTCCTATTGCCTCACCTTCTATATCTCTTCTTTCTATTCTCCTGAAGAAGCGGCTGCATCCGAAACCAGGTAGAGAAAGAAATTGGACAACCCTGTAAGACCTTTGACCAGCACCGGAGAGCCCAAATCTTTGTCCAGTAAACCTCCCCCCTCCCTTAGGGGCTGTAATTATTATCATTCCCTTTTTTTGTTTTTCTTGCATACCTATAATATATTTTTTGTCTTTATTGTAAATATGTACCCTAATAAATTATATGTCATTTTTATGTAACCTTGTGTATTTCCTGAGTGCCGAGATAGTCCATGCTTCATGCTAATAGGTAATGGTCTGCAACTGGGGCAGTCCAGACCACCCTTATTCTCAATACTTGTTTTGGATGATGGTACCCCCTATACTCTACTTAAACAATTATTGAGGCTCTTACAATTTCTGCTTTGTGCAGTGGCCTCTTGCATCCTCTTCTGGAGTCCCTAACCAGCGCTGTCCACTCCTCCTTCCCCCGGGTGTCCCTTTAGGAAGCCATATTCTATGGAGGCACCCTTGAGGACACACTCCTGAGCTGTGTGCATCCATAGACAAATACATAGAGTCGGTAAGCCACACCCCTCCTTCCAGAAGTTTAACTGACAGCAGCAGGAGCAGTGTTCATTTTGTTGGTGAAAATATTTTCATCAACGAAATTAAATAAGAACCTAGGTCAAAAACTAAAATTAAGCTTCCTTTTATTAACGCAGCTTCCTCACTTTCCAAATGGCTCAATTGTCCCATTTTTGCTTTACGCCGTTATTCAAGGAACTACAGCGCTGCGCAGTGATGTCATTGGGGGGGGGTGTTGCTTCCTTCCCTTTAGAAAGCACTAGCGTGTCAGTCATCTTTGAAGTCACACCAAAGGCTCCGCCCACCAATCACGTTTGGGCCGCCCCTATGCCCCGCCTGTGCCATTGCCAACTGCCAACTGGATCATTAGAACTGTAGTTTCCTGTGGGAGATGCAGGGTGGGCCAACTCAATATTGAACCCTATGGACTAAGACTGGGATGCCATTAAAGTTCATGTGTGTGTAAAGGCAGGTGTCCAAATACTTTTGACAACATAGTGTATATCAGGGTCATTCCTTAGTGACTGACATGTGCTGCATGTTTTTACCAGTCATTATATATGAACTCCTACTGATGTACTCCTTGTAAGCTCTTTATAGGTTAAGACTGTTTTGATGTTACTAGAAGATTACATAAGTCATCCTTCAAGTAGTTTAAAGCCCTTTGATCCTATCCATGCCCTATGGACTACCATCACAGACATCCCGACCTGCAAAAACGAATTTCAGGGAGGGTACTGCTGGCGGGTACTGCCGGTGGGAACTGCTCACTGGTACTGCTGGTGGGTACTGCTGGCTGGTACTGCCTTTGGATATTGCTGGTTGGTACTGCCAGTGGTACTGCTGACTGATACTGCTGGCTGGTACTGCTGGTGGGTACTGCCGATGGGTACTGCTGGCTGGTACTCTCCCATATTGCAGTTTCATGACCCGCCATTTCTGAGCATCAGTGTGACAGGAGCATGCGGCTGCAGTAGAGAGCAGAGCCAATGCTTCCTGTACAATGCCAACAACTGTCACAGGCGGAGTACATTTGGTATCACTCCGCTTGTGACAGAAGCCGGCACTATACAGGAAGCATCGGCTCTGCTTCCTCTAGCGCCGGCTCTGTTCTTCCCGCTGATGCTCGGGGATGGCGGGTCAGGAACCCACGACCTGGGTTTGCCGACCCGCCATCCAAGAACAGGAGGTGGCGGGCCACATCAGAGGGTGCCGCGGGCTACAGGGCACCTCTGCATTACAGGCACTTTTGCGACCCCCCACAGTGCCTGGGTGCGGTGCGTGGGGGATCGGCCCTGCCGCCGGGATATATCGTGGCACCTGCGGGTGTCAGGGAGTCACAGCTGAAATGTGGGAGGCTTCCCCACTTCGCGGGAGACTTAAGATGTATATCATCATCTGCTGTGGGTATGTGGGGAAGGTGGGCATTGGTATTTTGGAATGTTCTGATCCTGAGCCTGCTAGAACCAATGGGGTTGATTTACTAAAACTGGAGAGTGCAAAATCTGGTGCAGCTCTGCATGGTGGCCAATCGGCTTCTAACTTCAGCTTCTTCAATTAAGCTTTGACAAAAAAAAATCTGGAAGCTGATTGGCTACCATGCAGAGCTGCACCAGATTTTGCACTCTCCAGTTTTAGTAAAGAAGCCCCACTGGGACAACTATACAAATATGCAAAATATAGATTAACAATGTAACACGTTAGGTCAGCCTTTCTAAACCAGAGTTCCGTGGTCCCCTCGGGTTCCTCCAGAGGTTGCTAGGGGTTCCTTGAGCAATGAGCAATTACTGCCTCTCAGATAAGGAACCACAGACAACCTTTATTTTTTCAGCGATCTCTAGGGAGATTCTTTCCATTGACCACAAATATAAGGAACATTCTTCCTATTGTCAATAAAAAAAAAAAATTGAGTAATGTCAATGATACTTTTTTTATTTGCACTAACATCCAAATTTTCAGGACAAGCTTTTGGGGTGCTCCCCCTTCTTCAAGGTCCAGCCAGAACGAATACACAATGTTCTGGCAGAATGTTAAAAAGGCAATCTCTTATGAAAAAAAACACAAACATGAACTGCAGATGGTAATTAAACTTGGATAGTTCGTGAGATAAGGCAGGGAGGGGGCTATGGACTGGAAAGAGGAGTAAAGCCTCGTACACACGGGACGACGATCGTATACAACAGGTCGTACGAATGACCGCTGTATGCAAAATCGATCGTTAGTACGCGCGATTAGAACAGCCGACGTACGACGGTCATACAAGGGAGTTGTATGAGCAGACTAGAAAACTTGGTCGTACCAACAAGCGCTCATACGACCGTTGTATCGTGTGTACAGAGCAGTTGGTCCAACAAGTTGTATTGTGCAAAACACGCATGCTCAGAAGTCAGGAACGGCCGGATGCTAATTACATGCACATGAATGTTCTTTCTTTGGTCGTACGATCGTGTAGTGCAGTCAGTATGCTAGATAGAACAGCCAACATACGATTTGACCCATTCGGTCGTATGACTGTCGGACCCTGTGGACGAGGTTTTACAGTCACAGAGGTGAGGATGGCCATACAATTGTTGGAAAGTGACTTAGAAAACCGAGGCCCACATTTAGTCCATTTAAATTTGTGTTAAATAAAGTTGTAATTCTTAGTTCATACAGGTGATACTCGAAAAATTAGAATATTGTGCAAAAGTTCATTTATTTCAGTAATGCAACTTAAAAGGTGAAACTAATATATGAGATAAACTCATTACATGCAAAGCAAGATAGTTCAAGCCGTGATTTGTCATAATTGTGATGATTATGGCTTACAGCTCATGAAAACCCCAAATCCACAATCTCAGAAAATTAGAATATTACATGCAATCAATAAAACAAGGATTGTACATAGAACAATATCAGACCTCTGAAAAGTATAAGCATGCATATGTACTCAGTACTTGGTTTGGGCCCCTTTTGCAGCAATTACTGCCTCAATGCGGCGTGGCATGGAAGCTATCAGCCTGTGGCACTGCTGAGGTGTTATGGAAGACCAGGATGCTTGAATAGCGGCCTTCAGCTCTTCTGCATTGTTGGGTCTCATGTCTCTCATCTTTCTCTTGGCAATGCCCCATAGATTCTCTATGGGGTTCAGCTCAGGCAAATTTGCTGGCCAATCAAGCACAGTAATCCCATGGTCATTGAACCAAGTTTTGGTGCTTTTGGCAGTGTGGGCAGTGCCAAGTCCTGCTGGAAAATGAAGTCAGCATCCCCATAGAGCTCGTCTGCGGAAGGAAGCATGAAGTGCTCCAAAATCTCCTGGTAAACGGCTGCGTTGACCCCACAGTGGACCAACACCAGCAGATGACATGGCTCCCCAAATCAACACAGAATGTGGAAACTTCACACTGGGCTTCAAGCATCTTGCAGTATGCGCCTCTCCATTCTTCCTCCATACTCTGGGTCCTTGGTTTCCAAATGAGATGCAAAATTTGCTCTCATCAGAAAAGAGGACTTTGGACCACTGAGTTACAGACCAGGTCTGTTTTTCTTTAGCCCAGGTAAGGCGCTTCTGACGTTTGTTGTTCAGGAGCGGCTTGACAAGAGGAATACGACATTTGAAGCCCATGTCCAGGATCCGTCTGTGTGTGGTGGCTCTTGATGCACTGACTCCAGCCTCAGTCCACTCCTTGTGAAAGTCCCCAACACCTTTGAATGGCCTTTTCCTGACAATCCTCTCCAGGCTGCGGTCATCCCTGCTGCTTGTGCACCTTTTCCTTCCACACTTTTCCCTTCCACATAACTTTATGTGCTTTGATACAGCACTTTGGGAACATCCAACTTCTTTTGCAATTACCTTTTGAGGCTTTCCCTCCTTATGGAGGGGGTCAATTATGGTTTTCTGCACAACTGTCAGGTCAGCAGTCTTTGCCATGATTGTGATTCCCACTGAACCAGACTGAGAGACCATTTAAAGGCTCAGGAACCCTTTGCAGGTGTAATGGCTTCATTAGATGATCAGAGTGGGACATTTTGAGCCTAGAATTTTGCACCTTTTCACAATATTCTAATTTTCTGAGATTGTGGATTTGGGGTTGTAAGCCATAATCATCACAATTATGACAAATCATGGCTTGAACTATCTTGCTTTGCATGTAATGAGTCTCTCTCATATATTAGTTTCACCTTTTACGTTGCATTACTGAAATAAATTAACTTTTGCACGATATTATAATTTTTCGAGTATCACCAGTATGTTTGCCTTTCCTGAGTAGTTTGGAAGTTCCCTTTAGGAACTAAAACATTCATATCTTCCATAGTGTGGCCTGGTTGTGAAAAATGATGTCCCACAAGTGTGCAGAAACCATTTTCCATATGTTCTTTAACCACTTGCCTACCGGACACCTTCACCCCCTTCTTGCCCAGGCCAATTTCAGCTTTCAGCACTGTCGCACTTTGAATGATAATTGCACGGCCATGCAGCACTGTACTTATATGACATTTTTTCACACAAATAGAGCTTTATTTTGGTGATATTTAATCACCACTGAGTTTTTGGGGAAAAATGTTTTTCTTAGTTTCGGTTATAAAATTTTGCAAACAGGTCATTTTTTCCCCTTTACTGATGTGGGTGATGAGGCTGCACTGATGGGCACTAATAGGCAGCACTGATGGGCACTGATGAGGCAGCACTGATGGGTACAGGTGAGGTGGCACTGGTGGGCACTGATAAGGAGGCACTGATGAGGCTACACTGATATGCAGCACTGATAGGTGGCACTGATGGGCACTGATAGGCAGCACTAAAAGACACTGATAAGTGCCACTGATTGACAGCACTGTTAAGTAGGCACTGATTGGCGGTACTGATTGGCAGCTTTGATTGGCACTGATTGACAGCACTGATGGGCACTGATTGGCAGGACTGGTGGGAACTGATAGACAGCACTGTTGGGGCTGCACTGATCATCAGGACACTGATGATTAGTGCCCTGATTATCAGTGCAGATATTCCCTTTCACATCAGCCAGTTACAGGCTCTCTCCTCTCCTCGTGCTGTGACAGCATGAAGAAAGGAATGCCAATAACCAGCAAGGGTGTTTACATTGTGATTATCTGTAATTGCACATAGCTGATCACATAGCAAATGGCCGCCATCATTGGCTGTTTACCCTGATCGGTGATGCGCCATGTCCTATGGATGCTCAACCCTGAGGACGTACATGTGCGACAAGAATGGGAATGCCGTCATATGATGTCCTTCTAGATCTAGGGCAGTCCCGCGCAGCTGGCATTTGACTATACGGCGTGCAGGAACCTAAGGTCCTATTGTCCATCATACCAATGTACCAAGGACTGTAGATATAGTAATTATTAGCAGGAGTCCCCTGGGTTCAAAAAGTTATTTCAAGGGTTCCTCCATGTTAAAAAGCTTGAGAAAGGTTGTGTTAAGTATTGCATAGTGCAAACACACTGACAGCACTTTATAAAGATCATTTCCAGCATTTAATGCAATTTAGGTTGACTGTCATGTAAACTTCACCTTTTACATAAACTTGTCCATGCAGACAAGTGGACCCAGTAGTTTAAAATGCACTGTGCTATTTGTAAAAAAAATATTTCTATCACCTGTGAAACTTGGCTGAAATACTCCCAATGGTTATATTCCTACATACTGGCTTATTTGTAAGACATGGACTACAACAAAATGGCCACCAAGGCTCTTTCTTTGAGGCCAGCTAAACAGATTATCACTTTAGTTGTCCTCAAAGTAATGGATTATGACAGCTGTTGTGATCGAAATTCTTGTTCCAGATGTATTATTGACCTTTTAACAATTTTTTTTAAAGAATAGATATTCAATTTTCACTAAATATACAAATAACAAAGGTAGAGGGGAAGAGAACGGCCCCCATTCCACAAAAGCTTACATACACAGGTGTGCGCAGCCTATTGTATTAGGGTGCGCACCACAAAGCGCAAACAAACATGAGTGTGTATATGTCAGAAGGGCAGAGATAGGTGTCAGTAGTTTATTTTTATTTTATTTCATATTTTTTTTACAATTTTGTTTTTTTTAATTTTTTACACAATCATATTTTATTTTTTTGTTTTTTACTATTTTTTAGGAGCCCTGCTGGGGGGCTTTGGTGAAATATCAAGGGTCTAAACAGACCCCTGATGTCTCAATTTTGAGACAGAGAAAGAGACTGAGGACAGAGATGCCCCAGTCCCTTTCTCTGCAGCCAGGCAGCAGGGGGAATCTGCACAGTACATAGTGAATAGGGTGTGCCCAGGCACACCTGCTACCTTATGTGCGCACGCCTATGCTTACATATGAAGTCACCTAAGGATATAAAGCACGTCCTAGGACATGGCCAAACAGAGTCTACATTATGCCACAGCAGAGAGACTACAACGTACCATGTGGTACAATCGTGTCAGATGTGGCAATGTTATGGGAGAAATATAATTGACCTTGGCAAAACCAATTGAGGAATCGTACAAACAATAAGACAGGAAAGAGGGGGGAGGGGAAGTCGAAGAGAAAAGGGAGGATTCACAGCCTGGGCAAAGCTGAAGTTTAGGCTTGCTTCAGTTGGTTTTAGCAGTAGGGGAGCCAGGGGGTAAGCAAAGAGGATGCAGGAACCAGCCAAGATTTGAATCGTTAATGGGAAGGCTGAATGTGCCAAGTTGATTGATCAAATTGGGTACAGCCAGCCTGCCAGATTCTCTTGCGATTATTGCTAGTGATACATTTCTGCAACATTGAAGGTCCCAATGAGCACAGTGGCCTCCATCATCCGTAAATGGAAGAAGCTTGGTACCACCAGGACTCTTCCTCGAGTGGGCCGCCTGGCCAAACTGAGTGATTGGGGGAGAAGGGCCTTAGTCAGGGAGGTGACCAAGAACCCAATGGTCACTCTGACAGAGCTCCAGCGTTTCCCTGTGGAGAGAGGAGAAGCTCCCAGAGGAACAATCATCTCTGCAGCACCCCACCAATCAGGCCTGTATGGAAGCCACTCTTCAGTAAAAGGTACATGGCAGCCCGTCTGGAGTTTGCCAAAAGGCACCTGAAGGACTCTCAGACCATGAGAAACAAAATTCTCTGGTCTGATGAAACAAAGATTGAATTCTGGCCTGAATGGCAAGCCTCATGTCTGGAGGAAACCATGCACCACTCATCACCTGGCCAATACCATCCCTACAGTGAAGCATGGTGGTGGCAGCATTGTGCTGTGGGGATATTTTTCAGTGGCAGGAACTGGGAGACTAGTCAGGATCGAGGGAAGGATGAATGCAGCAATGTACATAGACATCCTTGACAAAAACCTGCTCCAGAGTTTACAAGCTGATTCAGGCATTTGGCATTTCAAACGCCTCTGAACATCCATCCCGAATGCATTTTTTTGCTTTCCAACAAATGCCTCTAAACTCAGCTGTCTAGAAACAGCTGAAAACGACCCTGTGTAGATGTACTAATAAGATAACATAGAGGAGAGTTCAGGGGCAGCTGTAAAAAACGCCCAACTGCCCCTATACGTCAGTTTACCAACAGCAGTGTACATGAGGCCTAAGCACACAGCCAAAATAACAATGGAGTGGCTATGGGACAACTCTGTGAATGCCCTTGAGTGGCCCAGCCGGAGCCCAGACTTGAACCCGATTGAACATTGTGCACTGACGCTCCCCATCCAACCTGATGGAGCTTGAGAGGTTCTGCAAAGAAGAATGGGAGAAACTGCCCAAAAATAGGTGTGCCAAGCTTGTGGCATCATACTCAAAAAGACTTGAGGCTGTAATTGGTGCCAAAGGGACTTCAACAAAGTATTGAGCAAAGGCTGTGAATACTTACTGCATGTACATGTGATTTTTTAAATTTTTCATTTTTTAGAAATCTGCAAAGATTTCAAACAAACGTCTTTCGGGGTCAATTTGAGGGAAAAAAATGAACTTAATCCATTTTGGAATAACGTAACATAACGAAATGTGGAAACAGTGAATACTTTCCGGATGCACTGTACCTGTCGTGCAATTTAACCATCAGTTCTTCCATTCTCATGTAGCACCCTCCTAGGTAGGTGCCAGAAGAGAGTATAGTTTTGGGTCTTTCTGCTTATCAGTAAGATTGTTAGGCAAATTTAGAGTGCCCTCTGCCTACCAGGGAGCAGGATCTATTGGTAAGGTCTGCTCATGGTGCTCAGGTGCTCAGGTGCAGCTCAGCTTGTCTGAATGTTCCACACTGGTCCAATAGGGAGGCATATTGGACAGTGGGAGAGAACCTGACAAATGAGGGCAAAGGCATCGCCCTGGCTATTGGCAGAGGAAAGTGCCTCAATGCATGCTGGGTAACTGTATAAATGCTGAAGGGCACATGTGCTCGGGGTCTTTCAGCTGGAGAGCGGGGTCCCAGGGGGAGGGGACAGCTGCCCCTCCTCTGTAGAAGTTGTCATGTGGCCTTGGGTAGTCAACCTAAGTGCCTGAAGTCAAAGTAAGGCCCCTTTCACACTTATGCGGCTTGTCCTGTGACTTGGGACTGCAAAGCCGCATGACAAGCCGTTCCACATTATTTCCAATGAGTACTGTTAATATCTGTACAACTTCAAGTCGTGCCGACTTCAAAGTAGTCCCTGCATTACTTTGGCCCAACTTTGATTCAACTTGAGGACCATAGACTTCAATGTTAAACCCTCAAAGTCGCATGCAAATCGCACCGGAATAATACAGATGTGACTTCTGTACGACTTAGTAATATGTTTACATTGTGCCAAAGTTGCAACAAAGTCAGACCAAAGTCGTACTGATCTGAAATTGCGGTAAAATTGCGGCAAAAAAAATTGCGGTAAAATCATGTAGCACAAGTGTGAAAGGGGCCTAAAGCTGAACCCAGAGGTCCTGCAGAACTTACTGGAAGGGAGACACCAGCAAGGATCTGTTTCTGCCTACTGAGTATAGATCTGTGTCATGGAGCCTGTCCTGTGAGGGCCATCCCTTCAGCTAGAAGAGTCAGTGGATAAGTGTCAGTCAAGGGGATGCTAGTGAGTGACCTGAAGATAAAATAGTTGCATCAAATCTGCTGCTAGAGAGAGCAAGAAGACTTCATTCTTCTATACATGTGGCAGCATGGTAAAAGCAGTGTGTCTGCTTCCACAAATATCCTGGTGAGGCCAAGTGAGAGTTGTCCTTATCTACTATGAATAGTTCAGTTGGAGTATCCCACTATTCCCTTCTCCTATTCCAATAATGAATATCAAAAACCACAAATACCCTGGAATGTTGATTGAGTAACAAGCAAGCGGGAGTAAGGAGGGATATGTGAAAACCCCTAGCAACCTTCTGCAGGTAATCAGAGGGAAGCCTAAGAAGTCAACACACAGCAAGCCCTATGGGGACAGTGCTACACTCATAATTAGATTCAGCTCAGTGGTCCAGTCTGCTATGCTGGGTATTGTATATGTACATGAAATATTACACAAAATGGGACTCTGAATATGTAATATTTACCCTGTTGGATTTTGATCACCTGGTGCGAGTATTATGAACGTTGTTCTGTCTGAAGTCAATAAATGCTACTCTCTAGAAGAACCGACCGCGTGCTGTGGAAAATTAACCATTATAATAATAACTAAATAATAGCATTCATTCATCCACTACTACATCACTACATCACTCCACTACTACATCACTACAGGTATGGATGTGGACCTCCAGTGTCTGGGGATCAGTGGTCTATCAGCAGAAATGTAAAATGCGAGTAGACCTTTCTTGGTCACCTATAGTATAAGTATATTGGTTTTTTGTCAATTGCAATAAAAATGTATGAATATGGCCATTATATAGCAGGTCTCGATGGCGCATTGCCTTTTCTGGACATCACTTCGATGCATTCAGTGTATATATTGTACAGCTTCTACCCACAGACCTCAGTCCCTTCATGATGATTGCTATCCCGCAGAGGAAGCAGAGACCACAGCCTGTCCACTGCCGCTTCCGGCACTGTGAATAAGCGGCCAACTTTCGCCCAGCAAAGCTGGGACTGTGAAATATGGAAGCGACTTAACGAGACAGAACAGGAAACTCTTGTGGACACCCGCTCCCCTCCTCTCTCCACCAGCCCACATGTCAGATGAAAAGTTTATCATACCTAAAAATTCTTTTTATAGAAGAACACAACTCATGTGTAAATGTTAAAAAAGCATATGGAACGTTGTGCTGGAATCATATCGAAAATTAACAGATCATTCAAATTTTCACTTCATGTGAATCAACTGGGTGCAACGTACATGTGAACCTTACCAAAGCACATCGATCTTGCTTTTGAACTTTGTCATGGAAAGCCTAGGAAGCCTCAATCACATGGTCTCATGCTACCAGGAGCATTAAGCCTCGTACACATGGGACGACGATCGTACTTACGATCGTCTCAAATCATATGTTGGATAATGTAAATTGCATACTGACTGCACTACACGATCGTACAACCACAGAAAGAACGTTCAGGTGCATGTAATTAGCATCCGGCCGTTCCTGACTTCTGAGCATGCGTGTTTTGCACAATACAACTTGTTGTACCAACTGCTCTGTACACACGATACAACGGTCGTATGACCGCTTGTTGGTACGACCAAATTTTCTAGTCTGCTCATACAACTCCCCTTGTACGACCGTCGTATGTCGGCTTTTCTAATCGCACATACAAACGATCGATTTTCGCATACAATGGCCGTTCATATGACCTGTTGTATATGATCGTTGTCCCGTGTGTACGAGGCTTTAATGAGATTGACTATTGTGTGACCAACTTTAAAGAGATTGTACAACAATCCCCTTGTACGACCGTTGTATGTCGGCTGTTCGTATCGCACATGCGAATGATCGATTTCGCATACAACGGTCGTTAGTACGACCTGTTGTATATGATCGTCGTCCCGTGTGTACGAGGCTTTACTGATGTTTCATGTAATTAGAAACTGCAGAACTTATTGTTATCAAAGGTCTGTTGCCAAAAATCATTAAAGGCCAACTCTAAGAATTAGAAAAAAATACTCCTGAAGTGGGGCTCCCCTTGCTCTGGAAGGTTAAAGTCTTGTTACATCTATGGGGTACAGTAACAGGCATTTTTACGTACCTTACCCAGCATTCTCCCCCACTCCCCAAAGCGCCATTCTGTCGGTAGTGCCTTGATGTCATCATTTTCATACAGGACTGTTACCCTATATTGTATGTCCAGGGTGCAGGACTGCAACCATAGCAAACATTTAACCCTTGCAGTGTGTGTGTGGGGGCACTGGAAGTGTAGATTGTTTCTAACTCCTGGTGTTGGGCTTTAAAGGTACGCTTCAGTCAAAATGGAAAATAAAGCATTGATATACATAGAGGAAGAACAGCCGACATGTTCAAGTTCTTTATTTTTCATACATATGATGCACCAGCCCAACCCTCGCCTTGTATCAGAAATCTGGTGATCCTGGAACGTGTCAGGTTGAGATGCAGGAACCGGGAGGGGGGGGGGGGTCGGTCACCAACCCTGCAATTACCCCATCTAGGTTGCAGGCAGCGCTTCCTCCATGCGGCGGGTGATAGGCAGCATCTCCTCTTCCTGATGCCTCGAGGTGGCTTCCCCTGAGTGTTCGCCCTTCTCCTCCTCTTTGGCGGTCAATGGGATCGCTTCTCCTCTAGGCCAATCGGTTTGATGACCTGCTTCCTGATTGGCCAGGAGGAGAATTAGGAAGACAATAGCTAATATTAATTCGCTATTGTCACACAACTGGGTGGGCCCTGAGCCCACTCTTTTTTTAAGCCTATTAGAGCCTCAGGCTTTAATCACGTGCATCTAAAAAAAAAAAACATTGTAATCCACACGTCCAGTGCCCCGCATGTAGATTAGGGGGCCGGGTGCATGGATTAGGGGGGCGGCACCCCCGCGCACTGCATTACGGGCTGCCACTGGCAGGAATTCCCACTGCAGGCTTCATTTTCCTGCTACCTGTCAGGACCTGGGTCACCTGCTGGTGGCACTGTGCTTCCCAGAGAGGAAAGTTGTAGTTCCAATGTTTACCAGCGGGTGTCTCACAGCAGCCAGCAGTTTCTAGTAACCAATCTTCACGTAATGCTGGTTGCTGGGAGGGTATTTAGTCTCTCCTCTGCTAGTACACTTTGTGTATCACTAGAGGGATCATCAGCAGAAGGAAGGAGATCCTGATTCACCTACAATATATAGATCTTTATATCACTACAGGGGTCACCAGCAGGTGGAAGGAGGTCCTGATTCCCCTATATAGATCTTCAGTGAGACCTAATTTAGAATACTGTGTCCAGTTCTGGAGACCTCACTTACAAAAAGATATTGATAAGATCGAACGAGTTCAGAGAAGGGTAACAAAAATAGGGGAAGGTTTGGGGGATAAAACATATCAAGAGCGACTTCAGGAACTTAATATGTACAGTCTGGAGGAAAGAGAAAAAAAGGGAAGACCTGATTGAAACCTTTAAATATATGAAGAGGGTGAATAAGGTTCAGGAGGGACATGTCCTCAAACTTGAAGGAGGAAAGTTCAAAGCCAACCTCAGAAAGTATTATTTTACTGAAAGAGTAGTTGATGCTTGGAATAGACTTCCAGCCGCTTCTCCTCCTCTCCCTCTCACTGGCATTCAGCGGCTGCAGGAGGAAGATGGGGCTCCTCTACATGCCACCTCCCCCGCTATCCAGGTGTACAGGAGAGGCTGAACGCACCCCCTGGAGCATGGAGCCAGTGATCCCTGTGACCCCTGTAGCTACACCCTTGTTTAGCACATAAGGTTTTAACCCTATTGACTGGCAGGGACATACATCATAAATCAGGGATATAACTCTGTCAGCTATCTCTCCTCTTTACCCCCTTCCTGACCAGAGCACTTTTTGCAATACGGCACTGCGTCGCTTTAACTGTCAATTGCGCGGCCATGCGACTTTGTACCCAAACAAAATTGGCGTACTTTTTTCCCACAAATAGAGCTTTCTTTTAGTGGTATTTGATCACCTCTGCGTTTTTTATTTTTTGCGCTATAAACAAACAAAGAGCGACAATTTAAAAAAAAATGTTTTACTTTTTTTTTACTTTTTGCTATAATACATATCCAAAAAAAAATATAAAAAAACGAATTTATTCATCAGTTTAGGCCAAAATGTATTCTTGTACATATTTTTGGTAAATAAAATCGCAATAAACGTTTATTGATTGGTTTGCGCAAAAGTTATCGCGTCTACAAACTATGAGAATTGATTTATGGCGGTTTTATTATTCTTTTTTTTTACTGGTAATGGTGGCGGTCTGTGATTTTCATCCGGACTGCGATATTGCGGCAGACAGATCGGACACTTTTGACACTTTTTTGGGACCATTGACATTTTTACAACGATCAGAGCTATAAATAGCCACTGATTACTGAATAAATGTCACTGGCAGGGAAGGGGTTAACCTGCAATCTAAGGGTTAACTGTGTTCCCTAGGCGTGTTCTAACTGTGTGGGGGCTGGGCTGGCAGGGACATAACAGATCTAACTGATCCCGATTACAGGGATCAGTTAGATCAATGTCATGTCCCCTGACAGAACGGGAAACCGCCTTGTTTACATTGGTGGTTCCCCGTTCTCCCTCTGTATTAGGCGATCGCGGGTCGCCGGCGGACATCGAGTCCTCCTGACCCGCGACCACACTTATGCAGCGTATGGCGATTCGCGCAGGGCTGCCAACCTGCCGCCGTATATATACAGGAGCCGGTCGGGAAGTGGTTAAAGGAAGTTGAAAAATAACAGACTTACTGGCTGGATCGCCAAGGGAAAATGAAGGAAATAAAATCTAAAAATATAAAACTAAATCAGCCACCACAATTTAGGATTGGTAATCTGTAACATAATACATTTTTGTTTTTTGGGGTTTAATACCGCTTTAAGTCTTCTGGTATTCCGTAAAAGAAGTAATATATAGTATAAGTATTTGGTGGTAGACCTCTCTGGTTAATTTTTTTCCACCCATGTATCATAGTTTGTCTGCACAGTGATAGCTGATCATAGACAATGCCCGGGGGGCCATACACTGCAGAATGGGAGGTGTCCGCCTGGTGGTCTCAGGTCAGGCATTGTGATGGATGGACAAAGTTATCAGTTTAGCTCAAGTTCTAATATAATCCAGACGGGGAATTGTTGTACTGAGTGAGCGGAAGTCCTCAGCAGGAGTTTCTTTTTCCATTATTTTGTATCGGAGAGCAGCCTAGTCAGGAAATACGGCTCCTTATAAACTAAAGACCGGGGTCAGACTGTGCAAGCATTAAAGTGGAACTAAAGTCTCACTCCACATGAACTATTTTTAATCCTTATGTTGCTAGAATTAGTAAATAGATAGGAAGTTATATTATATTGGCTTTAAACTTTTTTTTTTACATTTCTTCAGTTGCTTCCTGGTTTCTGGCCTAGGCTAAAATGATCTCATACATCCCAGGTAGGGTTGCCACCTGTCCAGGATTCACCCGGACAGTTCGGGTTTGGAATTGTGTGTCCGGGTTTCAGACCTCCTGAAACCCGGACACATCTGACACATTGAGAATATAATGCAGTTCCCCCAAGTAACCACAACCGCCAAGTACATAGGTGGGTGCACAGGCCCTACCCCCATACATGGACAGGAGAGGAAAGAGGGCTTGATCTCCTCCTGCCCTTACCCCTCTGTCTTAGGGTTGCCACATCATCCCTTTAATCCAGGACACATGTGAATTACACAGGTTCTGTGGCTGATTAAGGTGGTAATTAAACTCACTTGGTGCCTTATCTGCATTAAATTAGCCTCAAAGCAACCTGTGTAATTCATATGTGTCCTGGATTAAAGGGATGATGTGGCAACCCTACTGTCTGCCCACCCACACTCCAGTCCCTGGTATTCTGTGCTCAGGAAAGGGATGTGTTGGCTGGGAATTTGAAGCTCAGCAGCCGGTAGATACATTGTGGATGAAAGGTGTCAGTGCTTCAGCCTCCATCCTCGGGTGAGTGAGCTCACCATCCAATGACTGAAGTCTCCCCCTTCCTCCCTCCTCTCCTGCCTCTGAGCAAGTGAGCACATTAAGATAAGGGGGATTCATATACAAGGGGTGCCCTGTGGACTCTGATGTAAGGGGGGCTTTGGGAACCCTGATTTAAGGGAAAATGCTGGGAGCTCTAAAGTAAGTGGGAGCTTTGGTGAGCAGAAACCCCCCTTACACCAGAGTCCCTCTTAACACCAGAGTCCACAGTGGTCCCCCATAAAATAAATTGGCATGCACCGCTGACGTGTTCGGGTTTGACTTGAAGAAAAGGTGGCAACCCTAATCCCAGGAGTCTTCATGGGCATTTTTTTCTTTTATCCGGAAGGGGGGAGAGCAGAAGGGGCTTTCTCAGCCAAGCACCCCCTGCTACCTGCATGCCTGAGCTAAGGGCAGATGGATTCCAGGAATTAAATGCTAAATGAATCACCTGCCTTACTGAGGGTCGTGACTGGAAATGCCAGGGGGTGTTTTTCAAAGTGGTTTCTTAACAAAATAAAGCAGGGAGACATGGATGGATGGGAGAGTTTGCCTTAATCGGTTCCCAACCACGTGCAGTATATTTACTGCGGCAGTGTGGTGCTGTCTCGCAAATCGCCGTAAGTAAGCGGAAATTCGCGGATGCGCAGCTAGGGGGAGAGAGCGTGCCACCGGCGACACGCTCTTGTGCCGGCTGCACTCTGGAGAAGCGTGCCCGGGGCTCGGGCGGACCCAGTGTCCGCCGGCATGCCGCAATGAGCTGCCAGAGAGAAAGAATGGGGAACCGCCCGTTCTGACAGGCGGCATGTAAGAGATCTACTGATCGCTGTCACTGGGATCAGTTAGATCTCTCATGCCCCTGGCAGCCCAGCCCCCTCACAGTTAGAACACGCCTAGGGAACACAGTTACCCCCTAGATCTCCCCCTGCAGGTTAACCCTTTCACTGCCAATGACATTTATGCAGTAATCAGTGGATATTTAAATTTCTGATCGCTGTATAAATGTCATTGGTCCCAAAAAATTTTTAAAAATGTCCGACATGTCCGCTGCAATATCAAAGTCCCGATAAAAATTGCAGATCACCGCCATTACTAAAAAAAAAAAAAAATGGAAAAATGCCAGAAATGAATTCTCATGGTTTGTGAACGCAGCAACTTTTGCGCAACCCAATCAATCAACGCAGATTACGATTTTTTTAAATATGAGGAAGAATATAAATTGGCCAAAACCGATGAATAAATTGGGTTTTTTACTTTTTTTTCTAATTTGGATTTTAGCAAAAGTAAGACATTTTTTTTTTTTTGCAAAATTGTCGCTCTTTTTTTGTTTACAGCGGTGATCAGAAATGACGCAGAGGCGATCAAATACCACCAAATGAAAGCTCTATTTGTGGGAAAAAAAGGACGCAAATTTTGTTTGAAAAAAAGGGCGCAATTGTCAGTTAAAACGTCGCAGTGCCGAATCGCAAAAAGTGCTCTGGTCCTACAGTGGGAAATCTTTCCGGGGGTGAAGTGGTTAATCATATTTTTAATACGTGATCCGGCACTTCCGGGTAGGAGGCACTCAGCCCTGGCTGTGCTGTGATTAGACATGCGCAGGAGTTGAAATTCGGACACATTTTTTCGTTATTCGGAAATTCTGATGTATCCAAATTTTTGAATTATAATAGTAACAAATTTAAATAAATCTGAAATAACGAAACAACATTTCAGACAAAATTCTAATCAAATTTGAAACGTTTTCGAATTTGATTCCAATTCAAATCGTTTTCTAATGCGATTCAAATTTTTATTTCTGAAAAGAATAAAAATAGAATAGAAAATAATAAATTAGAAAAGAATAGAAAATAAAAGAATAGAAAAGAATAGAGTAAAACAGAACACTATAGAATAGAAAATAAAAAAAGAGAATAAAAGAATATAGGAATAGAATAGAACAGCATAGAAAAAAATAGAATAGAATAAAATAGAAGGAATAAAACAGTAATTTGAATTTCAAATAGAATAAATTTGAATTGAAATAAAATAGAAAAGAATAGAATAGAATATCACCATTTCCCAACATTCAAATCGAATAAATTTGACTAGAATAGAAAAGAATATAAAATAATAAAATAGAATAGAAAAAAAATACAATAGAATAAAATTGAAAGAATATAACCATCTTCCAAAATTGAAACAAATAAATTTGTATTCAAATAGAATAGAGAAGAATAGGATAAAATAGAATAAAAATAAAAGAATCAATTAGAACAGAAAAGAATGGAATAAAAAAAATAGAATAGAATAAAATAAAATAGAAAGAATATTACAATCTTCCGAAATTCACACTTTGAATATAATAAATTTTAATTTTTAATAAAATAAATTTGAATTCAAATAGAATATAATAGAAAACAATAGGATAATAAATACAAGAATAAAATAGAAAATAATAAAATAGCATAAAAAATAGACTGGAATAGAATATACTGTAACCATCTTCCAAAATTCTGTTTTCAAATAGAATAAATTCAACTTTGAATGGAATTCGATTAGAATTTGATTTCCATTTGAATTTACCAAATTCATAAAATTCGAATCAAATTACAATAAATGAAACAAATTCCGAGAACAAATGAAATGAATTCAACAAATTTAACTAAATTAATTTATGTAAATGACAAATTGAAACAAAACTAATTTTTTCGTTCTGCACATGTCTAGCTGTGATTAGTCACAGCACAAGCTCGGGCAGGACCCACTGATCGGGGGAGGGGATGACAGGACAGAGCTCTGTGAATACAAACAACACAGAGCTCTGTCCTGACAGCAGGGATGTGCCAGTTTTTGTTTCCCTACATAGCACTTCTCTTTGTAAAAGCAGCGCGCAGTGAATGAACCAGGCACAGGTTAGGCACACATTTAACCCTTCGATCTCCCTAGATGTTTTACCCCTTCCCAGCCAGTGTCATCAGTACAGTGAATATTTTTAGTACTGATCACTGTATTAATGTCACTGGTTCCCAAAAAGTGTCAGTTAGCATCAGATTGCCCGCCATACTATCACAGTCCCGCTATAAGTCGCTGAGCGCCACCATTACTAGTATAAAGAAATAAAAATAAATAAAAATTCCAGTATATATATCATAGTTTGTAGCATAACTTTTGCGCAAACCAAAAAATGTTTATTGGTATTTTTTTTTTTTTTATGAAAAACATGTAGCGGAATACATTTTTGCCTAAATTTATGAAGAAATTAAATTTTTTATTGGATATGTTTTATAGCAGAAAGTAAAAAATATTGGGGTTTTTAAAAAAATGTTCACTCTTTTTTTCGCTTATGTAATGAAAAATAAAAAAAACAGTGGTGATCAAATACCACCAAAGGAAAGCTCTATTTGTGTGGGAAAAAAATTATATAAATTTAGTATGGATACAACATTGCATGACAGTCAGTTAAAATAACACAGTGCCAAATAGCAAATAATGACCTGGTCATGGGGGGTAAATCTTCCAGAGGGCAAGTGGTTATCCTTTAAAGCCGAAGGTTCATTTTATGACACAGAATTGCAATATATTTTTTTGGCAAAATCTTAAAGATGAGGTTGTGCCGGGTAAATAGATACCCAACAGGTCAAACCTTAAAATTGCTTGTGCTTGCGAAACAGCGACAAAGTAGAGCTAACTAAACACATTTTTTTTTGGGGGGGGGGGGTAAATGTTCGGGTGTACCTTTTAGTTTCTTACATTTTTTCACTAATATGCTCCAGATTGGGCTCAATTCCTAGCCGTAGCAGCTGGGGAAATTAACTGCAATTGATGTTATACACGTCACTTATAGTTTCTTACATGGTAAGGGATGTTCGCTGGTCTCCCTCTCCTCTACCTGGCCATGCAGGCCCAGAATGCATTGGGAAGGACAGGGGGTGGTGCAGGGGGGCTCAGTTTCGGGTTCTTCAGGATCCTAAAGAAGCTTAACAGCAAAACGTGTTGCACTTAACCACCATCAATACATGACCCATACATAAGATGTCTCCTCAAATGAATGAAGTCCTAGCAATATACCAAGTGGTCCAACTGGTTCTCCTTCATTTTCCTATCTCCACCATGCTTGGGAATGCACTGAAATCCTGAAGAAGTGGAACTATAGGCAGAACTTTTTTTTATTTTGGAAAGAGTAATTTTTATTTTGTTTGCCACCTGTGTCCAATTAGGGTTAGGGTTGGGGGGATAGTGGGGAGATTTCCCTTCACTTCCTGTCCCATAGCCAAAACAGGAAGTAAGAGGAAATCCTGTTGTCACCAGAACTAGTGTTTTATTGGAAAGTGTCCCCTCTATTACTGTTCTGGAGCTAACCTAAAATTTGGGATTTTTTTTTTTGCTTTCACTTTCAGGGATAATGGTAATCAGGACAAATAGACAGAGTGAATCTCCCTAACCAGTGGGGGGGGGGGGGGGGGGGGG